>VZTH01010186.1:311221-449828 GCA_013397815.1 Aleadryas rufinucha
CAAGGTTTTGGGTGTCCCCCCCCCCCCCCCCCCCCCCGGTGAGGAGGAGAGAGAAAGGAAAAGTGCTCACATCAAATGACTTTCCAGAAATCTGCATGACAGCTGCCATTTGTCTTTTGATGGTGCATCGTTGTAAGACACTGTCATGATGGCTATTTATTTTCAGCATTACATTCCTATGCAGAATGAGGGTATTGTAATGCAATTACATTGCTGTCCGTGGTTCAGTTTGAGAAAAAACTGTTCTTGCACTTCTTCAAGGCTGAATAAAAACAGTAACAGAAAATTCTTATGAAAGAAAAGAAAATATTACCCTTTTAGAGGCTTTTGAATCCTTCTAAATGCAGAATGGAGTTGAATAATATCTCTGCTGGAGAACAGCTTAAAATAGCCTGCAGAAAAGATAACATTTTAACTGAAGGCTATAATGTAATAGACATTTCTATGGAAACACTTATATTTCTATAGAATATCCTTATGAGCTCTTTTAAATTCTGTAAGACTTTTCCATTTGTTGACACTACATGTCTATAAAGGATTATCAGACAGTTCTCAAAGGGCATAAAGCAAACCTTTTACTTATGAATATGTGGATATAGCATCCAGAAATATGAATTAATGCAACAGAAATATCAGGAATAAGACAGAAGCAATGAGTACACCCTAACTGGTGAGTCAATAGCTTAAGTATGGCAAATTAGTTTTACATAAATAAATTCAAGGAGACAGGGGGAGATAACAGTATTAGATAATGGCATAGATGTACAGAAAGAATCCAGAGGGATGTGTTTCTAGAGTGGCAGGTAGTATGCCTGCTATTCACGCATATTTAAGCAGGTGCTTGATTGCTCTCAGTGAACTGCTTGGCTTTACTCCAGCTGATGGTGTTTGGAATGTGTAATGAAGGCAGAGGGTGGTCACAGTTCTTACTTCTCTTTATTTATGTGTGCTTTTTAATTTTCAGAATGCCTATGTGAACATCAATCGAATCATGTCTGTGGCGTCCAGGCTCTCCGAGGCAGGCCACTATGCTTCCCAGCAAATTAAACAAATATCCAGCCAGCTGGATCAAGAGTGGAAGAGTTTTGCTGCAGCTCTGGATGAGCGCAGCACCATCTTAGCCATGTCTGCTGTCTTTCACCAGAAAGCTGAGCAGGTGAGTTGCTTTTGGGAGAGGCAAAATGGTCCAGTGCTACTACCTTGATAAAGATGATGCTGCAATTATTACTTGATGGCTTTTGCCTTATGTGCAGTGAGGCTGAGAGCTTTGTTCCTGGTGGCTCAGTGTTTCAAAACCAAACAGTAACATTTCCACCCCAAAAATGGCCCATGTCCCCTGATGTGTAAGAAATTATGTTTTCACCTTAGTAGTGAGAAAGAATCTGATCATAACTGAAGTGCACTGGTGCAGTAAAAAGCTGTTTTATTTCTAGTATTTCATTAGTGCTGTGGATAAATTCAGGTTTATTATGGTCAGGAAAACAGTATCTGCACTCAAATGTGTATGTACTATGTGCACGGGAATGTTCACACACATGGTATAGACCCAAAACAGCAGGCAATTTCTAGGAGCCAAAGAACATTGTTGTTAATGAAAATTACAGAATTTATTCCAACACTTACTCTCACAGTGCTCTCCATAGCTCCAGACTTTGTTAGGCCTCACCAAGTATAGATTTCAGAGACAGCTGTGATCATCAAAGAAAATTTTCCATATGCCTGAACTCTGTTTTGTGTCTTTAACAAGTTCTAGAATGGTTCTGTAATTCATAGCTAGAAAACATTTAAAATGTCACTGAATAAACCTTGTGCTTTTTTTTTCATCTGAACCAGGTCCACCTAATGATGATGGTTCAACATCGGTTATATGTTGATTACATTTATTTTCCAGTGACAAACACTGCTTTGGGACTCTCTTCAGTGTTGTTGTGTGCTTGTTTTTCCAAGTAGTTAATACCAAAACTACTAAGTGGGTGTGCTTGTTTATAAAATAACCCACACTTGAAGCATCTGAAGAAGAAATTGTAAGAGCTAAGCCAGAAACTGTGTCTCCCAAGTCACAATATATGTGTAAAAAAGGTTATCTTAAAGAGTAAAGATTTTCCTCATTGTTTGTTTCTGGCTGTAGAATTAAATGGATTTTTCTTTATTCCGTGTTTCCTATTGACAACAGGCAATAGCATAGAGCAATTACTCACCCTGCTGGGCACTTACTCATGTAAGCATGCTCAGTGCCTTTGATGGGACTGATAATCTAAGAAGACGCTCAGTACAAGAATTTCGTCTCCTTACGATGGACACTGTAGTGATTAGGTGTAGTCGTGTTAATAATTGGTCAATCATCATATATTCATAAAGGAAAATCAAAAATAGAATTTATATGCAGTCTGTAGTCACAATTAAAATGTTTAGGATTTACTAATGAATTAGATAGTTCTTGTTTGCTTGGTTTAGGTTTGGGATAGTTTTTACCACTTTTTTTTCTTTTTTTATGAGTAATCCCCTATTTTTCTGAGGTGTCAGTCTTGTTTGCTGTTTCTGAGGAGCTGCTGAGGTGTTGTGCAGCACAAAAGGCAATAAGCCAGAAAACTATATTGACCTGCCTGGCACCTCTTCACGACAAACTGAAGTTTGTGCTGTCTGACAGAAGCCAATCTCTCATTACTAACAGACGGGAGAATTAGCTAATTGTGACAGCAGTTGCCTCTCACTTGCAGTAAGAGAAAATACAGTGGAAGATGAGTGCTGATGTGAATCCTGTGAACTCAGCTACAGAAAAGAAATGTGGATGTCACTGTGTCCATGAGCCAGGGCTAAAATTTCATCCCTGCCTTGATAACTCTGGTGGGATAAACCAATGGCTTGGGCTAATAATTTGGTCATTTAAGCTTTGTGCAGTATAAATAGTGAGGTGTTTGAGATTTGGTCTGTAACTAAGTCTGTTGTCTATCAAACATTCATTCCAAATGTGTCTCTTTATTATTTGGCATCAGCTAGGGGTTTTTTTAACTCAAATCAGGGCTTCATTATTTCGCAATAAATAGGGCTTATTATGAAACAGGGCTTTACTGTGAAGCAAAGATATAGATAAACCCACTATTTCCTCTGTTGCAGATAGAATCTATTTTCGCTCCCTTTGTTCTCTCAATAAGGGTAATCTCGTTGCAGATGCAGCCATTTCTCCCACAGTGTATCCCTGCTTCCCTCACACCCATCTCTGGTGCAGATTGTCATTCCTTCTCCAGTGCAATAAGCTGCTACAGTGTCTTTGTTCATTCCTTCCTATTGATTGAAGGTCTCTGTGATGCCAGCAGGAAACCAGTCTACTAGGACCATAATCTTTCAGCCTCTGGCATACTCCAGCCTGCAAGGGAGTTGTTGGCTGGGGGCAAAGATTTATGAAATATCTATAATATGCAAGCTGAGCAGAAAGAAACTTGTTTTTTCAAGGTCTCTTCCTAAAGACCCCACACAGAAAACTGCACAGAATACAATTTGTCTGGCTTGGAAGGATGAAAGGCTGAGTCAACCCTGCTGGGAATTGAACCTCACATCTGTCTTCATGTGCTTCAGAATCACAGTGCTTTCCTGGCTTTTATTGCATATACATGTGGCATGTATGAATGGGACTGGGCTGAATGGATTCCTGGATGTTTTATTTATTTCTTTCCCTTTTTTGTTTTTTAGTGTGAGTGCACATACTTGTCTTTCTTAAATTTTTAAGCACAACTAGTACGTACTAAACCATCGTCAAGAAGACAGCAAAGAAAAGGAAAAAATGGAAGAAAAGAAGGAAAGCAGGACAAACCTTGCCAACTACTTAGCCTCCAGCTAGGCACCCTTCAACACAGGTGTTTGATCAAAAGCCAATAGACTAAACTCGAAGCAACCACTTTGTCCAGGTCAAGGTACCACTCAGCAGATTCAGTGGAGCTGTTTCCCAAATGTCCTATCATTCCACCTGCTACAAATCTCTTGATTCTTTGGGGTTTTTTCCTTCTTTCCTCTTTCTTTTTTTTTTTTTGAATTTCCCCTCCCTTTCTCATGCTTACATGGAGATATTCTAGAGCAAAAGAGAATCTGCTTCTCCTTGTATGTCTGAAGCTATTCAAAGTGTCAAAAAGACATAGGACAACATGTCTTGTCTCACTGAGATTTCAAGAGAATGTGCTGATTTACTCCCGATGAGATTCCAGCTCACCAACCACCGGCTGGGGGAAGCACCCACACCAGGTGTCCTCCCCAACAGAAATTTAATCTCTGAAGGTGTGCTAAAGTGTTTGTAAGATGTTCACTCTACAGATCCTGTAAGAATGAACAAATTAATGTTTTGAACCAGCCAGGAGATCTCAACGAATTACTTCTGGGTCAGAGTCTACCCTCAGAAGTGCACGAGCAGAATTACTGTCTAAGGTAGTAGGTGTTAAGGGCACACACTGGACATTTATGCTGATTCTCAGAAAAGTGACCCCTGTCCATTTGTTTCATATTACTTTACTCCCCAGTCAGGAAGATGACTGTTCTCATCTCTCAGCTCTGCCTGGATCTCTCTACACACATCTTCAACTCCCCTATGGGAGGCAAGGAAATGAAAAAGAGAAGAAAAGAAAAGAGAGAGGAAAGGAAAAGCCAGTTAATATCGATAAGATGCAGGGCTAAGACCAAGATAGATAGGGAAATTCCAGAAACAGCAGCAGGAAGTATACAAGTAACTTCATACAAAACATTGAAAAATTCAGGGTAGCAAGAGGTATTCAGAGTCACTGGGGAAAGTGGTTTCGTGGCTTTCTTCCCATCTTTCCCCACAGCCATTCTGGAACATGAACGCACACTAGAATTTGTGTTTTAAATTTTCTGGATCCTGGAGAACCACCCTGGTTATCCTGAAGCTTCCACACAGAGGCAAACAGTAAGCAAGGACTGTGCGAAAAATACAGAGAAATGCAGAGTAAAAAGTGTCTGAGCTGTGTTTTGGAGCAACCACATGATGCAGCAGAGCAGTTCCCTGAGGAAAATTAGTAACAAGTCTGAGAATGCTTTATTACCTGTTAGAATTTGCATACAGAATTTGCAACTCAGGTTGTGCATTAGGAGGAAGTGTAGGTCATAATTTTAAAGTTACTTTTTAATTGGATCAGAGACACAAAGGTACTGTAGGAAGTTCTTTATTTTTTGGGAGACATTCTTCCTACTCTTTCCTAAAGCCTTGAAAAGCATGGACAATTATTGTAGCCTGTCATTTCAAATCATATTTAAGCAGTTTTTATGTTCCCAATAGGAGATATTCTAGTCAATAAACTAATTACAAATTTAAGCATTTCATTTAAATGGTATTGAGTTCTAGTACACAGTAATGACTCCTGTTCCAAACTAACAGTTAGTAATTTATAATTTTAAATGCAAGTTTTTGCAACTCAGTCAAATGATGATTTTGTGATAAGAATTTGCTTCTAGCATGAAGGGTTACATTTAAATTTTTGTCTGCAACAATGTGTGACAAATAATAGAAATTAACAAAGCTGCTCTTTTCAAAATACCCGAATCAATAGTCCTAAGGCCTGAACTAACACTTTCCAACAATCTTTAAAAAAACCCTATTTGCTCTTTCTGCATGTCTCTGCACACACAAGCACAGACCACTCTGCTTGGTATTCTTCAGAATATCAAACACTGACAGCCTCCATCTCTTAAAATTTTTTAAAACAGATGATGTCAACTGCTCTTGATAGTGGCAGAAGCAAAATTAAAAAAGTAATTGGGACATTGTCTATGTACAAGAGATAGATGCAAGACAGCAAGGTGGACATGTGGTTCTGTTCATTGGATCTTCTTGAGACTTCTCCCACCTACTGTGAAAATCACAGTCTGGGGATGTGACAATAGATGAGTAACGTGACTGTTAGAGCTTTAACTAAAATTGGTAGAATTCAGCAGTTTTGATAAGAGCCGTAACAGTGTGACTCCAGCTGCAGGAGCACTCATCTATAAGGTGTAAAGGTCTTTTATTCACCGTTTCGACCGAGAGGTTCATAGAACAGCCCCGAAAGGGATTGATCTCAGCTCTGGGCTCTTAAACTGCATAGGAAATTATGTGAATTCTATTACTTTGGCAAAAAATATGATGACTTCAGCTTTATGCAGGGGTGTTTGGGGATTTCATCTGAACAGATTCAACAGATCATAAGTCAGACTAGTGCAGGAGAGCCTGCCATCCTTGCCTCTAGCTTTCTAGAAAGCACAGTCGTCACTGGTAGATTTGCACATTGTAGACATGAACGCTTAGGAATTCATCTTTGTCACCAAATCTTTGTGCACTGAAGTGTTTACAATGCAAACACTTTGTAGTGTTGATTACACAGCAGCATGGTGAATAGCTTTACACTACCAATAGAAAAGGATGCTGATGCCAGAGACAGAATTGAATTGGAATTCTTTGCTTTGAATCTCACATCCCTTCACGCTGTGAGTGAGTGCTTTGCTAACAAGCCACAGGTGAACACTTCAGGAGGCAATAAAGCTGTGATCCTGGGGTGGTTTTGTGGCATTATACATTGGTCCTACAGGGCACTGCATCTGTTATATAATTAGCTGTTCTTTTTATAAATAGCCCAAGGTATGGCAGGCTGGTTTAACAGAAAGATGGAGGAAGAGAAAGCATTAATGAGAAGTAATGAGGTGGCATTAGGCAGTTCATATGGACAAAATATGAACATGTGAGCTGTGTCGTTGAACTAAGCCCTGCTTAAAAGAAAAACAGGGTGGGAGTCTTAGAGACTAAATTAGTCTTTTCTTTTACAGAACAGGCAGCACCCAGGAGAGCTTCCTCAGTTTGTTCTGCCAAAGTGCATCAGCACTACTCTGGAGGCCTTTAAGAGTGGAAAAATATTTTTTTCCACCCCTTTGCTCCCCAAAGTGTTCAGTTTCTGGCTGGCTGCTAAGGCTTCCAACCAAGGTGCTAAACCATATCAATTGCAATGGCAATACATTTCTTTTTTCTCCCTTTTCATGGACATCTGCCCACCAGGAACTGGACTGAGACCAGCAGCTCATTTTGTGCTGGCTGCTTAGCAGGCATCAGATGGTAATGGTATCTGATCACTGCTGGCCTGGGCCAGAAGCACGTGTGACCCAGGGGCTTAAAGCCTTGGCATCCTAATAGCAATCCCACTGAGCTGGACCTGTGTTGGGAACTCCTTGAGTGCAGACTGCCTTCCTTTCACTGAAATGAATGTCAGCAGTGATTTTAATGGGAGTTTTCTGTTGCTCATGTGAGTTGTTTAAAGGACAGGTAAATGACTGAGGAAAGACAGACAGATGAGTCAATGCCAAATGCAGCTGGAGCTGTCACTGTGCCCTTTTGTGCTTCACACTGATGGTTTTTTTCTAGACATGTGGCAGTCTCCCTGATGGTGTGCAAAGGCTTTTAGAATGGTTGTTTGCTGAACCTTCTTAAATAAGCATTTATTTTTAATCCAGAAGAAACAGAAAACATCCCTTTGGATCTAGGTGTCCTTCGAGTACTGAGGAGGTGACAGGAATGTGCCTTTCCAAGGTGCCCAAAAGGACTCCTTTATAACTGCTATGTTCTTCTCAGTTGTTGCAGCAGTCACATGTGGCACTCTACAAAGTTTTCTAACGTTGATCAGAGGTTGGTTTGTGTCACTGTTGCTCATTGTTCCTGGAATTGTTTCAGTTCCTTTCAGGTGTGGATGCCTGGTGCAAAATGTGCAGTGATGGAGGCCTCCCCTCAGAAATGCAAGACCTGGAACTGGCCATCCACCATCACCAGACCCTCTATGAGCAAGTAACACAGGCCTACACAGAGGTATGTGCTTCCCAGAGAAAATGTGAGTACCTGCTAAGTGATAACAGACACATGGCTGCATTTAGGAGCTTAACTTTTCTAAATGAGGTAGGTTCTCCTTTCCATTTCTGCAGGTCTTTCAAAGATGGAGTCAGACCCAATCCCACGCTGTAGTACGTGACTTCCCAGCAATTTGCTTGTAAGGGAAGAATCAAAGGACAAATCTGAAATCATACAGAAATTAAATCTAGAACTAGTGTTGGCACCCCAAAGAAGAATAATTTCATTGCTTCTGCTGAACTGGGAACCCCTTTTTGCCACCAGCACCTTTACTCCTTTTGCTTTTCTTCTGTGGATGAGTGCTGGCTCTAGCACAGGTATGCTAATGGCTCAAAGGATGCCAAAGGCTTTTCTTCAGTGTACAAGTCAAAGAGATATAAGGTCCTGATTGCAACAAATGCTTAAAAGACTTTGCTTTAAATAGAATCTAGAATCATTTAGGCTGGAAAAGATCCTTAAAATCTTGAATCCAACTGCTGAGCTAAAACTATCACCTAAAACTAAATCCTGTCCCTAAGCACCGTGTCAGATGTATTTGTATATACTGTTGTAAAATATCTCTGACCTAAATAGGGTATGTGCTTTTTTTCCTTTAAAAGAGGATGCCAAGAATGCTGAGACAAATTCTCTGGAATTTTGTCAAAAAAACCCACATGAAGTTCTTTACTTGCTTTTTTCCCCATTCAGGCTATACAGCATGAAGTAAAATGTCATGTTTCCCTGGACTGTGCTGTACTGGAGTGTCTCTCTGGCTGTGAAGGGATTTTGGTCCTTTCCAAGCTGGACTGGAGGACTGTGGCAGTGTTTGCTATACTTAGTAAATTACCAAGTGAAGACTCCAGGACAGAATATAGCAATATTATACACACACACACACACACACACACACACACACACACATATGTGTATATATATATATCTCCTATGTGCTCATCCCTTGCTCTGGTCGTCATGGCCTTGAAAGAATCTATAGTATAAAATAGAAGAGAAGCTGATTTGCTATTTAATCTTGGTGGTAGGCACTCATACATTCACAGTGAAGTTGTGCAGGTACCTTGATGATAAATGTAAGGAATATTAGATAGAAATCTCTTTTTGCCCAAACACCTGCAAGAATGTGGGAGTCAGTCAAATAAGAATGAGCAAGTCTGGCTTGCAATCACAAAGGGTGCTTCCTTACTCAATCCTCAGGCTCCTCAGGAACAATGCATTGTGTGCCAAACACAGAAGAGTCCTGTTGACCTCTAGTTGCAGTTGTGAATTTCATACAAGTGTCTAGTAAGGTGAAACTAAGTTTTTAGGTTGCATTTAAAGATATTTCTAAAAATTAAGTCAAGTTTGGATTAAATAAAATATAATGTTTTAAACTAGCATTTTATTTATCAGCCTTGATTTTAGTTTTTGTGAAATGAAAATGTTGTTTAAAACTCATTACCAAAAGTAAGCATTAACATCCATATTGCTTTTGCTGATGCTTCCTCAGAAAAATATAATTTTTCAGAAACACAGATGCTTAAATTATCTCTATACTGTTTTACTAAAAAGTACATTTTGAAATAGTGTGTAGAATTGCCAGAAAAGTTACAGTCTGTTATTTTGGAAATGTTCATCCCTTTTCCCACAGCTATGTGGGGAGACAGAAAGTCTTAGGAGTCCTTCCTCCTATCCACACACCTGTGCTCCAATCTATGTAATGGTTGTAGTCACAACTTTTTGCCTTCTTTCCTTTATTAAGCTTGAATGAAGCTCAGGGTTAGTGGAGGTGGAGATCACAGACCTGGTGTGCACCTCACAGCTAAGAAATCTTCTGCACTAAACCAAGCTGCTGGCAGAGCAGGCCACCTTCCTTCTGAGCCTTGAGGGGTGCTCCTGCTTCTCCTCTGGGTAGAGCAGTGCTGGAGGGGGGAGATACACACAGGTGTATTCCTTTGGGAGATTCCTCTCTTGCACAGAGATTTCCTCTCAATGCCTCTAGCCCAGGGGGTGTTTGTGTTGCTCCACCAATGTTTCTCGTGCATGAACAGCAGGAGACAAAACTGGGACGTCCCTGCTGGGGACTGCACTGATGTGGTAAAGATGAGGTTGGGAGGGAGGGAAAGGTTTTCTCCAGTCGGGCTTGAGCCTGGCTGATGGTAAGAACACCTTGTTCACTGTGACTTAACTGCTCTTTACTGTCTCTTCCTAGAGGAATGATGTATTTGCTTCAAACCCTATTTTTTTCCCCTAGTGCAAACTGTAGCTGTTTCACAGATGGCACCATTAGTCTTGTCACTCCCAAGGCTCTGGAGGCCTTCCTGGCCCACTCTAAAGAATATCTGCAGATTTTAACTTATTCCCTGTCTTTGTATAGAGCAGCCATGGGATGATTCCACTAGGACAACAAAATCTAATATTTGGTTCAGCCAAGGTCACATTATTTCTTTCAGAAGCGTTTGCATTCTGCCCATCCTTTTCCTGCCACAAAGCCAGGAATATCACCAGGGGACAGGAATGTATATGTGTTTTGTGTCAGGTGGTGAACTAAACTTTCCCAGAGTCCAGCAGCAGTTGGGTACTTCTCAAAATAAGTGAGAAAGGATCAAGCTTGCTTTGACAAATGCAACACTGGCACTTGCACCTTACTGGGACTGCAAGTCCTGTGGGGTGCAGGTCCATTCAACTTAAGACTTCTGCAATACTTAAAAATATGTTGCAAATAAGATGTAAGTGAAGTGATGTGACTAACCTGCATTGTTTTGATTGTCTCCTTGCACAGTCCTTGAAAAATTCCAAAAGATTCACGTGGAAAGAGTTTTGTTGGTTTATTTTTGCAGTTACAAGGAGAACATGGAAACGACTGAAAGAGCACAGTAGGTGGCTTCTCCATTTGTGAGGCT
Source organism: Aleadryas rufinucha (assembly GCA_013397815.1). Lineage (NCBI taxonomy): Eukaryota > Metazoa > Chordata > Aves > Passeriformes > Aleadryas > Aleadryas rufinucha. The sequence goes on from VZTH01010186.1 coordinate 321,962, forward strand.
GTTCCTTTCTGAAATCTGCTCATTGGGGATCTCTGAGAGCGCAAACCTTCTGAGCTATTGATCAGGAATGCAATAATATTCACAATTTTGGAAAACAAACTTTTTAAGGTGAAGCATTTCAGAGCTGCAGATGATACAAAACACTGGAATATCTGTGTAATCCTTGTGAATACTGAGTACCACTGGTTACCTGATGGTCACAATGCTCCTTTTCATTTATTTAGTCCAGTTTGATGGGATAGGGATGTAAACTGGAGAGCAGAAAGACACTTCTAATAGCCTCTGATTGGCATTAATGATTATTAACAGGACAACATAAGGACTTCAAATCTGGTGTTTTATCTGTCTGTGCAGAGAATAACTAGGAGGTTATCCCCATTAAGGAAAAATCATAACTTGTAATCTCTGAGGCTTTTTAGACAGACAACAGGAACAAATTGCCATACAACAGATAAAAACCTACATCCCATAGAAGAGGAAGGAGTAAGAGACAATGCAGGAGTGTAGCTATCAATAGGTGTGTATTAGGGCACAAACTTAGTAAGAAAGTTGTCCTGAGTAAAACATGTCTGTTACATTTTCTGTGCAATCACATCTCTTACTGGTAAACTTTTGAACCTTTATTTTTAATCCCAGCTCTGCTGTGATTGCAAGTAGTGTAAATCAAGGAGAACTCCACTAAAACCATTGGAACACCACCCAGGGGCTGATTCAGACCAACTCTAAGCCCAAAGCCCAGTAACAGATAAATAGTGAATTACACAGTGAATTTAGCCAGGGCTAAGAGGAAGTTCCTGGTCTAATAAGCTGCACCCACATGTGTCCATAGCCTTGGTTTCCTGTTCCCAGTGATTAAGTAGTTGCTGATTGTCTTCCCACAGATAAAATAGGATGTAGTATGCCTTACGTCCTTCCTCTGGAAGCTGCTTCTTCCTGACTAGCAGCTAATGTCATCTCCATGATCTTGCCAAGGTAACACCTGTGCCTCAGTGTTTCCTCTAAAATCCTCCATCATATCATAGGTTGTTCCCTCTGTGACCCAGAAGGCTCCAGCATGTGCAAATTATTCCAGCTGATCTTCAGCAGCAACTGAAATTGAGTATGGGAAGCCGCTCTCTATGTACTTTCCAGTTATTTCCTGATCTAATTCCAAATTGCCTTGAATACTTAAAAAATATCCAAGAATTTGCCTAAGGCCACCAAATAGTCATAAATATGATGAGATTTTACTCCAGTTTTTGCCAGTATGCATCTCAAAGGGTCTCTTGATTTCTCTGAAAATGCACCAGATACACAGTGCTACCACAGACTGGGATGTGGCACAGCTTGCTGAAAGACACTGGTTGGGGCATTAAAGGATGCTTGCAACATTTGAACAAGCACCTTATAATACAGGAGTAAATGAGACATGGAAATCCTGGAGATGTGTTTTAACTTTGACTGATAATGTTCAGAATTTGAACTGGATGAAAAACATTCATTACCCTATTTTCTGGCAAGATCAGTAATTGTGACTACATACAAATACACTTTTCAGGAAATCTTGTCTTTTTCACTGCTGTTTGTTTCAGAGGGAAAAGAGAAAAGTGGGCTGAGAAGGGAGAGGGATTGGAATAGTGTCGTCATTTACCATTTCTGTTGAACAAAATATTTTAATTTTGTAATCTGGAACTGAAAAATTGTTTCAAAAAGCCATTTTTTGAGAATCAATGCAGGCACACATTTTTTAGAAATCTGCTTTTTATGGCTACATTTGTCGTTTTGCCCCTGCAATATGAAAATGGTACAGGAATGTTCCAGAACAAAAAAATCTGGCATTAAAAAGTAGGAGTTCTGATTTTTTTTAATGCCCAAATGCCTTTGCATCTGCAAATATCTTTTAGTGTGCTTGAAAAAGGCTACATGTGTGCAGAGGGCTGTGCATTTAGCAGCAAACTTTGTAGTACATTGAAAATGGAGACCATAGGTCCCTCTGAGCTGTTCCTGGCAAAGAAAAGAATCAGTCATATACTAATTTATTTTTCACTGCCGCTGAATAAAATACAGAATGGAATGTCACACTTCTCAACGTATAGACATACTTGGTAATCCTGCAAAGAAAGGACTCTCCCTTATTATACAGAATATGAATGACTGCCATCTGTGGTTTTCCTGAAATGCCACCTCCTCATGAAAATAGGCCCGCTCTTGCAAATGCCACCTGTCACCAAGCAGAATGCGTCAGGAATTTTCAGTGCCCGAGTGTCAGAATGGAATATAGCCCTGGGATCTCTGTGTGCAGCCCCAGCAGGGCCGTACCTGCGCTCCTGCTGAGTGACACAGCAGGCCCACTAGGAAGCAAAGGCAAGTGCTGAATGTGTAAGTAAAGTCAAAAAGAGATGTTGTGAGCTCCTTCTTCTTTTTTGACTGAAATGAGGAAAACACACAGCAGAAAAAGAATGAGCTAGACTGTTCTCTGTCAGCTGTTGGATATTTAAGTACCAGTGCAGTGAAGGAGACCTATTTCTTCATTCAGGTGAGCCAGGATGGAAAAGCCTTGCTGGATGTCCTACAGCGTCCCTTGAGTCCTGGGAATTCTGAATCCCTCACTGCCACTGCAAACTACTCCAAGGCTGTTCACCAGGTGTTGGATGTGGTACATGAAGTCCTGCACCACCAGCGGCGCCTAGAAAGCATCTGGCAACACAGAAAAGTCCGGCTACATCAAAGGCTGCAGCTCTGTGTTTTCCAGCAGGATGTTCAACAGGTAATGTCCCTACTAAAGAGATAAAAAATGACCCTTTATTTGCAGCCATAAAGGTTAATGACTCATCCAGAGGCTGATGCCATAACCAAGATTTCACACACAGCTCTATGTATGCTGGAAATCTGCTAAAATCCTAATGCACCTTTCAGTATCTCTTGGTTTCATGTTGGAAATCATCAATCAGTCCATTGAATATTGATCAGTCCATTCCTCATGAGAATGTGACACTATTTTCAGTGGTTAATTTGTCACAAGTGTGCAATTAGCTATAGGTACTCTACTGTTTCTGAGAAAGTGGTGTTTAATAGAAAAAAGAATTTCAAGTGTAAAAAGCAATTGAACTGTGGTGTATTTCACCTTCCTGTGTGGAAACAACATAAACTGACAGTTTAGTGGTGCTGTTTAGATGATCTTTGCACTATCACCACTTATGGAGTCCACATACCCATGCTGTGAGTTTGCTAGCTCCAATGAAGTGCACACCCCAATGCTCAGAGCCCTCTTCACAGAAATACAGTTTATACAACATAGGCTCGTCTCTGAGAACCTCAGCTCCAGGTGGATAACTTTTCTCTCCCAAAGGAATCCATATGAGTACCAGCACAACAGTGTGAGCGACAGTAAGTATGACATGCCATGCTTGTGGCTGCCAACTATGCAAGCACAATCAACAGATGTTCCAGGGCTCTGCTCGTTCGGGATGGTGTGGTTTGTGTAAGGGCCCCATTATAGCCCAAAGCAGATGTTGGTAGCAATGTGGTACTTGCTTTAAATGAAGAGGCTGAATGCTCTAATCATGTTTATGGAGCATTCTAATGTCCCTGGGGTTCTTTATGCCATTGCCTTCCTCCAAGTGAAAAATGAGGCAGAGATGGAGCGACAAAGCTGTCACATACAAAACAGACGTGAACCAACAAGGACAAGAGGCAGGAAACTGTTTTTCAACATGCAAATCTGTGGTGCTCTTAGTGCCATAGCTGGAGTGCACCAGCACAGGCAGAATTGTAGCTGTGGATGTCCTTTGCAAATATTTATGACCATTTCTTTGTCAGTCTTCAAAAGTTTGCCAGTATTTCTACCTACTCAGGTTTTCCTCTAAAACCACAAAAATATTCATGCCATATATATAACTGAAACTGGGACTGAATGTAACAGATGCTTAATTTAAGCAACTTTGCTTTCATTATGTGTCAGCAAACATACTGCATGGTAATGGAATTCATAAGCTATATATTAAATAGAGCATGTGTTTGGTATTCAGTTGGAATTCTTTCAGCAAACTATATGAAGTTAATACAGTTTTAGGGTTAAAATCTGAAAAATCAAGGAGTTTAAATTCTGATGGTTTTATACTTTTCCTAATTGTGGTATTTAATGTCAATAAGAATCTGGTTTATCTTAAGTATTCTTCATTCCCTAGGGTGATTTACACTTTTGTTCAACCTTTCCAAATTGAAACTTTCTCATCTTCTGAATTCAGTAGAAATGTTCATGAGGTTCATTCATGAAACCCATTCAGACTTTTACTTCCCACGCATGCAAGGCAATGAGGCTGTGTCACTGGTTTTCAAAAGGAACAGGTCTTTGTACGTGCTGTGGCTTTTGGTGAGAGAAAAAGAAACAGGCAGTGAGAGTCTCTGGAGCACAATCACTTTAGAGAGCATTACTCTGTGTGAGTTCTGTTGGCAGCAGTCTTTCCAAATTTTTCTCTTAATGGGTAGTTTTTATCTGGGAAGCAACAACTTAATGACAGACGTGCTTCCATCCTAGCACACACTGGAGGCATCTCTTTGTCCTACTTAGAAAGTAGACAGGAAGAGATGAATCATTCTGTTCACTAAACATCTGTACTATTCAAGATGCTTTGTAACTCATAAATGAAATTATCAGCTAAACAGAAATGTGAATTGTAGATTCCATGAGGAGAAGGAAGATATTTGAGTATGTTGCTGGGGGCTTTTTTTTGAAGCTAATCACCTTCTGTATATCTGTCATGCAATTCCTATTATGCTTATTTTGTTAAATGCCCATCAGTTGGCAGACGAAGCTGTCTACCTGTATATTGTCACTGATCATAAGCAGCATTTATTTATCCATAATAATTTCTTGCCTTGTCAAAATTAAATAACCTTCAACTGAGTTCCTCCTAATTCAAGTCTAAAGTGAAAAGGTGGGAGAACAAATCCTTACAAGAGAGCCCTGAGTTTATTAGATGTCTCTGTCTTCTAAACACGTGATGATACAGCATAGTTTCTCTAAGGAAGACACTCCTTTCACACAGCTCAGAATTAAACAGTTTCTCACAGGTGCAGTTTTCCCTGTCAGGATGTCCTGTGGCTCACCCTCTCCCGCTGTTGTCCAGTGCAGTAAAAGTTCTGGTGAAAGATGATCTCTGTGGCAGAGCTTGCACTCCTTCACTTGTTCATCCATACTTTTCTTGTCATGTCACCTGTTTCTGCATCAATCTTGTCTTACACGTGGATGTTAATAGGGACAGCTTTTGTTGTGTTGCATGTTCTTAATATAGACTCCAAGATTGTTTTGCATCCTCTCAGTCTGCTAGTGACAGCATTAATAGATTTTGGTAAAAATATCTCCAAGAAGATGGACCCTGACAGATCGGTAAACCCTTATCTAACTACTGTGGTTGTTCTTGCCAGAGGGATAGAGTATTTGGGCATGGAATATCAACTGTGCACAGACAGGTCTTGCAAAATTGATTAGCTGGATGAAGGCTTTGTGTAGGCCAAGTGTGTGTGCCATTTTTACTGGATTTGAGGGTTAAGCTGTGTTTAACAGGGCTCATTCCTATAATTTCTAGTCATCTGCACCGTTTGCGAGGCAAGACTGTCTGCTGTATGTACTAATGGCACATCAGGGCTGTGTTCTGAGAGTTTCACACTGTCAAGGAAATACTTCTGATTCTAGCTGGGTTTCAGTTTGAACTGCACAAAATCCCTAAAGTCACAGCATAACTGAAATACACATTGTGCTGTATAAAAAAACAGTGTAAACACTGTGGATTGCCAAGTTACAATATTAATGTAAGAAATGTTATGCTATAAAATAGCATTAGAAATAATCACTACCTCACACCATCAGACATTTTACAAGGCTATTTGCTACTACATCTATGTATTAATACAATTACATCCATTTGCACATGTGAACCAAGGTAAATAATGGTGTGCTGAGGATGCTGAGTTATGAATATGTAATGTTTTAAAGAAGGAAAGAAAATAAATGGTGTGAAACTGCATTTGCAGCCTTCACAGGAAATAGAGCACCATTCACACAAAAGCAACAACAGTTAAGAAAATTTGTGAGCTGCCATGAGGTTCAACACAGGCAGGAACTGACAAGAAACTCTTTTAACACCAAAAGTATTTAGGATCATTATAAAAATGTTGGGTTGCTGAGTGTGTAAAATACTTCATTGCTTCAGTTATTTTTTAGAAGTTCTCTGGTTTAAGATAGGGAAGAACTGCATTGTTTGATCCTTTTAGAACACAGCTGTGGGAGGAGGTGCTGAGATTCTGTCCTGCAAGGGAGAAGAAAAATCCCTTTGACTTTCATGCTGATATTTTGTAGTTGCTGCAGATGCGTCAGCCCATTTTTGGTACCTTTTCCCTTTTGCCTCTCTCTGCTCTGGGTTTCCCACTTCTGCAGACTATTTACCATCAAATTAACACCATTTCCATTTCTGTTGAGATTTGAAACTGTTCTCATATTTTCTCACGTTTCCACTGATTTGCACTGTTAGGTCCCGATTTATCCCTCCAGCCTATGTGCATCTCTCCACTCCAACATGTTCCCTTTGCCCCGTGAACAGCAACACCATGAAACGGCAAGGGTAGCAAAAGGCTTGTAGCATGAGATGTTATCAAACAGCCTTAGAAATAGCTGAAGTAGGTTTATAAGGCTGGGTCTTCACCCCATTCCCTTCCCCATCCCTTTTGTTTCATATGGGCAGGAATTTCACCTGAATTCTCTTCTCTGTAAACTCATTCAAGTGAAGCACACCTGTTGAAGTAGAAGGAGAATGGAGACTCATTAGATTCATTATTAAATGGTCTGGGCAAGCCTTGAACTTGGTACTTTAGCACACTTTCATGTTCGAATAGGCACACTGATACTCTCATTCTGCAGGCTTTATTGCTTCTCATTCTCAATCTTTCCATCATTTCCACAGCTACATGCCGACACTTAGCCTGGCCCAGGCAGCCTGTTTCTCCACAGACTCACATGATACTCTGAAGCTCACTGCTGGTGCTACTTTCTTCTTGCTTCACTTTGGTTGGGATGTCTGCCTAAAAATGAAGACCTGAAAAATAGGTGGATGTAGAGGTACTGTGTGTGCTGGTGGTTTCTTGGCCATGAAGAAAGTGTTGAGTAAGCCATGGTGGCTCTGTGTGGCAAAATGGAGCAGGCTCATCATGGCGGATGAAGACCAGTGGTAAACAGCAAGATGACATTGACAAATATTTACTGGTAAGAGGGTAAGCAGTGCGAAGAAAGCTGAAACTGTTGCTTTTCCAGCTGCAGTGATGTCTCAAATCCTCTTGGTTATTGAGAAGGTCAAGCTAGACTAGTGTCAGGTTCATCTGATATCTCTAAAGTCAGGATTTGCCTTCTGTTGGCTTCATGCCCAGATACATTAAGTGACATAGTTTTGGTTTCCTTACATGGTTATCTGCCTCTGGTGATGGATAAAAAGGCCATGTGGCCATTCTGATATCATTACATTTACCAGCTGCCATTGTTGTGGGAGACTGCAGAGTACTGAAGAGGAAAGGCTGTCTCTCTTCATAACCAAGCACTTTAACTTGTAATGTGTCTGGCTTTTACTGGCAGAGAAAACAGATCAGGGCATGATCCTGACATCATTTGTATGGAAAAATGTCCTGCCAACATCTGTCTGTCTCCATACACTATCTGAGAATGCTGAACTCTTCATGTGATACATGTGATCTATGTAGTCCATTTGCAGAAGAATGCTTGGATATTTGAGGCAGTTTATGTTTCATTTAGCTCTCACACAAGGTTTTAGAGGATTAGGTCTCTACATAACTCCCCCATTTGCATGTGTACACTTGGTTGTTTTGATCCCTTCAAGGCAGTGAAGAGTTCTCCAATATTCTGTAGTTTTCCAACTTGTCATAGTTTGTTTCACAGACAGAAGAAATGAGACTATATATCTCCTTTTATGCTTTGTTTACAATAATACCTTCACTGGGTCTTGGAAAACAAGAGATTTATTTGTGAACAATTGCTAAGAATAAAAAAAGAAGTATAAGTAAGTCAAGATTATATTTACTACCAGATGACTTCAGCCGCAGCACCCTGCAAGAATACATCACATGCTCTGTGTGCCATCCGAACATATTTAGCCTGCAAATAGCTCCCACTGTCAATCACTAATTAAAACACTACAATTCAAAGCATCCTAGAGAATTTTTACAACTCTTTTGGTAAATTGATGAAGTCATGAGATGCACTTATTGTTTGTCACTTACATGTTTACATATTCAGAGTATTACTGCTGTACTTTCTCTGAGCTTAGAAGATGTGTGTGACCTTACCAGCCATAAGTTATAGTGAGTAGAGGTTCTAATTATGGTTGTATTGCCTCCCAGAACTAATGAAAAAGGTATCAATACTGGTAAAACTTCTTGGAAATCTTTTCCCAATAGGATACAACAGGAGAGAAAACAGTCTTTTATCTGTGACTAAGAGATAAATACCTTTGTTCTCACTAACCCTGTCCCCCCAGCAGCTGGTGAGGCCACAGTGTCCCCATTTATTATCTATTATGACTATCTCACCAGACAATTCTGATAGAACACCACACAACTTTTACATACAGAGCTCTAAATGACCAACTTAAAATACTATGTGCACGTCTCCAAACTCACATACATCTCTAACACCTCTGATGCAGCACTTCTCTGTTTATTATTTATGCAGCAAAGGATGTACAGTTGTAGTAAAAGGGTTTTCTGTTTGCTTCCATCCACTTTTCATCACAGACTGTGCAATAAAACATTTTGTCAACTGCTTTTTCATGGCAATTTTCATTCCATTGCTTCTGTTCCTGCCAAAGGAATGGGAATGTTTTCAGGCAATGTGAGTGTGAGTCCAGGCAATGAAGAGATCTGTGGCCCCATTCATCTTCTGAAGAGAACTTATAAGTAACCAGCGCTGGCCTGAAAGTAAAGTGCTGGTTTATTTGTGCTGATTAGTGTCCTGCAAATACTGTGAAAATGGCCACTTAAATAACAAGCATTGCTAAGTGATTTAGTTGCTTATTTTGAACTGTTAAAAAAGGACTGTCATTCCTTAATTTGAACCCACGGTGGCATGGGATTATGCAGGAGTTTCAGATGATTCCTGCTGACTGTAGATGTCTCTCTAAGCTGTAGTGGTGACAGAGTATTGAGTAAAAGCAACCTGCATAGGTACACAACTCCTATTACTCCTTGACCAGATTGTGTTGGATTTGCCGCACAGGGAACCACACTAGGAAGGAGAATATTGCCCACATATTTCTTCAGTTTCTGGTGCTTTCATAGGGATGCTTCTCTTCTTCCTGTAGCTTGCAAAGACATGGAGCATCTATAGACAGTGTGCTCAGGGTTGTCTAACACAAACAGGACAGGGTTCTTGGAAAAAGAACACAACTGAAAGAAGTAATGCATATTTTTCCTCTTTGCCAATAACTCTGTGTCCCAGTTTTGGCCAGGACAAAGGAAGATGTCCGAAAGGAACATCTCCTCAAAGGAAGGCAGGGTATAGCTACCCCTCCCCCACCAGGTTTGGGAAAGAAAATATTCCTCGGATNTCAGTCTTGGAAATCCTCCCTTTGAGGGGCCAAAGCAGAGCTTCCTGAGTGAGGGTGCAAATATGTGGCGTGTTGATATCTGGGCACGTTCAGACAGTGACTGGTGTAGGGGCAGGCTCTGTGTTTCTGTCCAGGCACTCACATCTGCACCCTGTAACCACTGATCACTGTATGGTATGAGAACACCTCAGATGTCTCAGGCTATCAGCCTAAAAAGTAAATTGCTTTACATACTTCAAACTCGCATAAGAGAAGGGGAGCTCTGTTCTAAATCTCTGACAATGCTCTTAAATTTAGACCAGTATTGTCTTGTATTATTCTTGTGCCAAAATTCTTCATAAAGAACTATAGGTTTAAATTTCCGTTTAAAGATATTTATTCTGGAAATCCCTTAGAGGTTGCTGATTTAACAATACATTATCCTCTTCATAATTTGATTTAAAGTATAACTTGAAATTATCTGGAAACAACCTTTGTCTCATTCTTCCTTTACATAGTTATTAAGACAAGCAGACAATTGTTCTTTGTGCTTTTAAAGAGTCGCTGATGAAAAAATAATACTGATCACTTTTTAATTTATACACGGAGCAGTAGTGCAAGGGATATCAAACTCCAGGGGCCAGATTCAGTTACCAACTGAAGTTTACTTAGCACTGATGTATGAGCACTGTGAGAACACTTTGATGAGCTTCACAGCTGTCTTGGGAGATAAGATCTGAAGAAATCTGAACCAGCCAGCTTGATCTCTGAACCTACTGAAGTGAGAAGAGGAACTGAAAAAAAAATTCCTTTGTCTATCAAAAAAGTGTTTTTCTTGTTTAGAGCACTGTCTGTCCTTCAAGAACTAGTCCTTTCAGTTGGTGTGTTTTGCTACTTCTTGAATCGCAAATGTGTGGGTTCTTAGGCTAAGAAGCTCTTGTGGAAACCCTCTGAAATCATACTGACTCATTGAGGATTTGGATCCGTCTTTTAGTGGATGAAGAGGAAACAACTCATAGTATGGAGGAATGGAGAAGGCGATATAACGATGCAGTTCCTTCTCTGTAGGCAGATGTAACGATCCATGGTCTGTATTTACCCTGCCTGTCTTTAGAAGCGTAACTGAATCATCCAAGTCAGGAGCCTAATGCAGAGTCTCCTTTTACAGGCAGTGGAGAGACACCGACATCTCCAGAAAATGACTCTAATTGTACCCTGGATACTTCCCTCTCTTATTCCAGACTGTCAGGGAAATAATGATAATGTAGGCTCTTCAGACAAGACCTTCACTTCACTACCTAATGCTGGGTGAGATGTATTAGGGTGCAAGAACCCAAATCCTGTGTGGTGCCATTCTGCTGGGCATTCAGTGTCTTCCTGATCCCAGATTTGCTTTGCAGCAATCTGCAGAGAAGTCAGTCCTAGGCAAACTGCTAAAATTTGCTGTTACACTTAAAGAGAATTTGTAGCCATTATGTATCATGTCCTCGTTGTCTATTTCTGTCCCAGGATTGTTTGCATGTCAGCATTCCTGAAAATATCATCTGTAGTTTATTGTTTCTGAAAGGCATCGTTGGCTCTTAGTGTCACAGCAAAGGAGGAGAGAGAATTAGGCTTGTCTGTTACTGATTAGCCCTACAAAAATGGAAGGGCTGCAGTGGTGAAGAAAGAGAAATAAAATAGAGTTTTCTCCAGCTATATGTATATTTTTTGAAAGTAATTGCTAGAATGAGTAATGGTCACAAGGACATGGAGAAAAATAAGGTCTTTGAGTAGATGTAGACTGGAATGCCAGAAAACTTTCTCCCTTGTAACTTTTAAGAATTAACAATAACAGTAGTGCTTCTTGCTTATTAAGGTTTCTTTCATTTCAGGATTATGGGTTTTCTAAAAGGTTGATGTTGAGCAACCTGCCAAAGGTCACTGAAAGCTTCGTGACTAGAACTTTTCATGTCAGGATGTCTGATTCACAAATCTCTGCTCTAAACCATGAAAGTCATTGCTACTCCAGTTTTACCCCTTATGGAAAGATCTTATAGGATTTATTGGGACTATCTAAAAATTAAATAAAGGTATGTTATGCTAAGAAATAAATATGCTATTTTAGGCACTGGTTTAGGAGTCCAAAATAGTCATTCTTTTCTACTCCCTTTGTTTCCCTTGATCTTTCTTTTCAATTATCTCCTCATATGGCCTCCCAGCTTTTTCGTGGTCCTGCCTGTCACTCAGAGTGATCAATCCTCTTTCATATTGCTTTTGACTGATGGCCAACAAAAGGTATTTTCATTGATGTGAGAAAAAACCTTGCCAGACAGCAAAGAGCACAATGAAAGGTAGTTCCTAATGTATAACTGTAACACTTTCCTGGGTTTTCCTCCACAGAGCAGCTGCTCAGCCAGCTGGTTACTTTCCCCCTCTGTAATGCGTTACACTCATGGTTTGAGATTATGATGTCTTGCTGGGTAGCAAGAGCCAACTTAGGCTGAGCTGATCTGTCACCACGACCTGTCTCTGCTCACTGCTCCTCTCTGTGCCAGTCATTCTCATTAGTTCTCACTCATCCTAGCAGCTCTGCCTTGCTCCATGCCGTGAACTACTTTCCCTGGCTGTGCTCTGCAGCAGCTCCTTGCTCTGTTAGCATCTCCAGTGGGCTGTGCCTGGTTCTGGTAGCTGTCTCACCAAACTAACTTGACTGAAGAGTTCTGGTATTTCTGTCCTTGGAAGAGAGGTTGTGCACTATTTTGGACTAAACGCTGAGTTTTAGCTCACAGGAGACATTTAGGCAACTTCTTTTGTTTCATATTCCTCACAGGGAAGTCTTACACAAAGCTTCTTGCTTGTTTTTAAAAGTTCTAACCTGTATTGTAGTTCTGGAAGCTATTGCCTAGGCTGGGGTAACCCTTCAGGCACATTTAGACAGAGCTGCTTGGCTCCAATGCCTGTATACTGTTACAGCTATAAACTTCTTTTATGTTACGCTGTGGTTCCCTTTTAAGAAAATGTCTTTCAAATGTGAAAACATGCAAACCAAACACATTTCAGATCTCTCCATTGGTCTTTCACCTTTCCACTCCTTTTGTTTCGAAAGTTCTTGACTTGTTTTTTTTCCTGCCTTTTGGATTTTTTTAGATGGAATGTGTGTTGAGGGATGGAGAAAATTACTTTTATTTTTGGCTTGAGCAACATATAAAACATTCTGACCTTCAGATGGTTCCCTTCCCAAACAAGGAAGAAAAGTTGTGGGGGAGTGAAACCACAAAATGAAACTTTTTTATTATTATTGTTTTCCCTGTCCCTCCAACAAAAGTAACTTTAAACAATCAAAATGTATTTTGGATATGGTTTCTGCTTGCCTACCTCCTCAGGTTTTCAAAGTGCACAGGGTGTTAGGAAACAACAAGAGAAGGAAGTTCAGGATGAAGGGATGCTGTAACCCTGGAGCCATCAAGCTGGAAGAAAAACAAGAAAGAAAGCAGTTTTCCACAGAAAATTTCAGTTTGAGGAAAATTGAGCCTTTCTTTAAAAAGGTGCTCATAGGGAAAGTCCCCGACTACTTCCACCCTTCATTCTGCTCTTGACTCTCATTCCTGGAATCATTTAGGTGTCTCTGCTTTTCCCTGAACAGATCAAGGTTGTTCCTTGCTGAAAAACGTTTTCATAAGTCTGATCCTGCTTGCCCATATATTCTAGTTTATTTTTGCATTACCTGTGTGCCATGAGAGTCTGGCCTCACTATACATTTACAAACAGCTCCTCATTATCCATGGCCTCCTTTGGTGCATCTGTAAGGTCACTGGCCTTTCATCCTTTGAAACCCTCAGGAAAGGATCCTTTTCTGCTGTGACATGTGGAAGAATCAGCAGCAGATTACACAAGGATGTAAGCATTCCAGGCTTTTTGTTTCAGCCCTGCTGCGTCTGGCATAGGGAGTGCCCAGCTCAGCAGGGGTCTGTGTGCTACAGGCAAAGCTTCTCACACACCACAGCAACTTGGCCCTTTCCTCACTTCCCTGCAGTCCTGAGCTGAGACTTCTCTGCCCTGGACACGTGTGTTGAGCACAGCTGGTTTGCCTGAACAGTGACTGGCAGACAGGCAGCACCAGCAGAAGAGATGCTGCAATGGCCTTAGAGCAGGAGAAAAGCTGTGGTGCAGGTTTGAAGCACTGGGCAGGACCCAGTGTCAGGGAAGCACTGCCATGAGGTCAGACATAGCCTTGTACTGCACTCCTTTCTCCCTGCACATCCTGGCACATGCAGACTGGGACATAAAATGTTGTGAGGCACCTGGATGTTTATTAAAAAGACAAGAGATCATAGAAAAGGCCTTGATGGAGAATAGCCACTTACAAGATTCAGGGACTTCTTTCATCCCTGTTCTCCTACTTCTCCACTTCTACTCTCCTGCTTCTTCCTACATGGTTTGCAGTCTCATATTTTGCCTGTAGTTTAGAATCAGGTCAAAGCCCCATGGAGAAAGGTTGTGTTTTCCTAGCTGTTGGCAGGATGCTCAGCCCCAAAGGGCTCTGTTCCTGGCAGGGATGTTTAAGACAACTGCAGTGCTGTGCCATCCTGGTGAGTTTTTCTGTTACTGTCAGAAGACTGTATCAAGACTTGTTTGACACAGCTGGGATTTGTTCTCTTGCTAAAACTGTCTCTGCTGTGTGCTGTGATTGTAAGCCTTGTTAAACCTGGATGATTAAATCATCATCTCCCCACAGTAAGCCAAAGCAGGGCTTTATTTAATATCCTGAGGCAACTCAAACACGGTGGGCAGTGCCTGAGTGCCTATCTAGGGCCGGGAGCACAGAGCTTGCATTAAAGATACTCTGTTGCAAAGCTCATCCTTTCTTTATCAGTCCTTTCTAATTGGTACTTACCTTTAAATATCTTGTTTAAACTAGTAACAGATTTCAGTGGGTAGATACTATCAAAATGCACATTTTGTGATAGCAGTAATGATACTGTTACCCTAGTCTGACATTATTTGAATTTCTTTCTTTGTTTTACAAACTGAGGCTCCGAAAGAGACCATAAAGCAAATCAGTGTTGGAACTCTGAAAAACAGTTGTGGTTTTTGTGAATCTTTATCCACTCTCTTTTAGTTTTGCTTTTTTCCTCCTCTTGAAAACCAAAGGCACATCTGTCATTGTCGGAGTTAAAATCAATTGCTCTCTTTACACATTTGAGAATAATGTACTTTTTCTAAAGAGCTCATGCAGCTCCTCTTTTCCCTCCTGCATACCTGCTATATTTCAAGGGGTCCTTCTACATACACTCCCATCAAGAAAAAAATGAAGCAAACAAATGCAAGGAAAATACTTCACAAGCCATGAAATGCCCCACTTTGAAATGCACAAATTTCTCTGTCGGAAAGCTTTTCCTCAAAAACGTGAAAGCCAGCACTGTGCTGCTGTGTTCACAAACATGAAAATTAGCTGTGATGATAGCTGTCGTTAGCAGCAACAAATTGGAGGTCAAGATCTTAGAAATCTAAATCAGCTGAGTCCTGTGTGTGTCTCCACTTATTATCAGATCTGCAAATGCTGTTTTTTTGTTGGTGTGGTGCCAGAGAAGCAAAACAGAGAGTTATTAGACATGGGAGGAAACACAAGATGCTAAATAATTATTTGAGGAATTAATAAAATCTCAAGTGCACATGGTCACAGCAGAGTGTGAGCATTGTTAAAGAAAAAGAGGTTTCTAATAATTAGGATATTGTTTTACCTGTTGGTTCTAAAGAGCTATAGAGATCCCCTGTGTAAGTGCACAAGGGGAAGAAACCAAGCCAGACATTGAGCATGCTCAGGTGTTTCTCTTCCTGGGAACTTCAAAGCATAAGCTAAAGTGGTGGAAACAACCGTAGAGGAAAATGAAATGGAGATTTGCTTGAGCAAAAAATCAAGAGCTTTTCAGGTTGCCTTTGCTTCAATGCTTACTCTGCCTGGGACAATGTTCTTCCCATCCTCTTGAGCTGTGAGAGACATGGGACATTCTTTCAGAAAACTCTTGATTGTGTCCAAGCAAACAGCCCAAATGGGGGGAGCCAGACCTAGACTAGAGCTGGCCACAGCCATGTCTGACCCTGCAGTTGCATCTGGAAAAATTATGTGAAAGGACAAATATGGGACAAGGAAGGGACACCTGGGGAAAATCTTAGTCTTAGTCTCAGAAGGAGCAAAATCACTGTTCTAGCTAGTGCTATGGACAGCAACAACCAAAAGTGTCTATATGCCTGAAGTAAGAAAATATTTCTGAATTTCTGAATACTGCCATTGGTCAGAGTCTGACAGACTTGATTAATTGTATTGCTAATTCATCACTCTGCAGCTAAGTGCCAGGTGTGATTCCTGAGAGCTGCAGAAAAGACTCACAAACAGCAACCCAGCAGCATAACTGCAGAAGAAATAATCTACCTGTCAACCTGGAGAAACTTCATGCAGAGCACAGCAGCATCCTTCCATGCTGGTGCAGAGCACATTTTCTGTGTCTTGTACAGAAAGAACATGCACAAATGTGGTTATTTATAGCTTCTCCGCCTACACTCTGCTTTGAAATTTTATCTTAAAGAAGTTCAGCATTTAAAGACTACAGCAAGGCTTTTAACTTGAAGATATGTTTTTTCTTCTCTTGATTTCCTTAAAAACAATATTCTGGGAACATTAGTATCAATCCAGGCATTAAGGAAGAAACATTAGTTCTCCATTTGTCTGTGTATTGTTCTCTTACTTGGAATGTTTTTAGAGAGGCAGTTGCCAAATTTTATGAAGTAAAATATTTAATCGAGAAAATGAAAGATAAGTGGGATACATTTGATGAATGTGAACTTTACCAAAGGAAAGCAATGTTAAGTTGAAAGAAGTTCCTTCTCAAGGTAAGAGAGGTATGTGGTGTATATTCCCACTCCCTTTTGGGGAGCTCACATCCCAGATGATGGCATTTAGTGAAGGCTGGGGCTGTGTGACCTCAGGCAATGCACAGAGGACACGTCTTGCACTCAAAATGCCCAGCCTACACCCAGCCAGCTCTGCCAGAGCGTGGAACTGAACGTGCTGTTTCCAAGAGAAACGTAACTAAATCTTACATTTTGCTAATTACTAGAGCTGGGACCAACTCTTTTCTTTACAAGAAGGTGGATGGGACCAGAACACATTGTATTCTCACTCTTCTCCAAACTCTGTCTGTTTCAAATTGTGATGATACTTTTATAGATGTGAAAAACTGTGCAAGTACATAAAAGCCATCTGCAGAAAGCAGACACAAGGTTATTTTTGCCATATGAGCCTGTGAAAAGGTAAGGAGTTCAGGTGGAGCAGCTCTATGGGGGGACTGTGTCCCTCATCATCACGTAAGGGGACCAGCCATGTTGCCCATGGAGGGTGGCGTATCTGGGAACAGATGAGTAATTGTGACTGTTGCCCAGGTCTGTAGGTCTACAATAATGTGAAAGTTCTTGGAGGTGAGTGGGGAATGGCAGAGCAATGCTGCAGCAAGTCACCAGAAACTCCTGAGCCTCTGCTAGAAAAGTTGTGAACAGTCTTGTTGGTGTGCGGTCCATTGCTATGGCAGATATTTAGGATGTCTTCACTTAGTCATCCTGTTAACTCTGCAGCCCTTTCATAACCAGTTTGCATATTTTTGCAATAGAAACTTCTAAGAAGGGGGCTGCTGGGGGAGTTGTTATTCTGTAGTGTTTTCAACTGCAGAAGCTGTCAATGAACGAGGATCCTGCTGCAGGATCTGTCTTCTCTGGATAAACTCCCACAGACCTGTTTCCAGATGGGCTTGAAGGATATCTGTGGGTGCTAGAAGCAATGAGAAGTGTGAATAAGACTATATACATGTATTTTTGCATTTACGACTTTCCTGACACTCCTCTGTCTCAGTGGTTGTATAATTTACTCAGATGTGTTCAGCAGTGTCAGCTGTGCTTTGCAAGGCTGCCCCCACTGCAAAGAACAGGACATGGATGTTCTGTTTTGACAAACTAGTGGGGCTTTAAACTACAGAGGTTAGATTTTTGTTGTTAAAATGAGAAATTGCGCAGAGGTGAAACTTTCACATAATGTCCAGGAAGCTCATAAAAACACCTACAATCTGACTTCACAGGGACTTCTCTTTTTTTGGTTGAATGTAGACAAGGGAATAAAGGATATTTTAAAAAAATGTTTTAATTGGCTCTGCATTTAATTCCCCTCGTTAATTTAGTTGCAGTATGCAGCAAAATACTGATAGGTCTGTAAGGTTGTTTTTCCCTCCAAGGGTAAATGGGACTGAATGCTTTTTCTTTTGAAAAGACCTCTTTAATTATGTGGTGGTATTTGGAATAGCTACAATTAGGGAGCAAAAGCAGGGAGTGATTAAAAACTCCTACTTAATAGCAGCTGCGTTAGTTCTCTGGCTTTTGAAAGAGACCCAGGCACAGTTGAGTCCACACATACCAATCAGAGGAGTTGTGATGAAAAGGAAAGGCAAAATGATGGTCAAAAATTTTTGACTGATTTCAGGGAAAACCATCTGTTCCAGTGTTTCAAGAGAGCTCTTCCTTGAGAAAGTAGTGAAGAAGTGTCAAAATTCATCCTTCTTGTCCAGTCTTCAGACTATGTTAATGGGTGTAGCTCTGTTCACTCAACTCCAAGTTAAACAAACAGACAAACATACCCAAAAAAACCCTCTGAAACCTCAGACTGCTTTCTGGTGATAGTGGGATACACCATGTCTCAAGACAGTTTGAAAGAAGTAACTTATTACTTAATGTCTGAGCTGAATTAAATACAGAAGAACGTGGTAGGCTGGCTGTATTATTTTCTGCAGATGAATTAGTCATTGGTGCATGGACAGATCAAGCTATGGTATTTCAGGATTTATAGGTATATGGTCAGCAATGAGGCATTTGTACCAGAGTGGTTTTGGAGCAGCTTACACCTGATTTTAAATCGCTGCCTTTCAATGGATTGCCTATTCCCTTTTGTACAGCTGCCATCACATTGCTTATTATTTATAATATTTCAGTATGTTCCTGAAGTGGAAAGGGTTCCTAGAATCCCTAACCAAATTTGGACCCACATATTGCTAGAGGCTGCAAAAACTTAAAGTGGAAGGCAGCTTTCTTTCCAGTTTCTCTGTCAGCCTTGCTTTTTCTAACTGTAAATATGATTAATGTAGTTTTAGGAAAGTGAATGGAGGCAGGGACCTCGAGTCATTTGCTGAACTGCAGTGCTGGGCGCTGAACCAAATCATTCCAATTCCAGTCCACTTTTGATATTAAATCCTGGTTGCTTTTTGCTTATTTCTGAAAACTCTTTTGTGGTTTGACATATTTGACCAAAGGCGGCGAACAGAGTAAGGCCCTGCTCCCTCCTGGTGCTGCGGGGCTGCATCAGCAGGGCTGTGCCCGTAATGGGGACTGCACTCACCCGCTTCAACCTGTGCAGCCTGGGACATGCTCTCCTATGAACTACACACGTTCATGAGTTGCTACATGGGAAATAGAACTTGGTGTTGAGATGTGTGTCCAGAGACTCATATCCTGCTGAATGCACATCTAGTTCCTGCCTCTTAGCTTGACAGACGTGGGGTCTTTGATCCACATTTGCTGAAGGCAGTTGAAACTTCACTGTGGCTTTTGATGGGAACAAGATCTGAGTTTCAGAGTCAGATATAGATGCCTCTGGAAATAAAAATAATTTAATGGGAGCCAAAGTTGATGTTTCTGGTTAAAACATGAGGTGTGATCCCCATCTTTAAAATATTTTGTAACAATATTTTATTGTGCCACCAACATAAATTTATAATGAAGAAAGAAGTGAAAGAGGGAGTTCAGTTTTTATTGGGAGGTAAAATCCACAGATGAGAATGACTGAGTTTTGTTTTGAGTTCTATTATAAACCATTAATAATAGCAGGAAAAGCCAGAGGATAAGTTCCTTTGTATTTCAGTGTATTTTCTCAGCTAGACCTTTACTTGACATTACCCTGCTGTGACAGGGCCAGAGATAATAGGGAAAAGGAATCTATTTTCAGCAATGATTTGGAACACAAAAAGAAACTGATTTAAATCAGATTCTATGTGCATTTTATTCATCACAGAAGATTAGTATTTCTTAAGTCTCCTTGAGTTGTTGTGGGTTTGGGGGGGGATTTTTTATTTTGTTTTTCTTCTGATTCTCAGTGTTTGTTCCATCTTCCCTGCTGCTGTTGCTGACACCAAGTTCTCCTGGAGGGCCTGGTAGCAGGCCAGGGGTTGGGCCGGCCATGCCATCCTGCACAGAACAGCATTATCCTCTGGATGGAATTCCAATGGATAGAAATCGACAATCCCACACGGGCTGCTGCCTCTACTCATAGTCAGTGGTCTATCTGGAAAATGTGCAAAGTACCTCTTAAAGGCCCTTTTGCCTCCCAATAAAGGAGTGGTTTGTGCGTAACCTGAGAGCACATCTTTGAACTGTGTTGTTCATAAATGCATATATGATGTGTAGCTTCTAGTTCTGCTAGAAGAAAAGGAAGTATCTTCTGCCAAGAGATTCTGTCTTGTATTTGCAAAATCTAGTACATCCAGTAAGTATTACTAACTAGGCTTGTACAATTTTGAAGGGCTTTGACAGAAAAGATTGGATTTTGTTGCTTTGCAGTGGAACAAAACATTTTACAATAAGCTTTGGATGTAAAATATGAACTGAAACACCAACCTTTTAACTGCACTTCTTAATTACAAAAAGCAGGCTTGGCAACGACAGAGCTTCTGGAATAGGAGTTTCAGACATGCAGGACCTTGGAGTTACTGAGCATTCAAAATAGCAGCTACAGAAAAAGTCAAGATAAGGTTTGATTCTTGTGAGTTTTGAAGTGCCATATGAATTCCTGGTATCACACCAGAATTTAGTTAGCCCATCGTGTCTCAAGAGCAAGCAAGAAAGTGCTCATGGTGGCAGCCTGATACTGCTTGGCTTCCTTTCACTACAAGATTTTAGAGACATTATCCATGTGTTTAAAGTTAGTAGGCAATGCTTACACACTTATTTGAAATAGGGCCTCATTTAAAACTGAATAAATTAGGTGGGATTGCTCTGGAATTTATTACAACTCTGTTACCAAAGAGTTAAACTAACTCCTTTGAGTTATACCAGGTTTGTACTGTTTTGAGATCAAGATCTGACTCTTAACTGCTGAAGTGTAAAATGGTATAATTTATTTTCAGTTTTCAGAGCAACCCAGTTTTTAGAGTCACTGTGGCAACAACAGTGGGTCTTAGGGTAACAAAGATTAATGATTCCCTTGGCCAAGGCACTTCAGTGGGTCACCTCACTCAGGAGCAGTGGAACTGTTCGACATGGCCTGGGTCAAAGGCAGAAGTCAGGGTGCTCTGTCACCGCTGGTACAACACGCTGCGTCTTAATCACCAGCTCACACTTCTCATCTCTTCCTGTTGCATGAGGGCAGGGGTCAGTGACTGCTGTGTTTGAGCAACCCTCAGTGTTCAGGCTGCCTGGGAAAGTGTGGAGTCACCATCCCTGGAGGCATTTAAAAGACATGCGGAATCTTAGGGACCTGGTTTAGTGGTGAGCTTGGCAGTGCTGGGTTAGTGGTTAGAGTCTCATCTTAAAGTTATTTTCTGACTTTAATGATTCTGTGATTGTTACCCAAGTCATCCTCATTTCATCTTCATTTATTTCTGCTACAAGAAATATAGTTTAAAAGATGTGAAAATATAGAAGTCTTTCAACTAACTTCAACAGCAGATATAGTTCCTTAAAGTAATGGATTTACTACTGCTTTGACATTTTGTATTCATGTAAAATGGGTGCAGATCATGAGAACCTGCTAGGAAGGAATTGGTTCCCAAGGAGATTTTGATTTAAATTGGATAAAGTTATGAGATGTTTTTTAGTTTTCACATTTCCTAGTTAGGAAAGATACCTACAGAAAGAGACTTGATTTTCAAAGTGCTACATTGAAATGTCTGTCTGCCCTTTTGAAATAGAGCCCCATTGCTTCTTTTTATTATTATTTAAAAATCAAATTAACTTTTTAAAAAGTTTTTAAAAGACTTGACCTTAACTGCACTCATGCAATCATCTTGCCATATTCCCATCATACAAATTAGCCTAGAGGAAGAGCAATTATCATCCCAGAACTTTGCTAAATTATTGCCTGATTGCTTCTTCAACCTTTTCCCTCTAAAACCATTCTTCCATCTCTTTCTTCCCATGTTTTCCCACTGTATCCCATACAGACTATCAGCATTCCCTGCAAGTGGATTCTCATGTATGTTTTTCCCTGACCTTGCCTGGGCAGGATTTGTTTTGCCAGTTTGGTTGTGCCATAGGTCGTAGACTTCCCGTAGGCAGGACTTCAATCCTCAGCCAAAAGGAGTGTGGAGAGGGCTCTGGAAGTGGCCCTCTTCAAAGCACCTGCTTCCCAGTGCTGTGCTCAGATGAAACCTGTCCGAATTGCCACTATTATCATTTTAGCAGTTACATAGATCATTCTACAGGGACAGTTAGGACTATTCTTCCTCCAGGAAGCATTTTGAATCTTGTGGTTATCCAGCCATGTAATGACTGTAATAGTGGCACAGTCAGCTTGCTGTAGCCATACTGAGTTTTATTTCATTTTCTCAGTGACCTGGGTTTGCTGCTTGTTTCATTGGGTGTATAATTGTGGCCCTGAGGAGATAAGGAGACAGGACACACACATAGTAATAGAAAATAATGGTTCAATCCCTTTTGATCTTAAACTAGTGAAATAAAAATATTTTTTAAAAGAGACATGTTAGTAGAGAAACAGCAGAAACAGCTACTCCAATGAACCTGACAATAGTGATTGGGTCAGTAAGGATGGGAATTTGCTACTGGTGAAGGTAAAATACCAAGACCATTATCCTCCAATCCTTTCAGAAGCTGTGAGTTATGATGCTTCCTATCTGATTCCAGGGATGGCTGCACCCAGGCTTGGAGATGTCTTGAAGTCTGAACTCAGCCATGTTTTCAGTAATGCAGGACTATGTAATGGACAGCAGCCTGGACTGGACAATGCTGCCTGCATGGGGCGAGTGTCCAGTGCTGCAGTGGTTGGCCGGAAACCCAGCTGCAGGGTCAGGCAGGGTCAGGCTTTACCATGCAGGAGCTGCAGAGCAGGAGGGCCTTTCTGAAGCATCCTTCAAACCAGTGCAAGCACAGGAGTAAATGCACCCCAGAGAGCTGGCATATACTGGAGTTAAAAAATACATTTTATGTTCCAAGAAACATCTTAGATGATGGATCTATCTGTAGCACAGTATTGTAATTCCAAAGAACTCATGAATTACAGCCCTTTCTTAGCTAGAATAAAATAAAGCTTGGCAATAAAGCACAATTAAGAAATCTGAAGATTTAATTTGGAAAACACTCTTAACTGCGTTTTAAATGGCATCTTCAAGCTGCTTAAGTTTTTAAGGGATAATTAAATTATTCTAACTAAGTCACTGTAACTTCAATGTCTACCTGTATCTCAGGATGTTAATTTTTGGCAGTAGAGCAATTTATACAGTCTGTGCTCTCAATTACAATGTTAAATGTTTATCTTGAATTATTACACACTTATGCTAGTTCTGAAGACATTTCCTTGCTTCAGGGTGAGGAAGAATTTCTCCAAATACGCTGACACGTAGATGTTTACAAGTGATGGTGATTTCAGGTTTGATGGGACCTTTCAGAGTTGTTCCTGCATTTGCTACAGACTGACTGTTTAACATTCCTCATTGGCACTGGGGAATAAGTGCTTTGTGTCCGCACAGATTTATGTTCTTGCTGTTGTTTTATTCACTCAGTTATTCCATACATCAGTTGTTCCATATCTCATCATTTTTAAGTGCCAACATTCTGTGTCTTTTATGATGGAAACAAAAATGTGATATTTCTCATGTTTGCAGATTATTGTGAGCTTATTAGATCCAAGTGCTTTATATGAGGAAAAGCATATCTTTTTATAGCACCTTAGTAAATGCTAAGGATTCTTTTGTTAATTAGGGCTTTTGGGTTATCAGAGCCTCATCCTAACATCCTGTCTTTTGCCACCTTCCTGAGACACTTCAGGAATTCACTTAGTCTTTTTATGTAATATATATAATGTATATATGTAATGTTTTTATTTTCCTCTCTTCTATGCAAAATTAAATTTTAGCATTTATGTATTTCACAGAATGGTTGTGAAAACAAATTCTTTGATGACTGGAGTGATCAGATATGTTAACATGGGTTTCCAAGAACAGAAAATGCTGTTCAGCAAGTTATTCTCTAATTACTACTCCAATGCTATAAGCATGAAAAAGTTATTGGAATAGTTTTCCATAGAGTTACAGTTGGTGGCTATCAATTATTAATAAATAAAAAGCATATACTGCATACTAATTTAATATGAAACATTGTTTAAAGTAAAGCCATTTGCCATTTATAAAAGAATGTTAGATGAGATTTTTTCCTAACTTGAATTTGGCTTTGCTTCCATTTTTTAAAGATACGTTGAGAACTCCTGACAAGAGGAAGGAGGTTGTTAATGGGATTATTTGCAGATTGTTAATGGCACAAATGCTGGGAGACTGGCCCCCAATAATTGTTATTACAAGTCATATAGAGATTCCTGGTCAAATACATATTGCAGAAAAGCTCTTAGACCAGTTGGCACATGGCTGTCAAGCAATTTGAAGAAATGTACTTGGGATTCTCTGCCCAGAGCAAATGGGAGACAAGCTGGTCAGAGAAATGGAAGCAGGAAGCGATGACTGAACTACCAACATGTCTGGTCCTGCTTCCTCATCCCCACAGTGTCACTTGTGCCAAATATGTGTTGTCCCTGCAGGACATAAAGTGCTTTCATACCCCATTTTATGAAATTACTTGTCCTCTGTGGATGAAAAATGTGTTGTAAGCACAAAACATTAATTAAAAAAAATGCTTTTCTTTGTAAAGAAATAGGGTTGGAACATAAATATATGTGTATAAAGCTTTGTTTGTACTTAAGACTTCCTATAAAAATATGCCTGGGATCTACGTTACAAAAAAAGCTCAGAGCCCAGGTGGTTTAGATTCAAACCATGAAATAGTTTTACTTGCCTGAAATAATAAATAAATAAAAAATCCCATCTTCCATTTCTCCAGTGGTAAGTTTCTGGGCTTAATCGGTAATATCTGTGGTACTGTCACTATCCTGGGGCTGCCTGCGGTGTCTTGTCCCTTCAGAGTGACAGAAGTTCCAGCTGTTGTTTCCCAGTCCATCGGCATCGGCCGCAGTGGGGATCCACCCCCTGCAAGTGCAGGGCTCCTTGCTGAAGGAAGTCCCACCAGTTACAGAAATACCAGTGCTGCTCGAGTGCTCTGTATTCTCTTAACATGTGTGTATTGGGAAAGAGATGGAGAAAGAGTATTAATCTCATCCTGAAATTTCCCAACCTTATATTGTCAAGTTTGGGGTTTTTTTCCAGCTTGTGGTAGACGCCAAACAGATTTGATCTATATTTTAGTGCCAGCATTACCGTGAGGAGAAACTCCACATGGATGCTGCACATACAGATAACATACTTCTAAAAGAGAATCCTCTGTAACTCTCAGAATATCAGATTTGTCATCCTGCTTTTCCGTAAGGATCAGTTACATTTGGAACTCAAGAACCTGGAGGGGCTTGGAGGGTTCACATTGTCAATATTTTACGGTCTGCAGTGAAGGTTTCTTAACCTTTTTATTCCAGTAACTCTGAGAATGCTTTCTGCCCACATAAAATAGATTTCAATTGATCCTTTCACCATGCTTTTGGACTCCTTCTCACACTGAGATGTGAAATCAGCTGTTGCTGTTTTGCAGTTTACACAAGCTCATCAGAGGAGGGTACTTCCTGTGAAAGATTCCGGATTTCTGATTCCCTTTCCCCAGAAGTCATCTATGTGGAAGTAAATATTTAATATCTGCCAGGCTCAAATAACTAAGCTACACTTCAAAATAAATTGAATAGCAAAAATTCAATAAACCTAATTTAGCAATAGCATCCATGAGCATTTATCTTCTCTCCAGTTAGAATGGACTTTGACAGAGCTGCTTGTGTTCAGCCGTAGCAAGCACAAAGCATTCGTCTGGATGTGTTCCAGGAGCTGTTCCATCCTCAACTTCACAGGGTTTCTCTGTGCTGCTGAGACAGGAGAGGTAACTGGATGTTCTTCTCTCTGGCAGGTACTGGACTGGATTGAAAATCACGGGGAAGCCTTTCTGAGCAAACACACAGGAGTGGGGAAGTCTCTGCACAGAGCACGCGCGCTGCAGAAAAGACATGATGATTTTGAAGAGGTAGCACAGGTAAGAGTCTGAATCAGAGACTTCTGCTGTCTGGCTTGATTTTTGTTACTCCTTTTGCATATTCAGAAAAAGCTATTGCTGTTTTGGGTCACACTGCTCTCTTCAATCATTTGGAGCTGCCCAGGATCCACTCACCGAGGTCTGGAAGTCAGCATGAACACTGCAGAGCGGGGTAGTGGCAGGACTTACAATCAGGAAATCACCACACTGGGTCAATGAAAGGTTTCAAAGCCCATGAGGAATTACAAGCAGCTTATGGGAAAGTAGCAGGAACTGCTGGGACATGGAGGAGAATGGTTATGAATAAGAGCGATGAAAAAATCAACCGTAACTCCTGCAGTGGAGACTGAGGGCCTTGAGCATGAGGTGGGAAGCAGGGGAAACACCAGAGGGTGTTTGCAGTAAGGACAAGTACCCTTCCCATCCTTCAATGCATTATGTGGAAGGGTTTTTTTTGTATTGGAATGAGAGGCAATCATTACAGGTAGACATTGTTATTGTTACTATTTTTCCTCATAGAACACTGTAAGCAAAATTTTTCCAGGAATATGGTATGAAGCCAAAATCTTACAAATTTTCCTCAGAGTGGAGTCATAGTAGGTGTTTAAACATACATCCTGTTCTTATTTATAGAAATTAAAAGAAAGAGGACCTTTGGTAGGTTCTTCCCTGGATTGAGTAGTGGTTTTTTTCCCCCTGAAAGTATCCATGGTCAAAAATTATCCAGTCTCAGCTCTGGCTGCCAGATTGTTTTACACCCTTTTGGAGTAGATTTGAAACATCTTCTATCTGTTACTGATAATCTGTAAAGGTACTTCTCCTTTGGGCATTTTGGATAAATTCCTGACTGATCTATGTAAAGCAGAATGTGTCTCATGCTTTGTCTTCCTGATGCACACAGGGCAGGGTATTGCTCAAATGTTTCACTGTGGCATAAAATGAAAATTTACTAGATTTTAGTTTTGGTTGTCTGCAAAACCTTTCCCATGTGCTAGCCTAGTTTAGTTTAAGATATTTCCAGTAACAGGGACATACCTCTTTCACTGTGTGCTCAAGGAAAATATTTCTATGCCTAATGGCAGGTACTGACAAGATTTTTTTCTCCTCTCCCTCATAGTGAATTTATATTTCTCTCAATCTCTTTTTTTATTATTGCTCCCTTATTTATACCCCTGTAGTCTTATTTATTTCTCTTAAGGAGATAAATCCCCGGAAATGGGATGAATTAACAACCCTGAAATATCTGTAGAATGTTGGCACATCATCTCCTAGGTGCCTCTTAACCATATTCAACATATTTAATTTTGCTAATATGTTTTTATTCACCAAGCCCTTGAAAATCTTTTCCTATCTATGTTGCTGGAAATTCGGATTACCAACATTCTTCTTTTCATTAGATGTTCAGCTCTTGATGGAGCTTGCTAATGAATTTCGGTGTTACCTTTCAGCTGTGATGGGAAATCCTTACATGCCATTGACAAATCACACAGCCTGAAAGCAGCAGTTCTGCATTGGTGGGTTTCTAAAATTTCATGGTATCACCTGTGGATTTAAGCTTTCTGGTAATAGGCTTGAATTTCTAAAAATTTAAATTTCTGCAAATTTATTAAAATGGATTTTAGGCTGGAGGTTGCAAACCATGGTTCTGCAAGGCCTCATCCAAAAGCAGAAGATAGTGTTAGTTTTCATCCTAAAACCAATATTAGGGGCTTTTCCAGAATGAGTGCTCAAGTCAGGTGTTATTGGATATTGTACTGGGATAGCAAATGAAGATTAGGATCATGTCATATACAGGAGCTGAAACGAGGTTATTTCATGTCCTTTGTGTCATTAATATTTTCTAAACCCCCCTCCTCTGCTACATTGTCTTCATAATTCCCGTTACATTTCGCGTTTCCTGGATCATAGTTAGCATTTTTTTCTACCTCCTCTCTGAGTACAACTTAACTGGACATGTAGGAAACAAATTATGTACAGGTGAGAAGAGCCATGTGACTGTCTGCACATGGAAACAACAGCTCGTTAAGGCCCTTGCCCCCCTGGCTGATGTGATTTGGAGATACATCCCCTCATAAGGGCTGAGGAACCTTGCAGTGTGCAGTTTGCATGTGTAGGTACCATGGTAAGTCAAAATATAATTACTTTGCTGGAGACTTTTCTAACCTCCCTGTTAGGCCTCCTTCTATACCATTTCAGCACGTGTCTCTGTGAATAATTTCAGTCACATCTCCTTTCACTTCACAAGGCCAAATTCAGAGCAAATGAATCTTGTTCACTGGGTGACCACATGTGTTCAAATGAAGGTGGGTGTTTCAAAGGGAGATGCAGAGGAAAGAAACAAGTGTAATTTACGTGGTTGTAGAACCTCTTGGTTTCCTCTGAATCTGATTCCTTTACAGCTGATGGGTAGAATCAATGGGTGTCTCGTTGCTCTGCCTGGACTGCTGTGAGCATGAACTTTATGGTGCCTCCTCATTACAAATAATTGACACAAGTTGAACCTGGTTCCTTCCCAACAGCTTTGAGAGTAATAGGTTGCTCTGGTGCATTCACATGAGAATATCATTGCTAATTTATGAGGCCTGTCTGCAGTGTGACACTGGAATGTGGTGCTGGCAAATGGACATGGGGACACACAGTGAGGGGAAGTGAAAGGAATCTCAGGCTTTATCTGAGGTCAAGGACTTGAGAATACAATACTCTGCTTTGGACAGAGTAATAGTGAGGGTAAGAGGAGAGGCCATAAATTTATCACACCTGGAAGTCTCTTGGAGAAGCTTCTAGTGGGGTTGATTTTACAGCTGGGGAATAAATCTCCTCTCTACTCTGATTCTGACCAATTTTTATTCTTCCAAATTCCCTTCTTGATGCTTAACACTGTAGAGTTGGTTGGAAATTAACTCTAAGTTTAAATATTTGTTATTTTTTCTCAAGCTGGCAAACATCTTTGCCATGGCTAGGGTGGATAACTGGCAGGACTTTTTCCCGATATAACCATGTAATAAAGCAGATATGCCACCATCCTAAAAAAACTCTTGAGTTTGCCCATTTGCCTCATCAGGATGTTAATCAGTAGCTTTAATGGCAATAAAAAGGGTTATGTTTGTTTTTCTTAAAAAATAATATAAAAAGGCTTCTCCTGACACACCTGGTGAGCTTGGCAATATAACCAATAGTATTTCCTATTGGCAGTTCTCTGATAAAAATGTTTAGCCTGCCGTACAGTATAAATTTATTCTCAAAAATCCACTTTCTTTGGCTCTGATATATTTGTTCTTATCTCTTGCTGTTTCAGGAGGGCATTTGCAAAGGTCAGACTAGAAGCAATTTTTGGGAGTCTTCTTGACATTTTTAACAGGGGGCAAAACATTCCTAGTTTTGCCTCACTGCATGTAAACCAGAGTCTTGTGTCTGGCATTGCTGTGCTGAGAAATGCTCTGATTGACTGACCTGCCAAGGCACTAGATTGAGAGGTGGAACGTGCTCCCTCTATGTCTGATTAGAAACTGCAGATTGATAAATCTGGATGTAATGATTCAATCAGGCATGGCCCAAATAGATCACATTCCTGCATACAGCTGTGCTCGGAAAATGTCAGTGATTTTACAGCGCTGTGTTGTGGGCAATAGGAAATGTAATTTGGGGTCTCTTTCTCTCATAACTGCTGTTTAGACAAAGCTCTGGCAATTTTTCTGACTGTATTTAGACTACATGGAACGCACAGATGGCAAATGTTTGAATTTGGATTAAAAAGCCTGAGCTCCTGGGAGGGAGGTTGTTATCTTGTATATACCTGCAACTGTTTTTCAGTCGGTGCTGACACTGTTCACAGGCTGCCGCTGTGAAAGTGCCAACCTCGGCCCAGCACACTGCCTGCTGTGCACTGAAATTTAGTAGCCAGGCGTTATCAAGACATCGCGAAAGGAATATCCCTCTGGATGTAGCTACAGTGTTCCAATGATGGCCTCCTTTCTTGGCTGGAATTACTTTTTGCAAATCAGATAACTGTAGTCCAGCCAGTTATGGCTGTAAATAAAGAGACAATTTTATTTTAGGCACTCTAACTTTTCCTTATTCAGGGCTTTTATCCTGAAAACAGCATGCCTTCCAGTTGGAAAAGTCTCCCAACACTTCGGCACTACCTAGCTGAGCTGCATGTGTTGTTCTCTGTATATGAAGAGAGGGTCACAGATCATTTTCCTCTCTTCTGGCATTCCCAGCAATCAGAAGTCAAGGTGGCCTTCTCAGTATCCTTCTCTGCTCCCAAAGAGCATTGCTGCCTTTGTGCTGCAGAATTAGGAAGAGTACTGGGAAGCTGCTCTGACAATCCCTTGCATTTTGCTGCCACAGGTCTGAGTGGTTTTGTGAATGATCCGAAACGAGCATTTCTGTCTTTACGAATGTTTTCCTCAGATATGCAGTTAAGATTTCCTGTCGTTCAGGTTTATCCACGTTTCGGCTGGCGAACCAGTGCGGATTTCCACCTGCAGATGGCACTCGCAATGCGCTGGAGAGCCTTGAGCCCTAATGGGAAACAGAGCCGATGTTTCTCATCCAAACTAACCAAACATTGTCTCGCAGTGAAATGAAGCAGAAGTGGAAGCTGGCTCGCTCCCTGTCCCATGGTGTTCTCCCACCCCTGCCAAAACCCACGTTGTTCAAGGTCACCCAGAAAAACAACCCCCCTAATATTTCATTTTTTCAAATGCAGAGCTGGGCGGTCCATGGTTCCAGTCAAGGTGGTGCATGTCGTCTGTGTTTATGGGATAAGCTGCTCCCAGATCTTTGGAGCTTTTCTCAAGGCTCTTGGGCCACATTAAGCTCACAGCTACAACTGGGCTTGCATTTAGTACCTGTGTGTGTGTTTTCATGCAATAGTTGGTGTATTTTTTGTGATAATCCAAAGGCACTGATGTTTATAAGGTGAAATATCACAACAAAGCACATGTTCCGAACAGCCTTGGCTCAAAATAAGAAGGTTGTCCCTTCTTATCAGACACAGTAAGAAGAGTGACTGAAGGCTGAGAGTGGCCATCAGAGTTCATGGAGTTTGTCCAGTGCAGCAGCTCTTGGTTCAGGCCTTATATCTAAAACAGTTTTCATGTAGGTACATGTCTGGATCGTCTATTCCTGACTTTTAAAGCTTTATGGGATCCATTTTGCCAAGGTATAAATGCAATGTAGTGGACTATTATTGCATTATTGAAAAGAAGAAGAGCCAGACAATATGTGAAAAAAATGCTGGACTTTGCACTCCGGCATTTGGGAAGCCATTCAGTTTTCCTGTTCTTGGTTATCTGTGCTTGTCTTCCTCCAAGACAGCTTTGGAAGATGATGATTAAACACTTGGACACTGGCTTTGTACCATCAAAGTTACCCTTATGTGTTCATGCACGTTTCCTTTAAGATTCAGTTCTTCCTTTTATTCATCTCAGGGAGGTAAATGTATTTTCTGCAAGTGAAGACTTTCAGCAGAGACCTTGCAAGCCAAGGGCCTGTATCAGCTGTAAGAAATCAAGGCTCAGGTGATATTCTTCATCTAAGAAGAAATTTGTTCTCCAGTATTCCTTTCTAGAGTATTCCCTTCCTCCATTGTGCCATTCCTAAAATACTGTCAGTTCAGAGTTTTCGAAAAGTCCTTGCAGATAAAAAGAACTTTAGGTGCAAATATGTTGAAAAAATGTGATTATGTTGTTTGTCATGTGAAATATCCAGAGGATCCAGTAAGAAATTTTGCACGTAGAAATGGTATTGTGTGACCTCTCAGTCCCACATAGTTTTACTTGAACTGCTTTAAAACTAAGTGTGGTAATGGAATAGTCAGGCCAAAGCTGAATTGCAAACAGCTACTTGTTTGGCCTTCAGGATAAAATCCTAGTGCTTTCCCATACAAATTCCAGCTCTGTTGGATGTCGTTGTTCTAAAGTTTGGCATGAAGTTCAGTACTGATGTAAACCAGCTAGGAATAAATTAAGAGTCCGTGTTGATAATGAGCACTTAGGAAGCATTGTCCCGAGGTGGGTTTTTTAACTATTATTTTGTTTCACTTTTTACAATTTTGTGACCTATCTGATTGTTGAAAGGAATAGCTCGCTGGGCATACTGGGTTTTACCCTTTGGGTTGAGTGACTAAAATCCTATGTAGGATGAGATCTTAAGCCAAAACAGGGAGAAAGCAGACAAATAAACCTGGTAAGAAATATGCTCAAAGCTGGCAATAATAACTGTACTTTGAGTAATGCCAAATCTTTTTTAAAATAACAAAAGCATGAGACAGGCAACGAAAAATCAGGCCTACTCTT
Source organism: Aleadryas rufinucha (assembly GCA_013397815.1). NCBI lineage: Eukaryota > Metazoa > Chordata > Aves > Passeriformes > Aleadryas > Aleadryas rufinucha. The sequence goes on from VZTH01010186.1 coordinate 354,147, forward strand.
ATTTTCATCATCTTTTACATGGCCATTAGCAAGTTCTGAAGCTATAATCTGCATTTTCCTCTTCACCTCATTTATGTAAATGTATTCACTTCTACACAAAGAGAAGAAAATGCCCACTGGCAGCAGATTACACAGGCCTTTGTACCATGGTGCTGGAGCTCCAGAACTCTTGGTTTCTCCTCCTGGCTGGCATCAGGCTGCATCTGGCAGTCACAGGCAGCAGAGATCAGTGGAGCTGCCAATATGGGGCTGTTTGTGAAGTTTGTCTGGGGACTGCTGAATCCAAAAACTTCTAGCAGAATACCTAGGGGCTGGAGAGTTTATCATGGAAGCTGAGGTACAACTCTGTGCATGAAGTCTAGAAGCCTCTGGGTGACTTGGGATGTATCTGCATTGCAAGAGTGGAGATACTGGAATGGTTCTGCACAGCCTGGGCCAGAAAGATTGGGAAGGTCTGGGCAGAGTGCCTGGGTCAGATGTGATGCTGTGGGGACTCGACTGCCAGACCTAAGTCAGAAGCAGGGCATGTGAGATGTGTTTTCTCTGAGGAAGTGTGAAGGAAGGACTCTTCAGAGCACATTATAGATATCAGTCCCATGGAGATTCCAGTAGCAGCAGCCTGGCAAATATTCTGGAAGCAATGGAATTGAATTGGTGGCCAGTGGAACTCCATGATCTAATGGTAGTGTGGAACCTGTTTTTCGACAGGCTCTGTAATGGCACAGAGATCTTCCTGGCAGTCGTATGAAGAGCTGTGTCTGTTATGCCATGTCTTTGAGCTTGCATTTCAGTGTATTTCTCCTCCAGCTCAAGGTGATTTTCTTTCCTATTTCTTCTCTTCCAAAATCACTTGACAACTGGATCTTTTCATTAAACCTCCTGCAGCATGATTCACAATCTAAATGCTCCCTATAAAATCTCAAGTCTTGGCAACACAGTGCATTTTTTCACAATTGCCAGGAGCTAGCTTCCTATCACTGATTTATTTGGGTAGGTTTATTTTTGTGTCTTTAAAATATGTTCCTTTAATTTCCTATAAATGCATAATGCTGTTCCCATGGCAGAAAGGGAGGCAATGAAGCTATTTAAAAATATATATATTTAATTCTGGAGGTTCTGGAAAATAGAATTTCTATTGTGTGGTGAATTCTGAGATTTTGAACTAATGTCTTTTTGAGTCAGAAAAGGTAGCCAGTGTTTCCTAAAGAAGACAAATCCTGGAATTTGTTTCTTCAAGGCCCAAAACTTCTTAAAGAGAACACTGGAAAATTATAGCACTGATGTTATATAAAGCGAGTACTAAAAATATATTCAATATGGTATTGATGTATCAACTGAATAAACCTAGAGCTGAAACAAAAGGTATTTATGTCTGGCAATTTCTGTGAAATATACCCACTTAAAAAAACCACTGCTGTTCTGACTGACCTGTCTATGTTGATGAAAACCATCATCATCTAAAGGCTCTTAAAACTTTCTGGTAATTTTTCTTTGTGCTCTTCTTATTGGCAGGTCAGTGGGTTATCAAAGTGTACCTTATCGATTCCAGAAGATTAATTGCAGCAATGTACAAGTCTCATTTGTAATGATGGTGGACTGGTACTCTTCAATTTCTTGTAGCTATTGATAACAGGGAGGCTCAAGGGGATGGGAGCAACGCTGTGAATGGTATCAGCATTTTTACTTTGTGATTCTGTTCTAGTGCAATTGAAGGAGCTGCCCCAGGCTGTGCTGCTGCCTCTGGGCCAGCCAGTGATAGCTTTAGGAGAACAGCACAACGTGAGCCACAGCAACTGGTTATGACATTGCTGCCAATCACAAATATGCTGCTTTGCAGACACTGGTAAAAAGGAAATTTAATGTAGATTAAGCCAATATCAGGGATTTGTATGCAGTAACAGAGCAAAATAATTTTCAAGGACAGATTTTGAGTATTCGTTATCATTGTGCAAATTTTCTGGAAATAGACTGAGTTCCATTGATCACTCTGCTGCACAAGATTTAGAACAAATCACACTTCCAATTTCAGATAAATTGCTTGTAATTAACTTGTTCTAAAGAGTGGAGGATGCAGTTTGATGGCTTTACACTGCAGAGAAGCTGCTTGGCAGTGTGACTGTGCCTCTCTTCTTTCCCTGTCATGGATCACGGTTTGTCCAGATGAAAGATGTTCTCTTAGTCCCATGTCAGGTGTTTAAATTGTATAAAAACTACACCTGCATTATGAGACTATTGCAGAGGCTTTGTATTGATTGTATATAAACTGGAAGTATTCAAACAGCATTTTATTGCATATAAACCTATTTTTAAAATTTATTTTCCTGGAATAGTGTTCAAATCTCAATTTCCCCTGTGTAAGATAGGGGAATCTCAGTGGATTTACACAGTTCTGTTGGAATTACATGTGTGAACAGGGACAAAAATCTTAGTGTGTATATAAATAATTCACTTGTTGATTCAGTGCTTGTAACTCAGCCATTAATACTGCCCTCCATAGCTGTGGTCTGTGAGGTCTGGTTTTGCATAACCAAGTCCCAAGGAAGCACTGTTTTGTGTCACTATGGAAACGGCTTCTGGTTCGAGGCATTTAGGCACCTTTGTTTAGTGTCTGGTTCAGAGCACCACCACATGCAGAAACACAGAGCCCTCTCCTCCTTTGCTGAGCTAGGGAGAGAAATTCTAATATTGACATGAAAAAAGCAGGCAGGGTCAGCCTTCTCATGCCTCTACATTTAAAATGAAGCTTCTTTGGGGAGAAAGAAATTGCAGAATTTACAAGAAGTCAGGAACTGAGACAGGAGGTGTCTCTGAACTGTCAGTGAGCGTGTGCACACGTGTTAGTTTAGCATGACTGCCTATTTTAGTATGCAGCTGATACAATAACCACTGCATGCTCCAGAACTATGGCACCAGCTCTTATTAACATGCGGCTCTCATTTTTATTAGGGTGTTTTGTCCAATGCATGAGATTTTGTCAATGCTGGTTTTTTTCTATGCAGTGTAGGTGAGTCCTTGTGACACTGGTGAAATCTACATCTTTTCAGCAAGCAGAGAGCCGAGCCTGCTGTTGCCTCCTCTAGAGTAATGTTAAGGCTCAGTTCAGAAGTGCATGGCATAAAAGGGTGGTTGTGACTCGTTAGTATCAGGGAATGAGATGTGCAGCCTTCACATTAAATGTGACAGCTGAAGTGAGTGAACTGTTGGGTGGAATGAAGGGTGTTCTTGGTTGGAGAGGTTTGGCCTCTGGCTCCTGGTTGTTTTGTGAGTGGCCAAGATTTATATTGTCAACCAGAGTTTGGATTTGTCAATGCCCACACATCAAAGTTGAGTGCAGGAAGGACTGGAAACCTGCAGTGCTCCGTGGTGGGGGAGAAGGGTCTGGTACAATCTCAGTGTTACTTTCTGTTGTCTTCTTGGGTTTGTTTTAGGTTCAAAATAGACCTATTTGAAACCTCTTAAAAATCAGAGGTAGATGTTTGTTCCCACCACAAAAGTGGCTCAGACAAATACTACCCGGCCAGAAATGCATTCATACCATTCCTCCTTTGGAAAAAGGTAACCTTTTCTGACTCAGGGTGGAAGACTGCTACTCCCAGTTCCAGGCCCTTTCCCAAAGGATTCAGTTTCATCTGTGCCACAGCACAGTTCCTCAGTGCACACCGAGTGATGGGCACTGCTCAGGCTTCACTCCTCTGTCACGCACTGAAAACCAAACGGGAGAGAAGCAGCCCCACAGCACGGCCAGGGCTGTGCAGCCACGCTGAAATGCCAGTCATCTCTCCTGAGTGTGCTCCCCCTTGGGATGGGGAATTGGGTCAGTAGGTCATTTAACCATTGCAAATTTAGTTTTTTTATAGGCTCATGTAAATGTGGGACAGAAAAAAAAGAGATTTTTCAGAGCACAGAGGCGAATCCGATTTGTGTGCTAGCATCGGGATGTGAAAAAAGGAGATTATTTTGGGATGAGAATGCTGGGAGGGGTGTGACTTGCTGTTTGGACCTGCTGGACATGCCTCCAGAGCGGGGGCAGCTGCCCAGATCCTACTGTTTGGGGTTTGGCATAGGGACAGCAGGCAGAGAGAGATCAAAAGACAACTCAAAAGAGAATTTCTCTGATCTTTGCTTTTGTCTCGTATAATGGCCAGTCTTATCCTTTTGGGGCTGATTTGGGATTTTTGAAGGGGATTGGATAGGGAGAAGGAAGGACTCAGCAACACTAAATAAAGAATACAGTAGAAAGCTGTCAGGATTTTTTAATAGTATAAAATATGGCAGATCATGACTATAGAGGCAGTATCTCATATGCCTCTGATATTCATGGAGATCAACCACTTGCCAAGAATCAATATGTTTTATAGCATGAAAATTTCTGGTGGGAATGCCTCTGTACCAGATCTCTCACTGTAAGTCATTATTAAGATATATTTATCTCAGATCATGTGTGGCCCCCTAATAAGAGCCAGAAATAAAACGATGATATCTTTCTAAATCTTTGTTGTGCGTATGGATAAGCTGAATTGAATTTCATTCACACAGTAGAACACATTTTTAAAATGGACCCCATATGAGTGCTTTCTGGCCAATATGAAAAATGTTAGTTCCTGCCTGGAACTTTTCCAGAGTATAGGAATAAGTCTGGTATAAAATAAAAAAAAGGGTCTCTTACTTCCAGGATAGTGAAACCTCCTTCCATTTTTCCTCAATGAAAGTATGCAATACATGTCCCTAGGTGCTACAGGAGATTTTAATCTTTTGAAGTTTTAGGGAAGACAAAGCCTTTAGTCCATCCTGCTCTGGTGGCACCTCTGAAGAACGGATTTGATGGGTAAGCCTTACAGACAGTTCACATGTCAGGGAAATAACAGTGGTGAAATATGGGTTTATAAATCTAATAAGATTCAGAGAATGGTTTCTACTCATTTGAAACAAATTCCACTGTGTAAAGCATGACAGAGAGATGAATTAATGTTGACAGTGAAGAGATTCTCAATCCAAAGGGACCGTCTTGCTGACCTGCTCCTAAAGATGCTCAGCTAGAGCGAGGAGGTGAAGTAAAAAGTTACTTCAACTTTAACTGAAGCTGGGGGAGACTGTTTTATTATTGTAGATAGCAGAGGGGCATTCTCCATGCAATTATCTGAGGTCCAGAGAGCAGGGAGATGAGGATGGATGTTACCTGCGTGGTGGGCAGGTGGTGTGTTACCATTCCTGTTCACAGAGTATGTTGAGAAACCTCCTTTTGCCAAATGGAAATATCCCAATTGTGAACAGAACAGAAGTGCTGGTGTTTTATTCTAATCGTGTGGTTTTTTCTGGCAGGCAGTGTACTGAAGTGTGAGGTTTATTCTGGAAGGAAAGTGTTTTGTTTTTTTTTAAGTGCTCCATTCTTAAGTGATTCTTTGCTACAAGTTAAATTTAATAGGGCAAATTGGAGGGATCCAGGAGAACACCAAGGGGCTCTCTGCTTCCCTCTGAATTTTGAGGGAATATAGACAGTGCTAGGACGTGGCACCACAAGATGTGGTGCCCTCACTGAGAGCATCTCCTGCACCACTCCCACCTGGTCTGGTGCACAGGAGCTGATGCAATGCAGTGTGTCAGGGAGGAAATCTGTATTTCAAAGGAGCGGCAGCAAAAATTTAATTAAATTTCTGCATCCTTCCTCAGGTAGCAGCAGTTCACTGACCATGCTAAAAGGATGTGGCATATCTTCCTCTGTATTTTTTCTGTAAACAATCAGTGTGCTTGTCAGAGGTGGCCTTTCACTTACTGCAAAAAAGAGTTCACTGCGAATCTGGAGGTCCTGTGATGGGACCATTACTGGTGCAATTACCTTTTTGCAGCAGCCTGTGTTGCGTTTTTGTCAAATATTACCAGACAGAAAGAGTGATTGTTATGTGATGTATATGCAGCACTGTCTTGTTCTCCAGACTGCCTGGTCTCAATATTCAACTATGAAGGAATTCTTAAGCTGAAAGCTCAGGAGAATCTGGGTCAAAGTTTTGCCAAATTTTCTTCCATTAAACATTATCTCATTCTATGAACAGTCCCATGCCACTCCAAATGGGCTTCAGGAAAGATAATATAACCTATCTCTACATTAATGGCAATAAGAACATAGCTGAGTCAGGGTAGTGGCTGTGGGGGAAATGGAGAGGAAATGCTTTGCTGTCTTATTTAAAGTAGGTTTTATAAAAATATAGGCACAGAATTCACATTCTCACAGGTTTATTTCTGCTGCTGTTTTCAAGGCAACCATGATGCCAGTTGTACTTGGTGCTGGCTTTTCCCAGTGCTGCTGACAGTACAAAGCCTTTGAATACTGTTGTTGCCATGTCTTTGAAATCTCCAAACAATGAGCATTATATTAAACCCAGAATGCCTGGAGTTATTTCAGTTCTGGAGTCCAATCGGACTTGATAAAGCTGTCATGATTGCACTCGTGTCTGTAGGGCTCAGGAAAGATGTGAACTGAGCTTTTGGGACAGAAAACAATACCGTGCCCTCCTGGATTGCTGCTCACCTTGGAGCTGCTGCATGTTTATTTCTCCGCCCGCCTTCCCTTTTGCCCCTATCATAAAGAAGTTGCGGAGCTTTGCTGCGAACCACCTGGGTTTTTTGATGATATTAATCATTTAAGAAGCTTTCAAAAGGAGCTGCATTTCACTCCTGACAGTTTGCCTTCATGTGCTCCCTTGTCATTTCCACAAAAGAAAATGCTTTCCTCATTTTTGCTGAATTTCAAAGGCTGAGTTCCCATACAGTCACTTGAGCAGCTCTCAGTTGTACACTCTGCAAGTTACTCAGTTATGAAATTGGGCAGTGATAATTCTGTTTTAGTGGTACACTCACTGTGCTGCATAACACTGAGCAGTATCAGTTTGGTTTCATGTTTGGTACCAGAACTACTGTTTTGTTGTCTTCATTGTCCTTCTTTCCTTGCTGCTGCTCACTTTCACATTCCTGTTCCTGTACAAGGATGGTCTCAAAGTGAAGGGACCAAGCTATTTTCAAGTATATCACCAAGAATAAAATACTAAAATAAAACCTAGTCAATAATCATCAATTTCAGATACGTTCCCTAATTCTTACAGATTCTTGTAAAGACCAAAAAATATTGAAACAGCAGGAGTATTTCATAATTTCATTTTAATATTCTGTTTGGATATGCTTCTACCAGAACAGTGGTAAGGTGGCAGAAAATAAAAACTGAAATATTCTTACAAGCACAAAATGAGCCTACATGTAATTTTCTTTCCCAGCTGTCCACCTCTCTTGGTCTCAGGATGATATTGAAGAGGCTGAGAAGTGTAGGTCTTTGCCAAGCAAGCTTTTGTTCTTTTTGTATTTGTAGTATGTACACACAGATGTGCATCTATGTGTCTTTACATAATTATTAACATTGGATGACATGTGTGATTTTAAATGTAATTTAAAACATTATTTCATTATATATTTCACTGGCATTTCATTGAGTAATGGTTGTGATCACACTGGAGTTAATTAGCATAATTGTGGTAATGGGAGTGTTTTCTACTTGATGTTTGAGTGCACTCCTGATTGAGATGAACAATTGATGGGATGAAATACACCATAGCCAACACTTTTTTTTTAAACTAAAGTAAGCACTCAGTATGAAATAGCACTAAGAGGAATTCTTTTAGCTAATGTATTCCCAGCTATTAATTCTAATCTTGCTTATTTATTAGTTTGAAGGTCTAAGGTAGCTTTTAATCAATTTATCTAGCATTTCAGCAGTTGATGTAATGTGTAAGTGCCACTCTTTTAAATTCAAATAATAAATTCGTCTCGGTTTGTATGTGAACCCTGAGGGAAAAATCATAAATAAAAGTAACAATACATGGAAAGATACCTGGTTCTTCACAATGGTCAGTGAGGATTCTGGGTTGTATCCACCTTGTCATTCCTGGGAATATTTCATATCTAATTAATACTGAAAAATGTCATATGCTTATATTTAAAACATATTATAAACAATATATTAAACACAGTATTTTATACAGTTCACTGAAATAATGAAATTACTGGAGGTGTAAAGTAGTCATTAGTATCAGCATGATATCAGTGCAAGGAGAACTGGGGTGAAATTATGACAAGAAAAACTAAAGATGAATGGCCATATTTAAGGGAAGAACAGTCTAAAGAAGAAGGTGCTGATGGAAATTTCATTAGCCTGGATTTTTTTTTGAAAGGTCTGAAGAAGTTTCCATTCTAGTGTGCAGTGGGGAACGATCTTGTGCTGACAGAGCGAGTGGCTGCACGACCTCAGAGAGATGTTCTGCCTGTAACTTCTGTAACTGTAATTCCTGGCAAGTCTGTTTTGAATTAGAGCAACAGAGCACAAGTAAGAATATAAGTCTTGATTTGATTATGTGCAATTCAAACGGAATAAAATCACAACTTATATTAGATCATCATATGCACTTAGCCTTTGCCCTTCTTATGGGAGGAGGAATTTTGACAAAGATGGATGCTTCCTTAAACCCCAGATTTATTTATTAAAGAAATGTTTCATTGTGGTCACTTATTTTAGCTTTAGAATATCAAGTTACTAAAGATATAATTCTCCACAAAGGCCTGACTGTGAGATCATTTAACCTCAACAAATACTGGAGCTAATTTTAACAAAGTAGCTTGAGCAAAGAATTTGATAGCGGTAACTGAGCTTCATAATTAAGGATAACAATAGTTTATAAGGCTTGACAAGAACTGCAGAATCAGCTCCATAATTATAGTTTTGCCGATGTGAATCGTGCTGTAGTTTCTTTGGGCAGGAGTTCTACTCACTGTCTATTCACAGAACAGGTACCAGGCCTCCAGGGTACTATTTTTAGCCCTTTGCCATTTTTTCTCTCCTCCTGTGATCTTGGGGAGATGGTTAGAAGGCTGACCCAGTTATCTCTGAAGTCAGTAAAATCCTTTTTTTACTGTTTTCAGTAAGAGATGGATTAGGCTTTGAACTTTGTCTCGACATCCCAACTTCCCAGCAGGAGCGCTGATACAGAGATTTCATCTTCGGTGCTGAGGAGTCGAGTCATGACTCTAAAGAATATAAAGGAGATATCACTTCAGAGAAAGCCTAATAAGTCTCCTAAACTTCAGCCTGCAGGCATAATAAGGGATTCACATCACTAGTCTTTAGTCAGGAATATCAGATCTAAGCTAGTCCTCTTTCTCTCTCTAGTTGGTACTTACTGGCCTCCAGAGATGCCATCTCTTCCATGCCTTTTTCATGTTAAAACCCAGGTGACAAAGCTCTCTGAATCAATACAAGGAACCTTAGCCTGGAACTGCCTTGCACAGCCCCAGAACTTGGTTGATACAGGCTAGTGCTACCTCATTCTCCTTATCTCAACATCTACTTGGGAAGTGAAGTCTAGGGCATGTAGTTGGTGTTTAATGTGATCATGTATCTGAGCACCTGCCCTGTTCCCCTCCCTCATGTTTCTTCTGATGTTTACAGCTAACATCTTTCTCTGGCTGATGGGAATGGTTCACAACACACTGGAGAACTTGGAGACAGTTACAATGAAAACCCTTCAAGTATAATAAACTGCTGTAAAATGGTGTGCAGGGAGAGATTGTTCTGGAAAAAAAATTATCCAGATTAAGGGCATGAACTCTGCCCTTGACTACCACTAGACACATCTATTTTCAATGTAATCAGCCTAGAAACATGCAGCAACAGACTAGTTACACGTGTAGCTCCTAGCATTAGATAAAAACTACATGGAATAATAATAAATTTCAAAATGCTGCACTAAATTGATGGATGCCTTAAAAATGTGGGGAAGATCACAAAGATATATGGATATGTAGATATATTTCCTTGTGTTTTCAGATTTCATGATTGAAATAGGTCATTATGCAAAGATTGGTCTAGGAAGATTGTTGAGAGATTTGAGGTGGAAGCTGGTTTTGTGCATGAAATGGTGCAGAAGTGTGGAATGCCTGTTAGCAGCTCACCAAGAATTTCAAGGGCTTGCACATGACAGTTCTGTTTTGGGTTAATACAATATTAAGAAAAAATGCCATACAACCCTAAAATTTCAGAAAGCATATCATTTTATAACTCACAAATTATTTTTTTTCTGGATAACTCGTGCCATTATTATTTGTGAGGAACTAATCTCCACAGATGAGAGTTTCTTCATGGGATCTCCCTTCTGTAGGGATTAGTCATTTTTGGTGTCCTGTTCTTCAGGATCCTACAGAAAACCTTCATGGGATTGCAGTTTGAAGAAAAGGGGACAGCCATGATTGTCCTCCTAGTAGCAAAAATTTGCTTCTGCAGTTGCATTAGATCTTACCTTCTTCCAAAGTTTTGAACCATGATGCCAGTTTTTAGATGCCCCAGATCCTGTGCTCCTACCAGATTTCAGAAGGGCTGGGAAGCTGAGCTAACCTCTTCTGGCTGGGAATGGTGGGACAAGGAGGCATTTCATGCTTTTCTTCATTGTAAAGCTAAATCCTCTCTTGGATTCTCACCCTGATTGATCCAGGCTGATATCACACCAAAAAAGTACAAAGCACTTTGAACAAATAGAATAAGGGTCTGTACCCCAAAGAGCTTACTAACAAGAGAGCAAGCTCAGGATGAAAGAGTAGGGAGCAGGGGAATCAGTGCGGCATTATAGCGCCAACCAGGATGAATCTCTCAGGTTCAACAGCACTGTGGTTCAATGCTTGTGGAGAAATAGATGTGCATGAAAATATTTGGTATGTGTGACAACTTCTGGTATGGTTTATGTGCACTTTAAGCAAATGAACAGAAGAGAAATAGAGCAGGCCCTCAGCGAATGAGTAACCTCTGGCTTATTTGGCCTGTGCTGTGTGTACATCTCAACAGCTGACAAGAGAGGACAGTCCTTTCATGAGCACATCAAGCTCAGGAGTTCAAGGCGAGGGTGGGCAACTCCCAAGCGAGGCTGCTTATCTGAAGTGTGTCTAAGTCTCTTAAACCTGCAACAGTGAGCTGGAAATCTCTCAGCACCAGGCCTTCCTTCTAAAATGGGCAGAAATATTACCATTAGTTGTTTTTTCTATCATAAACTGCATCTCTTTCTAAAATCCAGACACTTACCTGTGACCTCAGTGGACAAAGACAGAAAAAGAGGTGAACAAAAATTCCTCCATACTCAAAATGCTCTGTGTTCAAGCTTTTTGTGCATGACACATTTATTCAAACACATCCAAAATTAGTATGAATTCTTCAGGGAAGCATCCCTGTATGCTGACAGTGCCTGTCGCAGCCCAGGGAAAACACTGAGTGTGGCTCCTTCCACACCCAACCAGCTTCCCTGCAGAAAATCAGCTTTGTCTTCAGAAAATCTTGTGCAATGCAAAGGGGCTGCTACGTCTTTTGTTGTCTGTGCAGTGAGGCCAGAGCCTCTGTTGAGGCCAGTCTGCATTCTTTATCCCCCAAAGTATAGGCTCCAGCCTACACCCTTTTCACCAGTGTATTTACATCTGGTCATTGTGTCAGTGAATTCATCTCACCCACAGGTAATTTAACATAGCACGTGTTGGAGTCAGTAAACTGTAATGGCTTTCAGCAGACATGGACCTAAATGTGTTAGGGACAAATGCAGCAGAGCTGTGTTCATACTGTATTTCAACAAAAGTGTTCTGTGCCCCAAATCTGTGCCATAAGGAGAAAGGGAAGGCATTTACAAGTACACTAAATAATATATATAAAAGCAGGAACAGTCTTCTGCTCAGGGAGCTGGACTGGTGTGTGAGCTGTTGTAGTGGTAATGTGTGAAAAACCCTGGAGTGGACTAGACTTTGAAAAATTGTGCTAGCTTTGGCATCTGCTCCAAATACTATTGGAAGAGGATCATTCAGAAAGGATGCTGTTAAGTGAAACTGGACCCTAATTCAGATCACATTAAATGGAACATTTTTTACAAACTCTCAGCTAAAGAGGTTTCCAAAAACTGATTATTAGAACATAAAATTTTGCTGCTGTTAACGGCCTAACCGTTACAGCAGTAGCCTGAAAATGAGGGAATAAAAGTTTACTATTGGTAACAAAACTGTCTCAAATGTGTTCTTCAAAATCCAAAAGGAGAAATGCAAATACCGGATATTTATAGTCAGCCCTCAGAAACTGGGAAAATGAACTGGGAATGAGATGTTTTCTTTTTGCTTTTTATGACTGGAAATATTTTCCCCCATTAAACACTTGGAGGTCAATGTTCCATCTCTGTATTGAATATTTTCTCAAACAACAACCGTTGACTGCAGCAGGATATTATCTAAGTAGGAGCAACATGGCTTGATTCATGGCTTTTATTTTTGACCGTGTTTGTGTAATGCTCAGAAGTACGTGTATGTCCACAGTGTTTAAAGGTATTTTGTGTATATGCATCAAGTTAATGCATTTTTAAATTGAGGATTTTGACGAGGAAGGTGCTACAATTCTGCTTCTATTGAAGCAGAGGTTAAAATTCCCAGTGGGAGCAGTCTTAAGCCAATGCCAAGGAGTTCTGAAGATCTAGCCCAGTAATGGAAACACCCTTAAGCTGATATCTTTGTCTCTTCTTATTTTTGTTAAGTGTTGAATAAAGAGCTGTTGGCCTCATCTTGAGTGAAGAAAGCTTTTATATGACAGCAAGGGCTGCCTATGTTTAGTTTGCTAAACATAGCTGACTAAGGCATAGCTCCATGGTTCTGGAGAAGATGACTGCACTCCCTTTCCATTTCTCCTGTTGTTTATGAGACTCTCTGGTGTATTAGTTGAGTGGTGTTTTCCAGAAATATGAAAAAGAGAGAGAAAGAGTGGGCAGGTAGTTTGAAACCTGTGGTAAGGTGGATGGAGTTCCCCTCTCTTACTTGACACTCTGGCATATCTTGGGTACATTGATTTGCTTCTGGGTTCTTCAGTTCCCTCTCTGTAAAATAGGAGTCAAACACCTCACATTGCAAAGGCCCTGGCTGTGGGGGTAAATCTATTCAGGACAGTGCAGTGCTCAAATTCGTATGTGTGCAGGGCAGGTACGTGCCCTGGGCAAACTGGAAATGAGCATTACATACTGGCAGCTGCAGACGAATCACATGGACTCACTCCATTTAGAAATACGATGCAGAACAGTAGACAAGAGGAAAAAACCATAGAAGGGGCTTGAAGACGTGGTCTATCTCACAAAAGTCAGTGAAAGGCAAATATTTCTTGGGCCTGAGACATTTCTGGCTAACATGATTACATGCTGTAATGTGAGAGCAGTTGGAAGGCCATTGCAGCGAGCTGGTGGCTGAGTGTCACATGAGGCACAGTAGCTTTCTGAGCTGGTGAGTCCCACTTGCTTCATTTCATTATCTTTGAGAAATTGCAGGGAACTTGGAAATAAACAAGTGGGAAGTCCTATTGCTGTGCCCAGCAGGATTGGGTTGGGGTGGTATGTTTCAAATAAGAAATTATTTCATGTGTACTCAGGGATCAGTCTACGTGGCTTTACACGTTCTCCTTTCACAGATGGCAATGCCACTAGGAAATATTGCTATTGTTTTCAAACTCTGGTAATCACTTGCTTTCATGCCTTAAGGATAAACAGCCTCTTTCAGGGGTTTACTTGCCACAGTTGTATTACTCATACTGTGCTTCTTGCTTTGTTTGCTGGTAGAATACGTACACCAATGCAGACAAGCTCTTGGAGGCTGCAGAGCAGTTGGCTCAAACTGGGGAATGTGACCCTGAAGAGATCTATAAAGCAGCACGGCATCTGGAAGTTCGGATTCAGGACTTTGTCCGGAGGGTGGAACAGAGGAAACTTCTCTTGGACATGTCAGTCTCCTTCCATACCCACACCAAAGAGGTAAGATGTGCATGAGGGAATTTTGCTGTGTGTTGTAGAGTGCTGCAGGAGGCTGTCTCTGAAAACTCTGATGACAGAGAAAAGGCATTTTCACCACACAGAGCTGATATTATCCAGTTCATTTCATGCATATGAGTAACTGGTATAAAGAGGAAATAAAATGTGAATTAAACATATGAATGTTACAGTACACTAAAATACAGGGGCACGATATCAAGTGGTGCTTAATCACAACCAGAATACATTGTTAGAAAGCAAGAATTCTCTTGTAAGAACGTGAGTTGATATTAACACATTAAGTATAAACATGCCAGCAGCGTGATCCTCTGAGGATTCCATTTTAAATGTACTGTTAATTAATGTATGCAATATCATTATGTGTTACTAGAAATCTTACATTGTTTAATGAAGGAGACTTGACTTTTCAAAACAAATGTTGAAGAAAAAACAGCCACATACTGATAGAGTGAATCAGTGAGGGCCTGAATAAATGCTGTTTAGTGTAATTGAAAAATATCCAGAGATAAGACTGTCTTGCCAGAGATACAGTGGACAGGACACCAAATGGGAGGCCACTGGGGATGTAATTAAAGCATACTTCACATTTTCTGCAGTCCAAAGGCCATTCAATGGTGAGTGACTTTTGAAGATACAGTTTCTGCTGAGGGAGATGGAATTAGTCAGGATGGTTGTTTTCATGCTCTGCAGCATCTGTTTGTGAAAACACACTTGATCAGGAAGATACTCTGAGAAGCTGAAAGCTTTGCCTGTGCTTGTTGATTTACGTGTTACAAACAAGTTGCATGTATCAGGCCTCAGCGTGTTGGGGAGCCCCTGAAGTAGAAGGTGCATGCACACGTTTGTTTATATGTGTATGGAAGATGGAGTTACAGCATGTCCATTATAGCTGTTGGTACATGAAGGTTTTTCTTTTACATTCTGCTTCTGCAATATACTAAAATATAGTTAACTTTCAGCTTGTGGATAATGCTGTTGTTCCCAGAGTTGCTCAAACACTTGCAGCTATGCTGGTTTGCCACTGGGGAAACTTAATTGGTTATTTCCTCAGTAAAAATTATTTCATAACAGTTTCCTGCTGTGATTAACCTTGATTCACTTATGCAGGTGATGACTCGTAAAAGAAGATGGTTACTGGTATTGTGTAGGATAATTTGGCTTTGGGAAATAAAGCCTCCCTGTATGAAGGGATTGGGATTGCAGTGCATTATATTCCTGTTCTTCTTCAACAAGAAGGGAGTTTGCCTGCTCTGCACACCTGGTTTTAATGAGCTCTGTTTCGGTGAATAAAAATTCATAGGTATAAAAAAATCACATTTTTATAAAATTATTTTTAAAACCAGTCTTTTGTGGTAGCATCAATGCTGTTCACTAGATATTGAGAGTAAAAGCTAAATCTTTGCCTCATTTCATTAATGTTTTCCCATGGGACACATTGGTTCTGTGATGTCTTTTTGGAAAGTTCAGTAATTAATTCATGTCACTTTTAAGGAGATCCAGAGTGGAGAGACTCTGGGGGCTTCTCCCCTATAAAGATTCCTTCCAAACCAAACTATTCTATGCCTCTGTGACTCTCTCTCCAGAGGGACAGTCAAGGGAGCTGTAGCATTGCTGGGACAACAGTAAAGTCAGGGTGGACACAGGAATCCACATCCATCATAATGAGTGACAGCCATTGGGTTGGGTTGATAAAGTTGTTCAGTCTCCAAGAGTTCCCCAAAGTCTGAGGATGCCCAGGAGCTCTGCAAGGGGAAGTTTTCATTTACTTACTCCTGTGTTAATTCACTCCTGTAGGAGCCAAACACTCTGATTTTCTACAGGTTCAGTGAATTTCACTGTGTGCCACTAGCCAGCTCCTTCAGTGACATGTTTCTATGCTCACATAGAAACACAACTCAATACCTCGGGGGTTTTTTGCCAAAACTATTGAGTGAGGAAGTTGCTGTGGTTTTAGTTTGTCTGCCAGCTGTGGGGATCCCCACAGGCACAGTGAAATAACAAAAGACTGCTGGGGGGAATTGGTGCAAAGGGCAAAATGTTACAACAGGAGAGCCTTAGCACGTGTTTGGATCTGTATTTGCTTTTTTATGCTATAAATAGATTGGCTTAGGTAGAAATGAGTCATTGCTTGGCCCTTCTTGAGTATTGTAAAATGGTGAATTAACCAATGTAATTGTCATTCTTCAATATGAACATAAAACAGGTAAATTTAAATAATAACAGATCAATTTAAATCACAGCAGATGTCAAGGCAAAGAATTCTTTTGCTGCAGCAGCAGTAAAATAGTGAGAGATCTGAGGTCCATTGCTGCTGTTTACCAGGAGCCTTTCCAGTCACGGTGCTCACACAGGCTTCCCTTGCCCTCCTACCTGCTGTGCTGGGCCTGGTGCTGGACTTGCTATGACCATCCAAACCCATCTCCTGGGAGTGTCTTGGAGTGAGGAGAAAGCAGTTTGGTTGCCATGCTAACCTGTTTAACACCTGACATATTTTGCATTATTCTAGAAGACATTATCAGTTCCTTAATAATAGCCATCATTATTAATTTCATCCTTTGTAGTTCTTAGAACTGTTTCTTAAACTATGAACAACTCTTTGTCTTATGTCCTTAGAAATGGAAAAAAGTTCCCTTCATATTTTTTTGGCCTTGATGGGGGAAACTATGGCCTAGAAGAATTTTTCATCTAAGCATCACAAATTCTCATTGTTTTATGTTGTATTAATCTATTGAGACAGAACTGGTGAAAAGGTGAATTACGTAGGAAGAATCGGTCTTACTGACACTTTTTCTTTTTTTGGAAAAATTTTAAACATCTTCCTACAATGAACATGTTTCTTCTGACAGTCTTCCTAGCAGAGCTGAATTGTGTTTCTGATGTGGTGGTTCCCAGGTGTGGATGAATTCATTGACTGTGAACTTCTCACCGCTTCACCTGTACTCTGCCCACCTCTTCATCTCCACATGTGACTGCCCAGATTGCCACCACCTGAGAAACTTTTAACTGCTCTTACTTTTTTTCTTGTCAAAGAAATGTTTCCTTTTGTAGTCAGTCTTCCTACAATTTCTTCAGGACAATAGGTAGTGTCGAATTAGGGAGTCATTTAAATGTAGATATCCCCATGGGTAATGTAAGATCAGAGTGGCTTTTTTGTACTACAGTAGACTTGAATCATTGCTTATTTCATGTGAAAGCATTAAAGAGGATCCCTTCTGCTAAACACTGACTCATACAGTTGAAGGAATATGAAAAACACAGTCAATTAAGCATAACAATAATTTTGATGGGGTTTTTAAGTGACCTTATTTAACAATACATACAATAGGCTGAAACAAGGACTTTTTGGTGGTAATAACACTTTAGAGGCATAAATTGAAAGCAGTCCCTAAGTGATTGTTGGTGGCCTAACTCTTGAGTAATGCAGGTGTCCTATTGCCATGCCTGTAAACGAGATTCTTTGTGTCCCACTGTCCTATAGCATTCATTATGCTCTTCTAGTTTGTAGTCAATATTTTCGTACCCTTTTGGACTGAGGCATTTCTGATGGGGTGAGCAGAAACCTGGTACCCTGGGAGTCAAATCCAATTATCTGTATGGCAGGGTAAAGTTATAAATTATTATCACTGGGATAAATGCATTCAACAGACTTGTACCTGAATAATTTCTCTCAGGATTAAGTGTAATTGAATTCAGGTTCTTTCTTCAAATCTGAATCAATTATTGTCAGGATTGTCGGATCTTGCACTTTTATCACAAATCTCATGATAGTTGATGCTTTTCTGTGAAGTTTCTGCTTCTATGATCAAATGATGATACAGGATTCTTGGCTGGTATTTGATTTTGTTTAAAAGAGAATATTTTTTGAGCCTCCTGGAGAAGAGGTTGCAGATGTCATAAAATCACACCCTGAAGAATCAAAACCCTCAAGGCACATAAGAAAACATCTTGTAATTCATTGTCTGAATCTTAATATTTTACTGTCTCTCAGTTTTATACTTAAGGTTCTGCAGTGTACTTTACATTTCCAAGTATTAAAATGTAGACAGGAAAGAGCACTGTCACCATTTCTATGTCATTAAAAACTTATAAAATCCTCTTGCATAATTAAATGATGACTTAGGTTTGTTGTGTTACTTGTTGTAGTGGCTGATAATGCAGTTGCTAACTTAAGAATGAGGAGGAACTTCACTGAATTTAGATCCCTTTATAGTACATGGGCCTTAACTAAACTACAAAGCAGTTCTGCAATTGTTTCCTAACTCTTTGGGGCGTGAAAAGCATGTCTTACCACTTCTAGGTTCTTGTTTCTCAATTGGCCTCAGATTACCAGTTCTGTGTTGAGTCCAGCATGAAAAAACCAGAGAGGCAGAGATTTGTGTTTTCAGATCATGTGCCCTGTGCTTTGTTGGCCCTTAGTGGGTCAGAAGAGCAGGAGGACGAGGTGCTCAGTGCTGGCACTTCCATGTAGAACCTGCCATTTCTACCTGGCCCTCAGAATGGGGGATGAGTATGCTCAGAAAATACTTAATGTTGAGAAAAAGGAGCTGCCAGATTCCTGACAGGTTCCTGTGAACGTGTGCAAACTGGAACTTGGCAGAGGGCTTCTGAGTGACCAAATTTGGGAAAATTTTCACATGAATGACATAATGTATATTCTTGACATCAAGGCTAAGCCCTGCAAAATTTCAAACCCTTGCTTAAAAGCATGGAGGGTCTGGAGCATCTCATTTGAGCAGAAATAAAACTCCTAACATAGGCAAAGTACTTTTTTTGTCCGTTCCTCTCATTCTGGACCTTTTACCTCAAAATTCATCAAGTTCAGCCTTAGGCAGACACCTGGTATGGAAAGTTTCACTCTGAAAATCTTGTCTGATAAGGCCATGAGAAAGTGAGAGCTAAGTCCTGGACCATTAAGTGTCAGACAGTTTCCTATATTACGACCTAAATTATTTGTGGTCAGCAGGTCACCTTGGTCACCCCACAGGTATCAGTGGGGTTACTCGAGTGGGTAATGGAGTGGGGCTGCCCTGTCAGTCAGGAACGGTAACAGTGTTTTATTGCAGGCACTGCTAACTTAATTTTACTTGATAACCAAGACCTGTGAAATTACATTTTCTCTGCTTCAGTTGAATATTCTGATTAGAAGATTATTTCAGTCTAGATCACTAATTCTGACAGGGCTGGTTCCTCACTTCAAGGCAGAGCTGCTGGGACGGAGGGAGCAGAAAGCTCACGGGGTTGAGGTTGGCTGCTATTGACTCCCATCAGAAGAGCTGACAGAATGTATCGAAGATAATCATGGAGCAAACATGACAGTGGTTCTGGGATATATCCTGTAATCCTGTCACTCACTGTGAATTGACACAGGAATCAAAGTTAATGTTACTGAACTCAAAAATTTGTTTGACTTTTACTGCTAATATTGACTTTTCAGAGCAATCGCCCACTAGATAATAAAGATTTGTGATGCAAGGGATGTTCAGTTTAACAACTCCACTTGCTGGCAACTTCTGGAAGTTCTGAAAATGTCTTGTTCTCTGAACATGTCTACCACAAAGTGTTTGTCTTACAGACTTACACACTGCTCCTGTCCTGGACAGCACTTTTGTTCCTTTTCTCTTATTATGTCTAGGGAAAAAAAAAAAAAAAAAAAAAAAAAAAAAAAAAGGAGAGCGTAAAACATTAAAATGACCCAAACTGGCTTTGTGCACATAAAATATTCACTGAGTAGCCAATTCACACCCCAGGACTTTTCAGTGTTAGAATGAAGTACAATGTGCCTTGTTCAGAAGCTAGAAATTTTGTCCTTCACTGAGATAATATTAACAGCTGAGATAGATGCACAACAGCATGCAAAATCAAACTTTGAAAATATCTGCCCCTCCTCTCACTGCAGGGCTGTGAAACATCAAACCTTAGACTTATGCCTCCTATAACCATTATTTTTGCTGGGAGTTGAAGCAGTGTGGTGGTGGTGCTAGATGGATGGTTGGACTTAGCGATCTTAAAGGCCTTTTCCAACTTTAATGATTATGTGCTTCTGTGATTGTAAGTGAATGCTGTTGTGTCATATTTGGTTGGGTTTTTTTTTAAGAAATGCTCAGTTCCTAGCTGTTCTCCATCAGAGGTAAATCTGCAGGTAGAAATCAAGAGGATGTGGTAGAAGTGAACTGGCAGAGGTGCCCATACAAGTAACACATGTGCTGTCCCTTGCCTGGGTGGCAGATACCTTGGAGAAGGCAGATCACCTGTCAGCTTATCATTCTGATAATTGTGGCTGTGGAGAGGGCTCTGCTGGTATAAAAAGTATTATTTTTGTGTGAGCTATATAAAAGTACACTCTGGGTTATCAGCAATTAATTACCACGAAGCAGCAAAATAAAAGCAAATGCCCCCCTCCCCCCAACTCCAGAGGGTAGACTGTGGCTTGAACCAAAATGCCAACATCCACCAGTCATTGACTTTGGTGGGTTTTTTGTAGAGCTAAATTGTGTCTGTAAAGCCACCAAAGATCTGGGATTGGGGAACCAGGACAGCTGGGGTGGTGCAGGGTGCCCTTCTTTCCTGTCCATTTGTTGCCCAGAAGCAAGTTTTTTCATGAAGGATTAAGTAGCTGGGAAAGAAAAGAGCTGTGGTATCCTGGCAGCACACCCTGCTCTTGAGCTGGGGAGTTTGAAGCACGGCCAGACCACTAGTGAATAAAATTCTGCCATCTGTGATGGCAAAAGATTGTGAGACAGAATCAAAGTAATGAGAATTAAATGCTTGTAAATGCAGCCACATAAACCAAATGTCAGGAAGTGAAACCTGTGCATGGAAGAGAAGTTCTTTCCACCATTTTGCCATGTGCTAGCCAAACAATTCCTATAGACTGCATTTAAGTTCATACTTTGTTATCCACATTTTTCAGGCCATTCACCAGCATTGTTACAGACCAATGGCTCCACTCAAATATTGTCCTTGGCTTTTGAGGGTCTTTGCATGTGTTTTGTGTGTTGTAAAAACGGATCTTCAGCCTGTATGCCTTGCTCTCCAAATATCAGTGGTTCATGCTGTAGCTAAAAGGGAGTTTTATGAGCATCTTTAAATAGGATGTGCCAACTCTCATAAAGTACTCTTTTATTAGACACATTTCTGCCCGTTCTCCTGATTTCCTGAAGCTGAGGAAGATGAGCTTCTCCCATTTCCAGTCTGTGGGCTTTAGTGCTGTGTACAAAGGCAACAGAGTGGGCAGCCAGTGCCTGCAATAATTTTTGTGCTGAGTAAATCTCCATCAAAGCTGTACAGGGACACTCCTGTAATTCAGACATTACTCAAAAGACATGTTCTCTCTTTCACCTGAAGTGCATGTATGCACTGGAGTCTCTTTAACTAGTTGAAAATGGTGTCAGTGGAGTGGCTCAAGTCAATGGATCCAACAAGACTGATTGGTTAAAGAAAAGTCACAAAGTTTTTTCAGTTCTTAGCAAGTTTCAGAATGATACAGAATTGTCACAAATTATTTGTTTCTGAGATTCCCAGAGTGTAGTGCACAAAGTTGCACAAAAGGCTCAAAGCAGCAGATCAGGGTAAGAATCCCAGCGATAGATACAACCAGTCACTGGAAAAAGCACAGAGGGAAGGAGTGCTGCAACTTCCATTTGAGAAGTGATGAGATGTTTAGAACCAGTGAACAATTTAGAGGAGAATGTAGTGGTACCTGCATTTATTTCAGTAAATTGCTGCATTTGTAGCGTGGGAAGCTTCTTCTGCACCAAATTGTACTGTATCACAGTGGTGTAAAACTGAGTAAATCTTCCAATGCAAGAAGAACTTTTCTAAGCCTATTACCAGTATGATCAAGTGCAGAATTTGATTATTACAGTTACTGAAGTTAATTACATCCAGATTCCTAATTGCAAATAACATATTAAAATTATACTAGAAGAGGAACATGTTTTTACAATTCATGATGGTGGCAGAAGAAGCATAGAACATGTACATTTGATTCTTCAGTTATAAATCAGTTTTCTCTCCTAGAGCAAATAGTCCCTGAATTACATTTACATGACCTTGGGCTGGGGATCTACACACTCCCTGATGTAAGCCTAGCTACCCAAATCATGTTTCCCTTGGGAGGAGATTATTTTGTGCTATATCAATCTGGTCCATGCAGGACTTGGAAAAAGCATCAGATGTTTAGGCAGTGCAAATCCTTTTGCCATAGGCAAGGTTACTAATTAAAAAGCCTGAGCATACAGAATCACCAGATGCAGCCCAACCAAGGATGAATGTCAAGAAATTGGCGAAGAAAAGGGAAAAAGCAAGAAAGAGGTTGGGAGGAGATCAGATGGGTTTTTTCACAGAACGTTCCCTTTCCACTTGTAATTTCTTCCCAACCAGTTTGGTGGTATCTGACAACATCAGGTCTTGCAGCAGGGAGTCTCACGAGCTGTGTCTTACCATGGAAGTCACATATTGTGGCATTTCATACGTAGTGGCTGGTCATATCCCATCCTGTCACATTTCATTAGGCATGCTGTCATTATGTGACACTCTGATGGTGGCATGAGGTCACTTTGCAGCTCATCATTGCAGACCTTGTTTTCTGTGTTTCTGTTGAAGTTTCCTTGAGAACTTGAATGTGACTTCGGACAACATTGTTGAAATATGCTTCCAATTTATAACTACCATCAGTTCTTTCAACTGAAACGGGGCTGGATGCATTCTAAGTGTGAATAAATACCTGCTGATGAAGGTTAATTGTGCTGGAAAGTTTTATCTTCTCCACCATGCTGGTGTGGGGAAATTAAAGTAGAACAATTTACTGAATGCTGTGCAGTCAAGCTGGATGCACAACAGCATTTGAACAGATGCCTAAGCACAAGTGCAGGCTGAAGTTCTGCCATAAATTAACCTGAACTTGGGATCTATGTGACCTCCTAATGCATATTATGCATTCCTAGCTAAATGTTACTGCCATAGAATAGGTTTGGATAAGCCTGGCATAGTAGCAGAGGGAAATAGGGTTGATGGACATCTCTCTTTGGAGCAGTTCTGCTTGTGTGTTTTCAGGGCTTTTTTTCAGCCTGCCCTTGGTTCTCAGAACATTCACATTGCAATTCATGGAGTGGCAGCAGGGTTCCTCTATGTCACTGAATCCTTCTGCATTCTGTTCTAGCCTTTATTGCTGTGGTGAATGTTCTCTTCCTGAGTTGTCATCAGCATCCTTTTGGGGCCGACCCTGTAATACTTCTCTGACGTAGTAAAGGGGTAGAACATATACCCTGGGAAGTTGCTTGTTTCCATTAACATCCTTGTTTTGAAGACTAGCAGAAATGCTGTACAATGGTAAATCTCGTGGGCTGAACTGACTGGTTCTTTGCACTGCTCCCATTACTCAGTGCTTTTAAACTGCTTTTGAGGGGATTATAACTCATCTCTGTCATTTACAAATAGCAGCATATAAACATTGGGTGTTTAAGAGTTATTCCAATCATGCAGGCAAGATTTTCTTAGCAATCTCTTTATGTTTTAGATTTTGTTTGAAGTGGTTTCTTGCTCTAAGTCAAAAGCATTAATTTTTAGGTAACAGGCACAGGTATCCTTTAAACCTCCAGTAAATGGTTTCACTAAGTTCTTGAGTAAAATGAAGGGTACTTCATCAGATGAAGTAGCTGGGAATAAAGAGCTGTATTGTGTCTTGGATGGAGGGAAACTGCCTATCTTTTATATCCAAGAAAGACACAAAAGTTGTTGTGAAAATGCATGAGGGGTGCCAGATGCTCCCCCAAAAGAAAAGAGGGGTGTCATTCTTCTGTCCCACTGTTCTAGTAATCAGGGGAGAATAAGTTTTCTTTTTAAAGCCTTGATAAATAAAGCCTCAATTGTGAAGCCACTATGGACCTTCAGCATGAATATCTTAGGGATAGGTATTTACCTGAGACTTCAGTGTAGCTGACAACTATGACATTTTAACATGTAGCTTGCATGAGTCAGATTTGTGGCTGGATCTCTCTGATAGACTTAATTCAGTTTCTACCACTAATGCATTGGTATTTCCATAACCATTAATCATACCAAAGCATAGACCAGTTGAAGGAAGAACAAAACTTACTTTTGTGATACTTTATTCTTTTCTAGGATTCTGTATTTTTTGTTTAGTAGCTGTTAAGTAACATAATGCAGAGGTTATCTCCTTGTCTGGACACATGCATCACTGGGAAAATTAGTGAAAGTAGCCACAGGTGGATGTGGAAATACTGCCTCTATATTTGGAATATCTGCATGTATCTACACACACCTGAACGGGATCAGGTGGTACTTTGGTAATAGTTTGAATTATGTATGGGAATGGGACAAGTGCTCACAAATTTTGTTCGTGTTAAGAATAAAAGAAGTCAGTTTCTGCAAATATGAAATAAAAGTTGTGCTGTGCAATATGTCAGATTTCAATGAAAAATGGGAACAGTTCCTTCAGTCTCAGCTATTTAGCTTAGAGTAGCTAACATCATGGACTGGAAATGCACAAGATATCCAGTGATTTGGGGCTTTAATAGTCAGGATTTTTTTTAATCGGTCAAATACTTGCATTGGAATGAAAAATCATGCCCTAAGAGGGACCAATTTTCCTGAGCAGTGACAACCAGGATGTGATTTCTGTTTCATGATTAACAGATGTTCTGACTGTGGTGTTGCAGTGACATGGAGCTTTCATGGGTCTTTTCATTGCTGTGGCATTCACAAGAGGGGCTTGGTAGCAATTTATTTCAGGTGCTATTAGTTGTAGCACATAACCTAGAAGGTTTTGGAATCAGGTTCCTATTGTGAATTGTTCCTGAAAGATCTTCCTAATCTTATTAATATTGACTGATTCTTTGTATTAGGGTTTTTCAGGGATTGGTGGAGTCTAAAGGATTAAAGGCCTCTGAGTCAAGAATGACCTAAATTCTGATAGATTTTACTACGCAAATCCTTACAGTCAGAGGTCATTAATGGAAACATCTGAACCTAATATGAGTTAATATATTTGAGTGCTCTCTGAAATTAATGAGTGTTTTGGTTCCAGGTGAATACAATACAGTTTATGTTTAAGTATTTTAAAACTGCTTTGATTTAGAAGCCTACTCAAAAAGTGGAGTAGGATGTTAAATGTCTAATGCTCTTGCTGAAAAGCTGGGTTCTAGAGACACTTTTGAACACAGGATTTTCCTCTGACAGTTGGAAACTTTCTACTCTGCCCTAACATCATAATTTAATGAAAAGAGCAGAATCCTAAAAATGAAAAAAATCCTGATTTCACTTTCATTTTTGTAAAGAAAATTCCAAGGTTTTTTTTGTTAAGTTGAAAAATGAACTAAGAACTGCAAGAAATTAAAAGACTACTGGCTTTCCCACCTCAAAACAGAAGGAAGACTTATACACATAGCTATTTTTCTGTATTTACAAAGTGCTCTATTACTTGAAGGTCTGATAAGCAGAAGTAATATTCCCTGAACAACCTGGTCCTTGTCTGTTATAGCCCAGCTGTCCCTGCTGTTTGAGTGGGTGTGGGGATTGGATCAAAACCAGGAAGATTCTCAATATAATTAATATATAAAGGCACTAATGCATTTTCCTTTATGGTAGCTTCCCAAAGTTCAGCACATGGACCTCGGACCACAAATGAAAAAGCCCTCTATTTGGCTCTTCAAATATATTTTCATTTTTTCATTTATTTTACATGCCTATGTACTTACATTTGTTTCTTTTATTAATAGTTGCCCTTTTATACTACGCCTTTTTCCTAAGAATGTGAAAATATGTAAATATCCCAAGCAAAGACATTCCATTTCAGGCCAGTAGTAGGGCAGGCAGGCCATTACACCATTATGCTATTTATGAATAAACAGAGGCGTTTACCCAAAATACTCAAAGCTGACTCTGAAAAGCCTGCAAGTTAGGCATATGTTTTAATACTTGTTTTTGTAAGTCTGTCGAGCAAGGAGTCAGTAGCAGAGGTGGGGACAGAGCACAAGGAGCTGGGCTCTCCCTTTTCTGGTACCATGAGCATGCTGGGACAGGTTCTAATTTTGATGATTTTGGTTTGGACCAGGGTGATAGCCTTGAAGTCTGTAGCATATGTATAGTGCACCATTTAATGACTGGCCTTAGGTGTGGGCCCTGGTTATGAGAAGCTTTGGCAGCTGGAGCTTTGGACATCCGCATCCTCCTCTCATTTAATGTGGACGTGCAGAATTCACAGTCTCAGAGGAAATGCTGTAGGATGGGGACCCAGTGCAACTCGTTTTGAGCACAAACATTTTTTACCAGTTCTTTGCCACCCACACACGATGTTCTCTTCTACTTCACGTTCACCCCAAGGTCCCTGTGGGACAAAGTCCTTGGGACGGCGGGAGAAGCCGGCACCGCGTCCTTTGACATTTCCCAGTGCGCTGGTGTTTGTTTCTCACTCTGGTACTTCGCTGCTACCTCCAGCACATACCAGCAAAATGTGGGTTAATGGGGCAGGCGTGGCACAGAAAAAAGTCTCTGGTGGAGTCATTAGGGTTTGCTGGCAGGCTGCCAGCTCGGTTGGTGCAATTTTACACTCACTTTTCAGCACAAGCTTAAAGGGGAAACCTCTGTTCGCTTTAAGCCTTTACAGCCAGCGAGAGGCTGCCGGGGCATTCCTGCCCCTGTCCAGACCTCTGACGAACAGCTGGCTGGAAATTCTCATCTGAGCACTCGCAGTGATTTGTTGCTGTGATTGTGGCTTTAAAACTGGTAGTCAGGACTATTCAAAATTAATGGACCTGCATGGGGTTGATTGGTGATATTGCTGTCTCCTATGTTTGGATTTTCCCAGAGTTAAAATGCAGAGTCTGAGTGCATTTTGAGGAGGGGGTTTAAGTGCTGGAAACAAAAAAAAACCCGCAAAATCCCAAACCCTGGGAAGGCATAGCTGAGCAGGCACAGCTAGACTTCAGTCAGTGCCATACACACATACCAAAGATTGTAGGTCTGTCCTGCAACAGGCTTCAGATGTATGTGAAATCAATAGCAGCTGATAGTGCTCAGCTCCTGAAAGGGTTAGGTTATCACATCTGTAGATTTTAATTTGTTACGCGTGTAAGGAGTTAATCAGAACAAAATAATTAGTTATTGTATAATAAACAGAAATTGAAAATATTTTTTTTACAAAACTACCTGATATCATGTTTATTTTACTTTATTGCTTTAAATAGAATCCATAACAAATGTATGTTTTTGGGTTTACAAATTTTAGGTCAGTTTTCCTGTGAAGCATGCAGCCCTAGTTAATGCCTATCGATCTGGAATTAGAGAGCAAAAGGGTTAAATCTCAATCCCTCTCTGATTTATATTTCCCTCCCCTTCTTCCCAGCTGTGGACATGGATGGAAGATCTGCAGAAGGAGCTTTTAGAGGATGTCTGTGCTGACTCTGTGGATGCGGTTCAGGAGCTTATCAAGCAGTTTCAGCAGCAGCAAACAGCCACCCTGGATGCTACACTCAATGTTATTAAAGAAGGGGAAGATCTAATCCAGCAGCTCAGGTAAGCATCCACCTGGGGCACAGGTGTTGAGAAATCTGATGCATGCTGTGCTTTAGGGGTGCCTAAATAGGGAACTGCAAGCTAGGATCAGTTGTGAGAGTTTGTTAATTCTTTGCTTATTTATAATTCTTCAGATCCTTGAGTGTTTTATTGAAATTACAAGGAGTGATTTGTGTGGACTGCTTAGAGTAGCCTGTGGATCAGCACGGTTTTCCTGTTTGACAGAGAGATTATTTATAGGCACTGGGAAGTGAATTGAACCAAATGTGTTTGAAGTGAATATTTTTAGTTGGTATTTATAGAAGATTGTTAAATGGTTGTAAGCTGAGGCCTCTTGATTTATATGGTTATTCCTGAGGCAGGGTAAGTGTATTCCTCTTAATAAAATACACACGTGTCTAACAGTCTTCATTGTTTTATTTTGCATGCAGCACCCTTCTATTTATCTTTGTGTATGTGGGGTTTATTCATAGTGTCAAAGAGGCTCTTATACTGCTGGTTCTACTAGCACTATGAATTAAACCAGCTCATTTTTGCCTAATTTAAATTACATGAAGAGAGTAGCCCCAAGAATTGGGGGGGGGGAAGCGGGGGGAGAAGGGGTGTCAGGTTTTTTGTTGGGGGTTTGTTGTTTCTGTTGCTTTTTCTTTCTCATTCTGCAAGTATCATCAAATGAATGTATGCAGAGTAAGCTTTTACAGAATTTGTAATTGTGAAATCTCTCATTTGTTGTTACAGTGGTTTTCTGTGCCTTTGGCTTTATTGACAGCAGTGAAGTTTTCCTGTCTTTTAGGGATGTTACTGGGCACTGAAGCAAGTCCGATACATTACTTCTTGTTTAGATCTTTGTATTGTTACAGGTTGCCCTTATCCACATGTACATGGTGTGCACGTTCTGTATACATTATGATATGCAAATATCCCAGGTTTTATGCATTTCACCAGACTGTCCTACAGAGTTACAGCATCCTCCTCACCCTGACCTTTCCTAATCTGATGCTTTACTTGCCACCTGAGATGTGCAGAAAGTCATGAGCTGTGATAGGAACCTGATAGGAAAAGCCCAAGATGCTCTAGAGTAGAATGGACGATGAGGGCTCTGGCGGAGCTCTGCCCTTAAGAGCCCTCCTGGAGTCCTTAAGTGTTTTACTACTGCCACGTGCTGAGCTTTCCTCTAAGCTTTTTCTTGTCATTCTGGATGCAGAGTTTTCTCTGCTGGGTCAGAAAAAACAATAATGAGAGATGTGAAAGAATTGCTGTAGGTTTTGATTGTCATTCGGCCCTGGGCAGCCACACGGGAGAGCCCATGGACATTCCTACTCTTGCTGTGTGTGACTTGCTCTGTGCTGGCACCACGGGGGCGGTGAGGGACCTGAGCTGCGGTTTTGCTTGCCAATCTTAGAGTTGGAGAGGAAGGATCAGGAGTAGACGTAGGTAGGTTCCATCCTTCTATTCATCTTTGCTGATGAAATCAATGGGAAAGAAACATGCTGGGTTTGGTAAATGAACTGCCAGAGGGGAAGGGGTTTTAGCTAAGAACGCGTGTGTGGCCAGCTATAGCAGGTCAGTCAAAGATCTGTGTGGTCACTTACTTTTATGCAAAGAAATTGTTTGCAAAGTTTAGGACGTTTCTATGAGATAAAAAAAAAGGCAGTGAAATTCTGTACTAAAGGTTTTTTTGTTATTCTTCCCATCTGTTGGCATGGCATCACTTCAGCATGAACACCCATGGAGAAAAGTCTGAAAGGGACCCTGTACAAGCCCATCAGGTGGAGTGTGGAGTGGTGTGTGGGCTTGTAGAAATTGTTGACATTCAAAGAGTCCTGGTTCTGGTTGTGGGATTGGCCTAAAGGTTTTTGCCTGCACCTGAGTTAGTAGGGAAGTGTGGAGAGTGGCCAGGGTAATACCTGGAGCTGAAAAGTCAGTGGAGAATGAGGAAGAGGTGAACTGCAAGGTGGTGGTGTGTGGGACTTAGCTTTTTCTTAATGTGAACTTAGTCAATTCTTAGTTTCAGTCTTTGAAAAGTGACAGTGGCTTCAGTATGAAACTTTTTTTTTTAATTGGTGTCATGCTCAAATGTTTGCAAAATACCAAGGCAGGTTTTGTGGCAGCTGTGTTTAACAAAGAAAGTTGGGTTTGGGGTCTGGCTTGTACTGTGGGCAGTGAGCAAGGTGGAACAAGGTGAACATATTTGTGCAAAGTGATTCCCTGTTTCTGATGGAGTTAATACCAAAGCCAGAGAGAACAGCTGCCGAACCTTTGACTGCACACAAAAGCTTGCAGCACTGAACTGTCAAGATGAGCTGGTTCAAGTGTTTGGTTTGAGCACTCTCTGACTAACTGCAAAGCCTGTAATGTGATCCTGGACTCTTTCAAAAAGTGAAGCAGAACAGTGTGAAAAAAACCCAGTGAAGCTGCCTCTGTGTGCCCACTCTTAACAGCTTTCGTGGTTGCTGGCAATGGTAAAGAACACACAGATAAAGGGAAAAAGGAAAAACTAGAATTGCTGCAATCTTTCCTTAACACAGGATTGCATTTCAGTGTGGATCACCTTGTCCCTGCTATGAAGAATAGATGAAGATTGCAAACGCTATAACAATGAAGAGAATGAAATACACTGCCCTTATCAAGCATGTCATAACGCAGGTTAAAAGCAATAAAATTACTGGAGCTTTGGAAAGTTTTACATTTCTCGTTCTTATCTTTGAGAGAGCAGATTTTGGTTTAGAGAAGATCACTGGTGTAATAGCACTCTGTGTTTCCTCCAGATAGGCGATGAAAAGCTCAGCTGCCTGAACTAAATACCATGCCTGGGACTGCTCTTCACACAGGGTCTTCAGGGCCTCAGTGACTACATCAGGAGGCCACAACTATCAGGAATAAAACACGCCTGCCTAGCAACTCCGTACATGTCATGGTTCACACTGGAAACACTTCTCACTCTTCCTTATCAGTGCTTTCCTGAGGCGATCGTTGTTCTCAGCAGTCAACGCAAAGCAAACCTTTTGAACTGCGGTTCCAGGGGTGCTGCTGGGGGCAATATTTCTGCTCATCTGTGAAAGGCAAAACAATGACTTGCTCCAGTGAGATGTGAAAGAGCAGGAATGTTCGTGGCTGAAAAAAAAAGCCAGTGAAGAGCTAGGTATCTTGCCTGTAAGCTTTTGATAATGGGTATTTCTCACTGAGCTTTCTCCCAGTTAAAGCACTGAGAGTGGTTTTAGGAGCGCAGTGTTCATTGTAAACAAAGTCAGCAGCAATGTACTGAGTCTAATTTTATGTTCCCCGAAGTTTATTTTGGGATTTTTTTTCCAAAAATTTCCTTGAATTTTAAAACTCTAATCCATAGCCTTTCAAAGATTAGTAAGGATCTTATATTTATTCTTTCCCAGAATTTCTCATTGCCAGACAGAGCAAGAAATATTGTGGCAGAAGCATACAATCTCAGAAATGTTTTGTTCTGTAAGGAAATCTTTCTTGAACCAGACTAGCTAGAGGTTGTCAATGCCTTATCTAAGGAGACTTAAAAAAATACCAGATTTCTACTCTTAAACTTTTATATTGCGTCAGTCACTGAAATGCAAGTGTGGCTGGATTTGAAGAGTGAAATGTTTAATGAAGAAAAATTTCTAAAACTGAGTGTGTCTCTAAATCCCATGAGAGATTATTCAACACCGGTCTTGAATAATTCATTGAGTAATTTAGATAATATATGAATAGTAATAATCCTGCATTTGAGTGAAGATTTATTTCATATCCTTTTATAGAAGACAGGTGCTGACTAAAGGAAACAGAACTTGATTGGATGCAGCCTCAGATTAAGCTGTAGTTTCAAAATCTCTAGTTATTTTCATTCCTCCTTCCTCTGTACAGCTTTAATGTGGAGGCAGAGAGAGATCCTGTGATCACCAAGAACGTGAAAATAGAGTGAGGCAGAAACCATAACACCTGGAGAGAGAGATATTGGTGTAATATTTCCTTTTGTAAGGAAGGGAAACTGGTAGTACTTGCTTTAGAATAATGCTGGAGCATCTGAAGTTCAGTGTGTCAAATATCAAGTAGTTGACAAAAAAGAGGTGAAACACATGCAAAGAGCTGATTACTGTGCAGTTAATAGTACTCTGTATTTTTAATTTTATTGTGAGACTTAGATGTTCAGGCAAATGCTTGTTCCTTTCCTTCAAGGCACATAATAAAAACAGAATGTGTGGGTTTTGTTGCCTTAGAACCTAAAAGGTGCGTTTTAAATACAGCTAAAATGACCCTGTGTAAGTGCCTAGTTCAGTTTAAAATGCATCTGCTAAAGATTATGTTTGAATTTTTCTCCATTATGCTCCCTGACAGTGTTAATATTAAAGTTGACTGCATGTTGTTTTGATCTGGCCCTGTGTGATGACAATTTGCACGGGTCTTTCCAACAGTGTGTTTGAGAGGGTTTTCTCTTGTCTTAGTTTAAATATACCAAATAATGCAGCTGCTATCACACACCTTTGAGCAGGCTGGATGGAGAAAACCATTGCATCTGAATCTTGTTTTAGCCAACATGCCAAAGCCAAGATTAAATTTTGGCTTCAGAGTTTCCTTTCTGGTCCTTCTGAAAGTTGAGGGACCTTATGTGGAACATTTGAGGATAAATTTCTGTTCTTTATGTCTGCAAATGGTATTTATCCATAAAACAGTCACTGAAAAAAAAATTTGCTGAAAACATAGCAGACCATAGATGAGCCCATTAATATACATGAAAGTACAAATAGAAAAGGAACTGTCCTGTGCCCGTGCTAAGACTTTCAAGTATAGCAAATACCCGCTTGGTCCTGGTGCACCAGTTAAAGGGTCTGCTCCCTTCTGCTCCCTGTAAATGGAAAATGTAACTGCAGCAGTATCTGACCTGTCACAGTCACATTTCATTTCACTTCCCCCGGTGAAAAGACAAGTCAGGATCTCTCTTGGAGTCTTGGAAAGGTGTGTTGGGGTTTTTTTGCACTGTATTGTGTATCCATTGCTGTACTATGTAATCCAGAGGATATCAAGGCATCCCTAGCCATTGGTCTAAAATATTAGTAAATCTGATTCAGTTAGCCTGCAAGTAATAAGGCAAATTCAAGAAATTAACTCCAGGTGGCTAAATAGCATCTCTGAGTCTGATGTGAATATTGGCAGGAGCAGCTGACCCTGTAGCATTAAAGGTGTTTGCCAGCCAGTCTCCTCAAGAGAGCCACTGAGACTGATGTGCCATGTTTCTTGCCGCTCCCAAGTGTGTAAGGTCACCACACGAGAAAGGATGATCGCCCTGTTCAAACTTTGTGCTGAGCTCAGGAGCCGCAGGATTTTGGCGAGTAGAGGAGATGAGTGTTGCACACACCTTCCCTCAGCCCTTTGTGCTTGGGTTTTCTCCTCAGCAGCATGCAGAATCACAGATGTGTAGTTCTTGCTCTTTTGCCTGCCTCACAGCTCAGCTTTAACCCTGCTCTCTGCCTTGCTACAGGGACTCTGCCGTTTCCAACAACAAGACCCCCCACAACAGCTCCATCAGCCACATCGAATCTGTCCTTCAGCAGCTCGACGAGGCCCAGGTACAGATGGAAGAGCTCTTCCATGAGAGGAAGATTAAGCTAGACATTTTCCTTCAGCTCCGGATTTTTGAGCAGTACACCATTGAGGTAAGAGCTGGCTGCGTGACCTGAGTAGGGGGCAGATGTGGGAGAGAGAGGACATGTGAGCGTACCCTGTGAGGGTACGTCTCAAGCTGTTTGATTGTGCTCAGCTGTCCAGTGAGAGAGAGAGGGAGTTACAGCCATGCTTTAATTCAGGCTGTTGGACCTGAAGTATGCTTTGGGATAAGCTGCTGGAATGCACTGGAATAGGTGCAGGGGTGCTTACCTGACTGAGAATCTGCCTGCTTTGCAGAGAAGCTTTATGAGATGCCTGTTACAACTCTCTGTTGACAGGAGTCACTCAAGGGTTTGAAAGTTGTGTGTCACTTATTAGTGAGGTTTGTCTCTTCAGATACAGATAAACCCCTGTCTTTAAATCACAGAGTGAAAACCATGTTATGCATAAAAGGAAAGGATATTTAAAAGGTGGGCTTTTTAGACATTGCAGTGGATTTATTTAAAAAAAAGAATATTAGAGGGGAAAGTTAAAGTACATTTTATGTCCTCATGCAAAAACAAGGTCTGTCAGTTCTGTTTTGGACTTCTGTTTTGGCATCAATAGCACTGGATGGAAAATTCATCAAAACATTAATAATTGCAGTATTCTTGGACTGAGAAATTTTGAGGAGACTGCAGCCAATCTCAGTAATTACTTACTCTAGTTCTGACAGGACATGATGAAAAAGAACAAAATATCTATTAACTTGTACACAAAATCTATGAGACTCGTGTCAGTGCTTGTGTCCTTTCTGGGGTGTGTTCCTCCTGCTGTATCCCCCTGGTGCTTGTTCAGTTCAGGGAGCACCTGTAAGTGTTTGAGGATGATACATTCCTGAAGGCATTGTTTGTAAATCTCCAGGTAGTCTCAAGGTGGGTGCTGGTAACTAATGGGAAGTTTAGAATGCTGTGTTATGTTTTGTGTTTAAGACATGGCATGATGAATTATAGTGGAATAAAAGGCAGGAAACAGGTGTCCTGTTTCCTAAAAGGTGTCCTGTTCTATAGCTGAATGCCAGAGATAGGAATCAGTAAGGAGTATCGGAGCTTTTCTGCTGTGACTGCACAGTGAGGTATTTTACTGCAGTCTGTCCTACAGTGCTTGTTAATTATGTAAATTGGAATAGTTTCATTTACTTAACAGTTATGTGTAGCCTCCTTGCTATTGAGAGGCAGCATTCTTTGTATGTGTGTGTAAATATAAATGTGTTTATTTCGTGTCAGATACTGCTCTCCAGCAATGTTACCTCCTGTGTTTAAATAGAAGATACTTCAATACGTGTGGTGTGGCAGATGCTGAATAACTGAGAGTTTTACTCTAAAGATGTAAATGGGTGTGAATGCTGTGCTTGAACATACCTATAAATAGCACCTGTGTTTTCAAAAATGAAGAAAAAAATGAAGAGACAACCAATATGTGCTTCTGGAACACCCAAATGTGTTTGTAGGCAGTAGGTGGTGAAACCATGTGAGTTATTCGTTAAGGTTTCAGCCTCTTTTACTGCAGATTCAAGGTCTGAACCTATAATTGTGCTGATTTAAGTAAAAATCTTTAAAAAATTAAAACAAATCACTGTGATCAAATTGTTTTTCTTTTTAAATAGTCATTCAATTGAAGAGTGTCACCACCAGGCATTCCTTTACTGATGGGGCAACTGAGACATCAGAAGAGGATGTAACTTACACTATTCCCCTCCACGTGGGATACCAAAATGGGAATACTTTGTGGATACCTCTGATTTGTTTCTGTGTGGATTCTGCTTCTCTATATTCACAGAATGGAGTGGCTATGATACATTAAGATATTTAAAATTGGAAATGTGCTTCAGAGTCTTCTAAAATCAGATTAGCTAGAAAGAGTTTTAAAGAAAATCACCACTTAGTTGTCACTGTAGATTTGCTGTTTTTTATCATATGAACATCTGAATTCCCTCTGCAAGATTAATATTATAGGGAAATCTGAGAGCTTGTTTCATAGAGAGTCTACAGGCAGACGATTTTATTTAGAAAGCTCCCTCTCTTGGAAAAATATTTTTTATTTTAGAATAATTATGACAATTTCACTGAAAACACGGTGAAAAATATAGCCAGGACAGTATCTTAAATTCTCTAAGTACAGTTAGTGCTTAAAGAAGAAAGGCAGTTTGATGGATAATAAAACAGAGGCAGTTTTAAATAAAATGGTAAATAACACATGTATGCTATGCATTTCAAACAACAGCTGAATTGGCTCAAATTGACACAGTAATGGTGCTTAGAAAGTAGATTGCAGTCAGTTGCCTCAGCTGTATAATAAAGATTCCAAGTCAGTAGGAAGCTGTTACAAGAATTAACAGAATTATCTCATGCCATTGTTGAGAAACAAAAAGATTTTTTCATCACCATAATTTAAAAGCATGTAGTGTTTCTGATGGTTGACTATTCCAAGCTATTGAGGGGAAAAAAGACTATGACATTTAAAACAGGAAATTAAGTATTTTTTTCTACTAAAGACGAGTAGCTTGAGCTATGGCTGGAAATGTATTTAGGTTTTAATTTTCCATAATAGCCTAGATCCTGCATAGATTAAGAATAGTGAAATAATGTGTACCAGTATGATTGAATGTCAGATGAATTTCTCCTTTTCTAGTCTAGATAAGCCCCCTTCCATCTGTCCAAAGAGCAGAGCCATATTGAACACATCCTTAGTGAAAGACCTGTACCTGCTGCAGCTGCGTTAATCCTCCCTGCACTCACACAAACTGCCTGCAGAAAGTGGGCCCTCCTCCTCCTCCTCCCAAACTTGAACACCTTTCTCCTCATTGCTGCTTCTGCTTGTCAAGCACTGAATTTCCAGTTTTTCCTTCTCAGGTCTGTTATTTTGGTCTGTTGGTTCTTGTGCTCCAGGGAATCCCTTGAGATGGGGTCCCTTCCCTGGCAACTCTGGTGAGAGGAAGATTTGCATCTCTCTAGTGGAAGCTGGAGGGATGCAGCTGTGGGAGCCCATCTGCTTCCAACAGCTTTAGGGAAAGAGCTCCACCTCAGAGAGCAGTTACATCTCATGTTGACTCTTTCCATCCAGTTTTGCTACTGAACATTTTTGATTCTGTTAATTTTCCCTGCTGCTCTCTGTCTCTCTCTCTCTCTCTCTCTCTCTCTCCTTTCTAATTAATAATGCAGACAAATTATTAGGATTTTTAAAAATTCACAAATGGCAAATGAGTGATTTGCCTTTTTGTTTCATTTAGGAAGTGTCGGTCTTTTGTTCTTTGGAAACTTCCCTGCTTTGTCTGTTCTCCCCAGATATTGAAATTTGTGCCATAGATCACATAACCCGTTCCTCTGGCACTCCTTCCTAAACTTACACTGTGCCCATCTGTTTTGTAGCCCTCCTGGTTTTTGAGCTTTTCTATAATGTTTGCTTCTTGACAGAGGTTTGGAGTCCACACAGACTTCAGGATTAATGGTTACTGCACAAGCAACACTTATTTCCATCTATTTAGGCATATTGATCTTGTACTTCAGGAAAGTGCGTCAACTATCGTTGCATTTTGTCTTCAGGAAAAATACTTTCCTTTAAAAGAAGCCACCTGCCTATTTCTTTGGCAGGGCAGACCAGCTGTGTTCATTTAGGACCTTTAAGGACTTCTAAGCCTCACAGGCAGCTTTTGTGTTGTACTGGAGTCATGGCAGGTTTGGCAGATAGGAATTTGGGTACAAACGCACAAGCCCATAGCATGTGCTGCCTGTTCTTTCTTGTCTTAATCTCATTATTTGATTGATATTTACACTCTGGGTTCTTGGGGGAAGTTATGAAATCCAAACTATGGCAACACCTGGAAACAGACATAACAGAAACATGAGAGAGCCTGGCTGTCCCTATGGGAGGCTGTTCTGCCCTAAGTTTTAACACCACAAAATGACAGCCCATCCTTTATTTAGGAAACGTGTCTAACTCTGATGCCTGATCTGCTTTATTCTTTTACCAAGCCACTGCGCGTTTCAAAACAAGGTGAGATTGTTGGGATTATATGGTTGGTCTTTCTGTATGATACTGACTTCACCTGAGTTTGTGCAGCCAGCCAGGTAACTCAGGAGATTCCATGGAATGTGAATGTGGTAGCTGATCCGAGGAAAATCAGGAGTAATGACGGAGGGCTGAGGGCTGGCAGACATCAGCAGCAGTGCTGGCACCATGCTGAGTGTATTATACATACAAAGCACAGTCTTGCTCCTCCAGAGTTATATCCTCAGGAAGATCTGTCAGTTATACTTTGTCCCTTGCTTCAGGAATAGTAATTTAAAGGCTTATTAACCATTATTTGAGTGAATGCGAATGTGCAGCAAAATGCTGAGTAAATGTGTAAGAACCAAATGGTAAAATGCACTGAGTTGCAACCCCTAAAAAATTACTGCCATGCAGAGTCTTTCTGCATATTTTTCCCTTAAAGCTTTTGTAGAGAGATTATCAAATTCACCTGTAGGCCTCTATAAAATGCTATGACTGAGAACAAGAATCATCTCAGCCAATACATGTCCAGCAAAATTTGTTGGTAACCTCAAAAGAAACTTCCTTTTTCCTTTCCCAGAAGTGTCCAGCTCCTTCCCTTGTATGTATTGTTTCTTTTCCTACAATGTGCAATGCTAGACAGAACCTGTGTTCTGTAGTCTTAGAGTGACATGGTTCCTACACCAAGACAGTCCTGGGAGGGATTAAGGGGGTTCCCACAGTGCAGCATAAATTGGATCTTGTATGACGTTTGTTGTATTTCAAAAAACCCCATGATCACTAAAATCTTCACCTGCTGGATATCTAATTTCCCCCCATCAATTTCTTTGGCTCCATTTCACCTGCTAAATAAAATTTTCAGCCTTGGTTTTTCTTGCTGGCTCTTCTGGCCATTCACAGCCATCCCTGAGCATGAGTTTAGGAGGAAACAGGAGCCAGCTTTCACAGCATTTCACTGTTATTTACAACTCATTTGAGCATCCCATTCCAGGTTTATAACACTAGCAGAACATTTCAAGAGCATTAGCTGCCTTGCATGAAGGTACAAGATGTTTTGTAGCCCCCTCACTGACTAAGAGCTGACACTCAGGTGTGAACTTCTTTATTAGAAATAAGTGTTACAGAGATTTTGAGATAGATTTGAAAGAAAAAATGGTGAAAAAGATTTCAGCCTGTTCTGTTCATAAGCTGGAATCCTGTAATGTTTCATGCTTAGTTAGCTTTTATTTCTCTTTTCCATCTATACCAAGTTTTCCAACTGCATGTCACTTCATTTTAAGGAAAGGAATGCTCTAAGTTGTTCTGGGCATCCTGTGTTTTGGAGCTGAATTCCGTCATTGCTCCAGATATTTTTGGGATTCAAAGGAGTCAAAAGCAGCGGAGCAGAATCATCACTGTGACAGTCCTTTCACACTTCAGTGGCTCGGGTCCCCACTAAGCCAGTGTGGCATCTCTGTCTGTTGTCAAAAAAATGGGGTGATAGTATTGTCATTTTGCACAGCATCAGCCAAAACCAAGGCCTGGGAAAGAGGAACACCAAATTTTCTGCTTGTATGATCTGTAGAAGTGACAGTTCCATTTACCCTTTCCTATCTTACTCTGTTCCTGGACCCACTTGCACCGTTGCATCCAGTCCTCTGCTCCTTCAGCCTGCTCTGAATGCAGCTGCCCTTGGTATTTCTGGTGCCCAATCTCTGGTGTGTGCCTGAGAGTTCTGGTCTCACCAACTCTCTTATAATTCCTTTCTTTCTGCACTCACAGACATTCCCTCTGCATCCAGGAGTTGGAATTTTTTTTATTCCTTCCTGGATCAAATCTTACCTCTCATCTCATCCATCCTCACTCTGTTAATCCCAGCTGTATGGCTGTCACTTTTTTTCTCTTGAACCGAGGTAGATCTTCCCTTTTCAGAACAGATCTGCTCTGTGCCTGCGTGACTGTTCTTCCTGTCCTGGCTCACCCCCATGCTCTACCCACTCTTCTTACCTTTGCTTCTCTTCCTACTTGCACCATCATTTCTGTTGCAACCTGCCTCCTACATTTGCTTATTCTTCCCAGGCATCTTTACTCTTTTTCAGATCCCTCTCAAGCCCACTCTCTTTGTGTTGATAGCTTGTGCTCCCATGATAGAACATTTTCCCCTCCTCCTCATATGCCCTTCCTCAGCCCATACTTCAGAATATCAGCTCCTATGTGATTCATTCTCCATATAGCATTTATCTTCTTTCACTTGATTCCTCACTTCCCCTCTCCACCTCCTTCAACCGGCAAACAAAATTTTCAGGTTGCCATTAAACAACAGTGTTGTTTAGGTGTTGAACACTGAATTAAGGCCAAACAAGCAGCATTCAAGGCTCAGAAGCACCATTTTGTAGAAAATCTCATCATCAGCAGCAAAAAAATATATACTTAAGGATTTAGATAAGAAATTATTGGAGATGTACAGTTGCTTGCACAGCAGCTGCTGCAGATCTGGCAGGCTCTTTGGCCTAATTCACAAACAAGCTGTGATGTAGGCATGAGCTGCCTGGACTGCTCCTGTTGTTGTTATTACTGCTACTACTTTTCACCTGTGTACCTCTTCTCTATACCTCTCATTATTCTCCAGGACTGAAGAACACGTCCCTCTCCATTTGGTCGCATTTCCTGCTGATGTTGCAACGTCATAAATCCGGGAGGCAGCAAATGCAGCAGTATTGCAGCAGTGGGAATTTGGATATATTAAATTGCTGCTTTAGGAGGATTCCTGTCTAAAGACTATGTGGTCTAGGCTGTGGTCACTGTGTCTGCATGGAAGACAGACCTGGCTGCCATAGTCTGTATATCCATAATTGCTCTGTGATGATCTCGTGGAGCTCACACAGACCCAGCATTGCCTCACGTGCTTCCTCCATGTCTCTGATCACGATATCTCAGATATCTCACTTCATACTAGAGTGGGTTCACTGCCAGCATTGCTTCTCCTCCTGCTGTCATGGCAGCAGGAGCATCTGTTTCAGGTGAAGAATGACAAAATGTGCTTCCTAGGCTCATTGGAATCAACAGCTTTGTCATGTCTTTCGCTCATCAGTACTCCTGGATCGTTTGACCTTCCTTTAGCAATAGGGAGCTGTTTCTTGGCCACTGACCTTGTATGACCCACAAAAAAGGAGGGTGGCTCCTTCCAAGGAGTCGGCTGAAGTGTAGCTGACACTGAGTCATATGTGCAGCTTTCCTTGGAACAGTGTGGGAACCAGGGATAAGGCTGCTGCCTGTGCTAGTGTAGACCTGTGCGCTGCTGCTCTTGCTGCTCTCACAACCCTTCTGCTTTGGTACAATTTCTTTCTCAAGCCACAGCACAACAGAGTAGAGCTCAGGTCTTCTATTACAGGCAGGCTTCCCTTCTCTCACTGCATGTGAATGTTGCTGAGGTCTATTTAGAATCACAAACACTGGCAAGTAAAGTGAATAAAATAAGCACTGTCAGTTCTTCCCACCAAAAAACTAGCACATGAACAGGGTAAACTAATCAGCCATTCTTCTTTGTCAAAAGGGAATAAAACAAGTTCATGGCCAAGTGACCCTCATTTATGGGAGAATTCCTGACACAAGCCCAGTGGAGTTGGGTCTTGCCAGAGCTTAGGGGACAGGACATTTCTGTTTGATGCAGTCCAAGTTTTATCAGAGGTATCAAGGCCTGACTAATCTGTGAAAACATCCATTTTTCAGACTTGAAAAATATATGGCTGTAGTCAACAGAGCTGCCTAATTACATCTTCTTCCTCAAGAAAAAGAAATCATTTTCCCTATACCCAAATCAAACCAGTAAATTCAGACTCTGGCACCAATTCCAAATGGTCCTGTTCGAAGTACAGAAAATGCTGGGGTTTTGTGGCATTGTCTGTACAGACAGAAAAGGAAATGTCTTAATGAGATACGCAAAGCAGCATGGTCTCTGGAATAGGGCACCAGATTGGGATTCAGGAAACCTGGGTTGTTATCACAGCCCTGCTATTGCTTCTTGCCTTAGTGTGCTTTAGATTCCCTGCTAGCCATCTGTCTGTTACTCAGAGCGATGTACCCAGCCTTCCTGTACCCACTTAGCCTGAGAAATTTGGTGTTGTTCCACCTCTTGCTGTGCCTGATTCCTTCCTCTCTTCCCCTGACCCAGCACACGGATGACTGTCAGTCCTTCATCAGCCCCCACCCAAAGGCTACTTCCCTCCTTCCTTCTTCCCTCCACTGGTGGCTGTGCTCTTGGCCTGGCAGAGCTGGCACTCACTCTGACAGCTTTGTCACTGCTGGACGTGTCCAACTGTCCAGAGCTGCTCAGGTGCAGACTGAGCCTCTGATCCTGACCCTGCTAATGTGACATGGAGCACCATGGGCTGGCCTTGCACCCTGCATTATCAGCTTGAGTCCTCGTTCCCTCTACCTTCCTTTCCTCTTTAGCTGGAACACTGATTTGATCTGGGGAGTGTGGATAACAGAGCAAAACCCCTTTTAGCTCCATTGTCCACAAGGGACAGGTAGATGTTTAGGAGCAGCTCCTATGTCTGAAGCCTAGTGGAAGCTGGTTGCTGCCATGAGCACGAGGTGCACTGGTTTCCTGGGAGCCACCCTTCTCCTGAGTGTTTGCAGATGCCTCTCTGCTGCAGACCTGTCTTGGACACTCAGGCCTGAGGGGCAAAAACCAGTACAGTCAGGAAGAACCATTTCCCGGTGCTGGAATGGAAATTATTGTAGATTTAGCAATAAAAGCAGTGCTGATCAGTGTCCCTTCTGCAGCCAAGTGGAGAAGTTACCAAGAGAAAGTTCTTTTGATTCACTGTGTCATGTGCTCTTCCATTAGAAAGAGCAGAAAGGACTTTACATTGAACTTTGTGTTACTGTCATGGATGTAGGAACCTGTGCTCACTCTGAATTAATTCTGTTGTTTGTAGTTTGAAATGAGGTCAAGATCACCTCAGTTCCAATTACTGTTAGGTGAGCCTCTGTCCCTAAATGTAAAACGTATCTAGTAAAAATCTTCTCCACCATCAGCTTTGGACACTTTTCCATAACTGTTAAATCTGCCAGTAAGTCTCCACAGCCCAGGGACTCCTGCTGTGATATGTGAATGAATCAGAGGCTGCTGGAATCAGGAATGGGTCCAAAGACAGTGTAGAGATAGCTATTATTTAAAGGTAATTGAGTGGAATGGGCAAAGGAACAAGCTGAAGAAAAATAGAAGCCCCTCAGGGTATCCACACTCTGCCTTCTACCCCGCAGCTGAGTCTCAAGTTCTCCATTCAGTAAGTCTGCTTTTCTGCTTCTCTCAAAAACGAGCCTAAAATGTGCACTTTTTCCCTCTATTACAAAACTATGTGCTCCTGTCCATTCTAATGTGAGAAAGGCTGAGAACTGGTCCATTTGGGTCGTCTTCCTAAGCCTGTGTTGCATATAATGTATGTTTTCTGGAAAGGAAAGCTGAATGGAAAATTTTGAATCTTGGTTCCTTAGGAAGTTAAGCATCTCACCGAGCACAGGCCCTGAAGAGCACTTTTAGTGAGAAGCAGAGAACTTTTCACTGCATCATAACGTGTACAAGTGGGAATGTAGATACCTACTTTTAGCTCTCCTGAATCTGACTATGAGGAATTGACCTATTAATCAGAATTAAGGCATTTATTTAAGAATTTTCAATCCCTCTA
This sequence comes from Aleadryas rufinucha, assembly GCA_013397815.1. Lineage (NCBI taxonomy): Eukaryota > Metazoa > Chordata > Aves > Passeriformes > Aleadryas > Aleadryas rufinucha. The sequence goes on from VZTH01010186.1 coordinate 396,844, forward strand.
AGACTTGTATTCTGCACTGCACAACTTAATTCCCATTTCCCTTGTCCCCCTTCCCTCATTCATTGTCACTAGCACATTCTCTCTTTTTTGCCTGCAGTAGCAGACCCTAGGTTGAGGTGAGATTGGGCTGTTTAGATGGAGACTAGATCTTGCTTTAATTGCCCAGGCAAAATTGGAGGACTTTGATACCAGCTGGCTACTGTGGAGAAAGATGTAAAATGCAGAAGATGCAATAAATGGACTGCTAAAATCATCGGCCTGTGTGTCACAATTAGGAAGCAGAGAAAGCAAAGAAGATTTTGCACATTCCCAGGAGTTACTGGCAGGTCTTTGGTTACAGCCAGGTACCATTCGTGAATCTGTAGACGATTCACCTAAACCTTGAGTGTGATGTTTTTGTGTCGTGCATTATATCTGTGACATGTAACATATGGTGTGTTGCAAAATGGTTTTAGAAGCATTCTGGCCATTTTGGGATTGTGTGTTTGCAGGGTGTTTTGTAATTCTGGAAGCATTATTTTTTCGTTTAATTTTAATATATTCAGAAACATTCATTCTACCATCAATGAGAATATAGTGGGTATTCTCTTCCAGCGTCATTTGGGATGTGTAAGGGAAAAGGAAGGTGGCAGTTTTTGTTGGACTGATAATCTTTTCATGGATCCTCACCTAAAAAAGATGTGAAGTATGAGCATTAAGTGGGCAGGATCTGGAGTGTACTGAGGCTGTGGTTTGAAGGTTTCTGGATCAGAATCAAAAAGTGAAGTATTTTCTAATCCAAACATTGTTTGAGAATAAGATATTTCATAGATCCTGAGTGAATACAGTGCCTGTTTTCTGCCCGTGAAGGTTACAGCAGAATTGGATGCCTGGAATGAAGATCTGCTGAGGCAAATGAATGATTTCAATACTGAGGATCTCACCCTGGCTGAGCAGCGACTGCAGCGTCACACTGAGCGGAAACTGGCCATGAACAACATGACCTTTGAAGTCATCCAACAAGGGCAAGACTTGCACCAATACATCATGGAGGTCCAGGCTTCAGGTGAGCAGAGCAATTTGATCTCTATTTCACATGGAGGAAAAAAAAAAAAGCAAAACTAGAAAAAGCCCAAGACCCCAAAATCAAGTAAAAATACTGCAATACATATCAAATAAATAAGCTTTTAACATAAGTATGGGCAGTACCTGTCTCTCCACTCCCAGAACTGTTTCACAAGTTTTGAGAATTTTGATTCAAGATTTTATGTAAAAACCTGCTGTTTCTTTGAGTCTGAAACTCATTGAGGGAATGAAGCTGACTTTCAAGTTTCATTCAGAAAGTTTCACATCTGCAGGATGGAGTTTGTGATTGACTCCAAATTGGATGGAGAGGGGAGGGCAACACAAGCTCCTTGTCCTTGCCCCAGCTCAGAAACAAGCACTGCAGAGTCATGAGCTACAGATCCTTGAGCTGGGCTGTCACACCTCAGGTCTGGATGAAGTCTAGTCATTCTAGACTCCTAAGCTTGTTGATCTTACTGCAAACAGACGTTAGTGAGAGTCAAACTGACCAGATGGGCTGGCTTTGTTCTCTGCAGACTGAAGTACCTTTTCCCTGTTCCCCATTTCAGGGTGCAGACATGCCTGAGGGAAAGAGAGAAAGAGTAAGGGGAGAAAGAATCTAGTTATCCAAGAGTCTTCTGGGAAAGAATCCAGATATGAGAGCCTTGAAACCAGTCATGAAATGGAACTCTTGTTTCCAGCCAGTTCTGCTTGGAATTATTTTGTGTAAGAAGGGAATATGATAAACCGTACTGGAATTCTCCTTTTCAGACTGCACTTAAAGGTAGCAGCTTGCGTGTAAAAAAGTCCTTTGAGATGTGCTCTTAAATGAAAGTCTTGATTCATTTTGATAGGGAGTCTTCTGATTTTACTCTGCTTCTCAGCATAAGATCCTATTTCTAATGCATCCTAAGAGTCAGGATTTTTGTATCCTTGCATTTTGCGTCTGGAAAAGGAATATCATAATTCAGATTAATCACTGCATAAAGCCCAGAAGTGAATGTTACTTGTCTAGTGCTTTAACCTTCTAAAATGTTTGGAAAGAGTGTAAAGCAAGAGCAATTCCTGTTCTTTCCCTCATTTGAAATAAAAAGGATTTTATGGTTTTATTCTTTGGCAAACATTTTACCTCTAGGCGCCTACCTTCAAAACAATCTGGCAGTATCCAGCCTGATTTGGCAGGCTGCGCTCAACAGAGGCTTGAGAACTGCTTCAAGAGTATGTTGTGAACTAGATAATTTGGTGCATTCTGTGAGCCGTGTGTGTGAGCCTCTCTGAGATCTGCCCACACGATGCCTGGCCCTGTGCTTCAGCCTCCCTGCTTTCTGAGTTAGAAAACTCGTCCTAAGACATTGGTTAAGATGTTTGTGCTCTTTTGTCTGTTACTTTTTTCATCCTGAAGGAATCCAGGGGAGGTAAAGAATATGATCCAGAACAGAGCACACTCAGGAGCCTCAGTGACTGACTTTTTGAAAATAAAAAATAAATAAATTCTGTGTTTGTCAAGAAGTTGGAAACAACTTCTTTTGGATTGCTAACAAAAGGTTAGCAACTCAATGAATTGACTTCTAAAATGTTTTTGTAGGCTTATCTAAGATCACTTTCTATGAAGCCTACCCAATAAAAATCCACTGCTCCCAAAAGCAGGGAAGCAGAAGTCCCATGGGGATGTAGAGTAGCTGCAGTTAATCAAAGGTAATGGCAATGTCTGCTATGCATGGAATGCTAAATGCTGGGAGAATGGAAAAATAAGGGAGAAAGATAGCACTTGGGAGCATACTGCTTCTTACTTCAATAAAGAACAGTTATACTTCATAAAAAAGTGATTTAATTTTACTCCCTCTTCCTGAATCCTTTATCATAGCCATTCAGTGCATAGGGTAGGAGATGATTATTCTTAACTGCCAGAGCTGAAAACTTGCAGGGGTTCTGGGAAATCAGATGCTATTGCTGCTTCCTATTGTACACTGTCACCACTGCTACAATCAAAACTCAGCTGTAGCCACAGAAGACAAGCGAGAAAAAAAGTGATTTTCCAGAGCCATTCTACCTAACCAGCCACCCTTAATTGACCAAGTTTCTTCCCTTCCCTATAACTCTCTTTGAGCTTTATTCTTTTCAACATGCCACACAGGAAACTTGACTTGATTTTGATCACTCTGTTGTTTGGCTTGGGGGTCTTTAAGCCAGCAAGTCTGTCAGATAAAATTACATCCAGGTGTTTCCATTTATGATGTCTTTTTCACTTGGAAATCTTGTGGAGGTAGAAAAAGAAGGTTTTAGACATTCACCCATGATTTTTGCATGTCTGATGCAGACTTGAGGCACTGACCCTTGCTAGGCTGTGGAGTGTCTGGAAATCCTTGTGAATATTGTCATGCTGGTACAGTAAATCCAGTGGTTCTGTGATGCAGCAGATCAGACTCTGTGGATATTGAGAGCATCCGTGCAATCAGGCATCTCTGCAAGTCCAGTGTTTCCAAAGTTCCATCCAGCGCAGGGTTATGTTCCTATGATTCCTTCCACTACTCCAGCACGTGTGAGTGAGCCCAGATTAGACTGTTTTCGCCATCAGAACAATTAGTTTTTAAAGAAATGATTGGTTTTGTTAGGGAACAGGTAAGATCTGGAAGTCAGGTTGCGTTTCCTGAAATTTTGCAGTACTTGCAAGTCGTCACTAAAATCTGTGACAATCAGGAAACTTCTGCTTGTGTGGAATATTATAACACTCTTCTCAACAAGACTGGAGTTTTTTAATGATCCAGCACTTTTTATGTCAAGGAACCTATCTACTATTTTTCCTGTTTGATTATAGCTCTACTGCTGATAGCAAAGCTAAATATGTCAGTAAATACTCTCAGAAATGGTTATTCATATTTTTTGGGTGCCTCACTCAATATGTTGAAGGGGCCAGGTATTTCCAAAAGTGATAACTTGGACATTTCTGAGAAATCCATTTCCCATGGAAAGTTTAGGATAATTATTCAGGAGTGATTTAGCACTTGGGCCCAAGCTGTGGTGATGACATGCTCGGGTAATTTATTAGCATATACACCTTGGTTAGTCTGCTCCTAGGCATTATTGGAGTTACACTCTAATAGCTGGTTAATTGATTGTGCAGATTTTTTGATTACTAAATTCTATTTGCATTGTCAGTGTCATTGTCATAAAGAGCCCTCAGTTGAGTGGGGGGAGTTTTTATGGTTTACAGAGCTCCCTTTTTCTATCTTAGGCAAATTGCTTCTAAGTCAAACCTGAAATACACTGTAGAGCTGAAGTTGGGGACATCTATTCAGTCCCTACCTGATATGTGTAAAATTCAAAGTCCTTTTGCTTCCTGGTGATCAAGCTAACATTGTTCACCTCTTTTCCAAGCATTGCATTGCTTAAAAGGGAAGCAGAAATCTATTTCATTTAGTTTGTGATGTCCTTTATAGTTAATTATAATTGTAGTTTATATTGCAAAGAAGAGAATATAAACTTCTAGCACAGGCTCTTAGTATTTCAGCCTAAAGCAGCTTTAAAGCAGTTTCAGAACAGTTTTGTGCAGGTTAAAAAGCAACACCCCTTCCCTAGACTGAATTGTATCTCACAGTGCAAACAGTTCAGGTGTCACTAATATGTGTTTTGTAGGATGCCAGTTAGTGTGGCTCAGTACTCTTTCCTGTAGGATTTTTTAAAAACATTTTCAATTCAATATCATTCACTTGACATCTGCTGCACTGCTTGAGACATTAGAAGAAAATGGCAACAAAGTTCATTTTATCAGAAAGTCAGCTGTGCTTTTCTAGCTGTCAAAACACAATGTAAAGATAATATGTATGAAATTATCCGGGAAACAAGGCTTTCTGTTTTGCCAACCAATACTTGAGAAGAAAAAGTGCTCTCACCGCGTGCGCTGGCACCGCAGAATAAATCTGCGTGACATATGACAAGCGGGAAAGGGCAGATCATTCATCATGGGGAGCACACACTGCCCTTGGATAGCATCCCAGGCAGTTCCCTGGTTGCTGCTGATGCGCTGAAACGATCAGAACTGCACCAGCTGAGTGTGCAGGAGGGAAAGCTGTGCATTTAATATCCAATAGGTGTGGTGAAGTCAAGCATACAAAAAGCCATCATGTCCTCAGGATACAGAACCATATGCGGGCTAATTGCAGCAACAATGCCTGGTGTCTGGCAATTGAAAGGAACTTCACTCCCAAGAATAGAAACATATATTAAATTTCCAGTTTTAAATGGGAAGCCAGAGGCCATTCCACTTTATTTGGTAATGAAGGAACTGTTTTGTTTTGGCTGGGAAAGGGAATAAGCCAATCATTTGCATTCCCATGTGCTTTTTTTGATAAAACCAGAAACCAGGAAAAAGGGATAGGGTTAGTAATAAGGTCATATTTATTTTGTGCGCTGTCCTGTGTAGATACCACTGAATGAAAGTCTTGAGTCTCTGAGGAGGATAAAGGCGGAGGTAAAGACAACTTTCTAAATGGTTTTTAAAAATAGTGTCCAAGTCTTTTTTTTCAGCAGCTTCTAATTAACACATTTATTTTTTAATGCTGTATTATTCTATGAAATCAAATGGCTTTGGAGGAAAGTGCAGTGTTTTCTCAGCATTACTGCAATCACATTATTTTTATATTAGGTTCCTTATCCTTCCTGCTTCGAGGCCAATGGCAAAATTCCAGTAGACCTTAATAAGGGAAGAGTTGGTTCTTTATTAGTTTGCAATGCCAGGGACTGCAGTAACATGGGATGACATCATATTTCCTCCAGGCCAAACCTTCCCCGTTGCACTGGTATCGAACCCAGCATCACAATCGCACCGGTGTCACCCCGAAGGAAGGTGTGAAACTCTGCACTGTATTTCATGTAGCTACTACACACAAGGCTCACAGTGTCAGAAAAACATTCAGGAGGTAGGAAGGACCTCAGGAAGTCTCTATTTCAATCTCCTGATCAAGTCAGGACCATGAAATCAGGCCAGGCCTTTGAGGGGTTTATCATGTTCATGTAGAAGGCAAGGGAGGGGGATGTGGTACTAAGACACCCTTTCTCTCTGGTGTGTGAGGACTGGATGAAAGTCAGTCTGTGGAATAATTCTGAAAGAACTAAGTTCTGAGTTAAAAACTTCATTGTTAATGATCCTCTACAAACATCCAGATGGAAAAAAGTTTTCACTATGGAGTTCCCTGCACTTGTAGCACTACTGTAGATCTGGTGCCTAGAGTTTGCTTCCTGTATTTCACTTTTCTATTTTCTTCCTCTTTTCTCTTCTAGGTTTTTTTTTCAACATGCATTTCTAAAGTATAAGTCAATGAATTACCCTAAAACGGGGAGTTCTTTTCTGTCTTTTTTAAAATTTGATGTTCATTCTAGTTTTTGAGCAAGACTGTGCTTAAGTCATGTCCTACTGGCCAGATGCTGATGAGTCAGATGAGCAATGATAACCAGAGAAACACTATTTTGTAGAAAAATGTAGTGATGAAGAGTAGGCAGCTGGGAAAGCCAAATATTACATGTGAGAAAGTTAAGTGAGAAAGAATTACTCAGATAGTTGCAAATTAATGTGTTAGGTGGCAAAAGAAGTTTACAGTTCTGCAAAACTGAAATTTCAAGTAAGTGCAATGATCTCTCTCTGTGCATGTTACAGGCATTGAGCTGATCTGTGAGAAAGACATTGATCTTGCGACACAGGTTCAAGAACTGTTGGAATTCCTTCATGAGAAACAGCACGAGCTGGAGCTGAATGCTGACCAGACTCACAAGAGGTTAGAGCAGTGCCTGCAGCTCCGGCACCTCCAGGCTGAGGTCAAGCAGGTGAGAGTGAGTGTTTTTAACCACACATGAGGGGCTTTAAGGGGGTTTTCAGCCTTTGCAAACATTCAAACTGCTATGCCAGTGTCTGCCAAGTGACAAACCTTTGGGTGGGCAGTCTAAATCCCCCTTTCCATAGCAGTACTTGATTTACTGACAGGTTACAGAATGGCCCTTTGCAAATAAAGAGAGGCTCTGCTTCCCCAGGTGTGAATGTTCTTGAGTTCATGAGTAGCTGTGGGAAATCTGCGCAGAACTGACCACGTAGCTTCTCAACTGGAGAAACGGCCTCAAACTCCAAGTGTTCTGGGAATATAATTATTTGATTTGTGACCCAGACTTTAACTGAGGTGGAGAACAGGCCCAAAGCAAGGGCAACTGAGCTGTGATATATGTATGACATTATGGTAGTTTTACCTTTTCATTTATTGCTGTACATCTGTTGTCTTGCAGGAATCTTTAACATCTTGTGGTGATTTAAAAAATTCAGTGGTCTCTAGATCCCAGGACCTGTTTAGCCATCTTAGTATTGTTACATTGCCTTTCTTTCAGATTTCATCCTAGCACAGGCAGTCATGTTCTGCCTCCCTTGGTTTTCCCTAATATTTAATTTGGATGCCTCATTGTAATTTGTTTTCCTTTGCTGCACAGGATAACATTACACTTCCTGCTTCTTAGCCCATAGGTGGCTTCACACTCCAGTGTATGTCTGGATTTTAATTGAATGGTCTTGATTTCATCAGGAAAACTAAGAATATTTTTCCAGACATATGGAAAATTCAGTTTTCCATTTTACTTATACAAATAGGTGGGTTGGTGGGTGGTGTTGGGAGGGGTGTCTAAATACTTCAAGGTGTTCATGAAAGATATCTGCTTATTTATTTACTTATACACACACACACACTGAATGCTCAGTACATATGACCATAAATATTCACTTTTGAAGACAGAATAATTGAGTGATGCTTTATCTGAATTGTTTTATTATTACTGGCTAAAAAAAAATCCTTCACACTCAGAAAGCTGGCAGCACTAACACCAGTGCATACATTTTCTGTCAAAGTCCGCTTTGATGTGAACATTTTGCAACTCTACCTAAAAGTTACCCATTTTGTAACTCTACCATAGAACTTTCCTAATTTTTATTTTTAAAATACGGTCATTTTGCATTTGCAATTACTGAAGATCAGCTCCTCATGAAGTTCTGGAGCTCTGTAGACTGCTTGGCTTTCTTCTGAAAAAAAAAAAAAAAAAGAAAACAAACCCAGCAAAACCCAGTAACACTCTGTGATATTTATAATCACCATCTTAACATGATTATGAAGTATATCCTTTTTTTTCTATGGGTTCCCAAAGTTTCTTATACACAGCTTAGCTAAGCTTGGAGGTGTGTGTGATAGATTTATGATGAAGCAGAGCCATTTTAACTTAGGACAGAAAACTGAGAGGAGTTACATGTGTAGCAGAAGATGTAGGTTAAAGATGCAGGTTGCTCACTTGCCCAGGATGAAGTGCAGCCAGTCAGCCCTGTGGCTGCTCCTGCAGACATTCAGTGGCAGTGCAGCACTTCCTGCAGGTACCTGATGTTATTTGCTTTATTATCAAATATCTGCTGGCCCTTAACAATTTTACAATCAAATCTACCCAAAGGAAGTGGTTATAGGACTGAGCTAATACTGTGAGAGAACAGCTGCCTTGAATTAGTATTTCCTTAACAGAGCTTGGGACCATCAGAGCCTTTGTGATTATGTGACCTCTCAGCAAACCGGTAGTGAAAAAAACATTTTATTTGTTCAGCTGAATACTAAGGGCTCCTTTGCTTGTTAACCTATAAATTACCATAGCTACAGTCTCCCTTAGAAAGAGGCAAGTTAAAATATTTCTGTGTCCTATCTATTTGGTTTCCTGTAGGTGAGTCATATTCCCAACCATTTAGTGAAATTGGGAAATGTATTGATTTTGGCTTGTAGTTCATCTCCAGTCTGGTCCAGGTTTCCTTCAGTCTCAGTTTAGTGCATCTGAGATGATGGATGATCTCATTACCAAATTGCACTTTCTCTTGTGAATGAGTTGAGATGTGGTTGTTGCAAGACACCTCCTGTAGCTGTGTTAAGTTCTGCTGACAGAGTAAAATTGGTCAAGGCTTCTACATGTACATGTGTTTGCATTTTGATATAATGGCTCATGGAAATAAAGAGTCTTTTAACTGTCTCTATCTATTTAAGTTTCATTTACCAGAGATTTCTGCTTTATATCATATGCACCAAGGGTTTGAATGCCAAGACAATGAATTGAAGTTTGGGGCCATTAAAGTGGAACAATTCCAAATGAGATGTTCTGTGAACTGCTCTAGAATGGAAATAGTAAAGATCAGTAATTCACAAGGTCTTTGTTATTAAGAAAAATTCTGCCCAAGCCTGATTTTCCCTCTTTTGGGTCCCACTTATTTCTGACAGAAACTGCAAAGCTTGGACTGCTTACATAAAAGTAATAGCAGAATAGATTTGTGGAGATCAGTTTAAAAAAACAAACTCTCATGCTGTGCCTGCAGCTGTTTGGCTTCCCTATCCCCTTAATTTATCTTTGTATGGTTTGGGCTTTTTTTTTTTTTTTCCCCCCAATAAGTGTTGAACTTGACCTAATTTGCTCCAAGATATCCTCAAGGTCTCCCACTATACTTGCTTTCCAGGTTGTTTTGAAGTATATTTAATCCTTTTGATGTGCTTGTTATCCATCTATTTTTGCTGTTTGGCATAAAATTTGCTTCAAAATATATATGCCCAAGGGATGATGGGAAGTAGTCATCTGAGAGACACTGAATATAGTTGTTTTTTCCTAGTCCTATGTCAAATAGCTCCTGGAAAACTGATGCGGTTTTAAACATGGTTAAAATTACCAGAAGCTGTCCTTGATGGTTGTGTCCGTGTTAGTAAATGCTTCTCAAGAGAACTGCAGAGGGTCTGGAGGTATAAAAGATTTCACTTACATTGTTTTGTCGTTTAAACGTAAAATTCTTTTCTTACCTGACTGGTCAGGAATCCATAGCAAGGTCTTAAGTCTTTTTTAGAAGCGTGCAGGAAGGCACTGTGGCTAAACTGAGCAGTAGACAAAAGCACTGCATGGTACAGAGCTCTCATTTCTTAAGGATGGCTGCACTACGGGTGCCTCAGTCTTTATTTTTCCTGTAGAGTCTGACTCTGTGCTCAGTGAAGATGGCAGAGTTCCAGGGAAGAAATTATGAGTTTTAGAAGAATTTGGCACTATTATTTAATTACAGAGAATCCCCGTACAGGGGCTTAGCCTCTGTAAAGCAAGTTGGAGTCAAAAGTGGGAGTTGTTTTAGAGCTGTGGTGGTTGCCTTGTTAGACAACCCATGCCTTGCAGTGAAACTGTTCTCCAGTGACAAGTGGCTTTTATATAAAATCCTGTAAAAGTTTTTCTGCTTCTCTGTTATAAAAAATAAAAAATTGTTAGACTGTATAAGAAAGTCTTTGAAGATTTATTTAACTCCAGAATTATTTAGTCACTGCTTCTACAAAGCTGATAAAATGTGTAATTTGTAGGAATGTCTTTTTAAAGCTGTCTTTTAGGGTTGGCCTGTCTGCACGTTGTTAAATAATGTTGAACCTATTAATGCAGGAAATTATCATAGAAGTGCCTTGATGCTGTGTTAGGAGCTTTTCTATATATTTTAATGAAAAGGTATTAAGTATTATATGAGTAGGAGTCAATTTGTGAGCAGGTCTTGTAAACCAGATACAAATGCATAAATGCCCCCTTCCAGCCAGTTCTCTATTCTAAACCAGAGGCACAGGGAATGTCTCTGCAAGTGTCTGGGATTTGAACTTAGACTTAAGAAGCTGTGGTTGTGCAACTGAATTTTTTTCCTTACTGTATGTAAACAACACACACAAGAAAGAAACATTACTATGAAAATAGCAGATGCAGTCCCAGATGAGGCTCTGACATTCTGCCAGACTTCTGGAAGTAGAAAGGGGTCACTGTAAATGCTTCCAAGCAAAATTTGCTGCTGCTTGGGTGCTCCTTGGGCCTGGAAAGGGGAATGTAGGAGCCCCATGATGAGTGTCTAACCCCACACTCTGAGGGAAGCAGAGGGGGGCAACTACTCAGGGATGGCAGCAGCCTTGGTCAGAAATGGTGCTGGCAGCACTGCTGGTGCATGAAGTCCCTCAGTCCACCTGAGCTGCTTTCCCCTGGATAATCTGAGTCTGCAAGACATTTGAACAGAGGGATGAATATGTGGTGTTAACGCTAGAGGAAACCTGGCAGACTGGTTATGTGGTCCCTCTACCTAATCAAGTTGCTTTGTTTTAAGACTGTTTCCATAGATTTTTTTTTCCTGATGTTTTACTGTTTAGAGACTCAGATATTTGTGTGAAATCTGTGTCAAACTGACTGTGGCAGTTTGACACACATTTTTTGAAAAAATCAGCTGAAATAAAAGCTGCTGCACAGAGGAAAAAAAAAGTTGTATTTTTAGCACACACACTCAGTATTTTCTGCATTCCAAATGGTCCAAGCCAGGAGGTATTGCAGTATGTAAAACATGAAAGCTTGTCTTGCCTCATGATGTCCTCAATTCAAGCCTTTCCCAGGTACAGTGATCCTTTGGTTAACTTCAGTGTTTGGAACCAGGTAGTTTGTAATAATGCAGGGTTCAAATCTGATGGATTATAGGAAATGCCAGACAATACAATTGCCATATGCTAACTCGATTGCTTTTCCTTTAAATGTGTGTTGCATTTCTCATAGGAACAATTACACCTGCTGATGAAAGAGAAATGAACAAAATGAAATCTTCCCCACTGTTGTACTGAGCAGAATGTAATTTTCTACAAATTAGGATCAGCTACATGTATGGATGTCTCCCTTTTTTCTCCTAGGGAAAACTCATTTTTATACCCTACAGGGAACTGAATGGCACTAACTAGGGTGATGCATGATGTAGGGATGAAAACAAAACAACAGAAAATCCCTGTTTCCTTCAGGCAATTTAATGGATCACTTGGAAAAAATGATAGTACAAAAGGGAAATTGCTATGTAGACTATTGCAGCAAAGTCAGTTTTGGAAATCATGAGCTAAATTTAGGGCAGTCATTGAGCACTCAGAATTTCCTGTGCATCTGTGAATTGAACTCAAAACTTTCTGGCTTTACTGGACTCATTTGACACCTTCACAGGTAGAAAAAATGCTTTGAGACTTTTTTTTGAGACAAGGAAAGAACTTGCATGTGTGTTCTGGGTGCTAATTTCCCAAACACGTGTCTTAAAATAGCAGAAAATGTTGGTGCTTAAATGAGTGAGTACAAGCTTGATGGATTAATTATGTACATTTAGGATTTGATTCTGCAGTCATTACAGCATGGATTGCATGTCTACAAATAATTTGAACATCTCTGAAGTAAAGCTTCTTGATTAAATACAAAATGCAAGACTTGACATTTTTTCCTAGCTCTGTGTGCAGGTGGAAACTCCAACTGCATCTTAACTCCATGCCAGATGAAACCGTGTCTTCTCCCTTCTCACCCCTAAGCTCAGACTTTTGTGTGAAGGAAACACAAGCAAGTGAAGCAGAAAGGTGTTGCAACATCTATGATTCCAGTTGGAAATCAGAAAGATGTTTAAATTCAATTCTCCCTCATTATGCTTTGTGGTTTTGATCCTGGGGTATTTGTATAGGGGGCCATTCATTTTTGTGATCAAACCTTGGAAATGAGTGCTCTTTGCTATCCAAATATCCATGTAAAGGATATCCATGTAAAGGGAGTTTAATTGTTCAAGCAATAACTTTTTCAGTAAGATCTTTGCCTTCTGAAAATGTGTGTCATTAAGGTCTTATCCTAGGATTTCTTTCTGCTCACAGATTCAGCCCGAGACCACACCTGTTGTTCAGCTAGGCTGAAGCATTTTGTGGTAGGTGACTGCATAAACCTCGGTACAGAAGTGACCTTTCCATAAGCACATGCTTTGTTTGCAGGTGCTTGGCTGGATCAGGAATGGGGAGTCAATGCTGAACGCGAGCCTGGTCAATGCCAGCTCCCTCTCGGAGGCTGAGCAGCTCCAGCGAGAGCACGAGCAGTTTCAGCTGGCAATAGAGGTAACACCAAGTTAACTTTATTTTTCCTTCCCAGGTGAACATCATACAAAAGGTTATCTCCTGGGCATCAATCATTGCTTTCTTGAAGGAAGGGGAGCAATAGAAGCTTTAGAAAATCAACTTACCATTAAAATCATAATGTAGCCAGAGGCTAATAGTGAAATAAATTATTTATCACCCACAGCTAATTCTTCTGCTGCCAGATATCAGCTTTTCCATTCATGACAATGACACTCAGGCTTCTCCTGATAATTTCTTTGATAAAAAATTAAGGAGATTAAAATTCATATAGTGATCTGAAATGGGAGAAGTTTGTCAAGTCAGTTTTTTCCCACATCTACAGTTTGCAAGTCATTTCACAGCATTCATTTGTGAATGTTTTTTACTGGATAATGCTCTCACACTAAATAATCTTTCATTCAGCTTTCCTTTTATGAACACCAGAAAAGAAACTCATTCCAACCCTCATCCTCTAATAACTTCGGCAAAAATGCGAGAGGGGCAATTTTTAAGAATTGCCTCCTAAGCTGCTTTTGCCCCTTCTTGCTCTGGAGTAAAAACACATCTTTGATCTGGCCCTAGGAAACTGATTGTGAGCCAACCCATTTGCTTCACTCACAGGGCAAGGAGGAAAAGCCCCTGCTCTGAGCAGCTTTCCTTTGAATGAGAAGGCAGTGAAGGGCTAAGGTCTGCCCTGAGTACAAGATTCCTAGTTAAGTTCAGTACTTCATGTATCTCTGTTATTATGAGCAAACCCTACACTCACAGAGTGTGCTCACTTCAGCTTCTAGAAAGAGCTTCCATTGCTTTCTCCTGTTCCATCTTAAAAGGTGTGTCTGCTTCCCAGATGATGTTGTGCCAGCTTTTTACAGAGAAAAGAACAGCTGAAAAATACCCATATACTTGAAAACTAAACCAAACTTTAACCTCTGAAAGTACAGAGATTTGAAGAGATGTCTGACTGAGAGTGGGAGGTGGGGGGAAGAGGGAGGGATGTCTCCTGGTAAACTTGAAGTAAGTCAATATACATTACAGTGATGCTAATAAGTTTAGAGTTTAAATCTCAGCTAATGACTTATTTTGATCCAGCTCCACTCAGAGTAAGGAAGGAGCAGCTGTTGCAGCTCCTGAAGGGAAAGGAAGAAGTTTTTTATCAATTCTGTATGAGCTGGCTGGTACCAGGCTGTGCTGACCACATCTTGGCAGCCACCACCAGACAGCAGTGGGGAACAAGACACCCACTGGCTGAGTTATCGCAGCTTCTGACATTGGGGAAGTGCTCGCATTTGGTGGTAAATGCAAATTGCAGAGGGAGAAGAAGGTTACGCCACATTACGGGGAAAATAAGTTTTCAAAAGGAAAAAACACTAGATTAAATATTTAAAGTATTTAAAGCTCAATATGGGGAAGAGATCAGCAAAGCACACAAGGCAGACTGTTCTCTAAAAGCTTTCTAGATGTGGAATTGATTTTCAGTTGAAATCCTTCAAAGTCTATTTCAAGCAAGTATTACAATTCTAACATCAGTAAAGCAGCTGGATATTAAATTTAACCAGTTGTTCTTGAACATCTTCCTAAGTTTCTGCCAAGTATTAATCCTCTTTGTTTCCTAATAGCTTTCTCTACATTACCAGTGTATTACCAGATGATATCAAGCTTTTTTCCAGGTTCATGGCTTAGATCATGAAACTATCACATGAGAATTTGTCAGCAGCAGTTACAAATGGAATGTAGCAGAGGAGTCTGAGAGATGTTAGGGCTTCTGTTCAGAAGATTAAAATCAAATACTGGACTGAATCATGTCTGAACACAGTTAACTCATGAGGCTGTGAAGGGATGGGGGCTATTTTAGCAGCCCACAGAGGAAGGTATAGGCACCACTTGGTAGCTCTGAGAGGAGCCGGTGTAGGCTGGGGAATGAAGCAGGTAACTCAGTCCTGCCTGCAAAGTGGCTACTGAGTAAACTGGGGAATGGTGGAGGTAATGTCTTGACTCTCCCCAGGCTCTGACTTTAAAGGTAGGAGCATAAGTCTAATCTCCAGTATGAGTGAACTGACTTTCAGAAATGCATTTTATGAGGGCTGATACCTGTGATACAGTTCATGCCCTTTAGTGAGACATCGTCATATCTTCTGGGGTTGATGTTTTGAGCAACTGCACAAGTAAAGCTGCTGATGCCGGGTAAACTGCCTGGCAAGGGCCAAATTAGGGTGATTAGGCCCATAGCTTGCCAACTGTTCAGAGTTTGCTTTTGGGTCTGCAGATTGTGTGGGATGCAGTCAGCACAGAGGCTGGGTGAGAGCTCAGCGCAAGAGCTGCCAAAATGGACCCCTGGGATCTCACCCCATGTTTCTGCCGAAGGGGCAGTAGCTGACCAGTGGAGCCAACCCATCTTAGCAGTGCTTACCTGTTCCAAGCTTTAATAACATTGCAAATGTGTGTGAATAACTGAAACTAAAATGCTTTGCAGAAAGTGACTGTTAACTGAAGATAACTCTCTGAAAATATTTCACTCTCTCGCATCCCCATGCTCACGCCTCACTTCACCTTTCTACCATACATCTGGCACATCTGTACAACCTCTCTTTCCTCCCCTCATACACAGTCCCTCTTTCATGCCACTTCCTTACAGAAGACACACCAGAGTGCCCTGCAGGTCCAGCAGAAGGCCGAAGTGTTGCTGCAGGCTGGACATTATGATGCCGATGCCATCAGAGAATGTGCCGAGAAGGTGGCCCTGCACTGGCAGCAGCTGATGCTGAAGATGGAGGACAGGCTCAAACTCGTCAATGCCTCGGTGGCCTTTTATAAAACCTCTGAGCAGGTAAGCTGGACAGTGTCATTTCTGGGCCATAGCAAACTCTAAATCACCTCAATCACTAAAATGCTTTCTTTGACAAGTATTGTAACACAAAAAAACCCCTAATACAAACCAAATGAAACATAACCCCCCACAAAAAAAGACAACAAGAGAGCAGCAAGCAGTTTGTAATAACTTTCATCTCCTAGTTTTCATTGTAGCAATGCAATTCTTGAAGTTGTTATTTTTGTTGGGTTTTTTTCAATTTTCCCCTTTCAAACAGGAATAATTTTTGAAATCCACCACTTTTGTTTCAAGTTTGCATGATACTTAGTTTCGAGGAATATAAATCTGCTTTTCCTTGAGAACTGCTGCAATTAATTAATTGTTGCTTTGTGAGCAGTTCTGGTCAATGTTTTCACTCGTAGTTAAATACCACCGTGCCAAAAAAGCTGCCAAGAATTGAAGAGATTTCTCTTAAATCCACCTGCAACACAGATAATTACAGTGGGAACCCATTATATGCTAGCACAACTCTACTTCATTCCAGGTGTTCATGAATTGCAAAACACATTCCAGTTGGCTGCTGGCATGGCAGGATTATTCATCCCTTGCACAAGCAGGTGCCCTTTATACTGTAGTCAGTGAGAATTAGTGTCAGTGTGGCTACTCGAGCAGCCTTGCCTGATGTCATTTACTGCAGCCAGGCAGTTGGTGTTAGCATGGACATTGCAGGAACCTGTGGTTTTACACAAAAGGCAGCAGTGATTGCCATGACATTTTCTATTGTTATTATGACACAGTTAGGCCCTCAGTTAGAGAACCAGACACGGGAAGATTTTTAACACAACTAGATACATCATTAGGGAAAGAGTGTACTTTTCCTTAACTTGGAGGCCGTAGATGATCCTTGGGCCACTTCTTGGTGTCATTTGTTTAATGTATTTTTAGGACTGTTTAAGATGAATTCATTCCTTATAATTAATGTATTTCACTGTGAAGAGTTTCAAACAGATTTACAGTCCCTGATGCATTGAAGATCAAAATGAATTACTGCTGATGGAAGAGTGTAAGAAATGAAAACTGTTAGGGGATTCATTAGAGTTTTAGACAGTTCAATGTGCTGGCCAAAGTATGCATAGCCAGTAATTTATCAATTCAGTCTCTCTTCCTTTTCCAAGTCTCAGACAAGCACACTGCAGTGCCCACCAGTTCATTCATTCATTGCTTGTGTCTATTCAGCAAATGTGTAGGGCAAAGATCGCTCAGTCTTTGAATGCTCACGAACTCATGCTGCAAACCTGTCACCTTCTCTTGGGCTGCACGGCTGATCTACAGTCCTTAAGGGTCTGCTCCCTGACTGCCTGACAGTAGAGTGAATAATTTACTGGATCCTGAATTCTCTGAGTATCTAGAAGAAGCAACTTAAAGAGCAGAGAGTGTGTCACATCCAGCCAAACTTTTTCATGCCTGTCTTCCCCAAGTATATTACATTCTTGATGTAAGTGGTGAAGCCCTGGATTTCAAATAGCCCAGTTTCTCTCTGACTTCATTGACAACCCACTTTATATTCACTTCTCTCATCACCTTAACAGAAAGATATTTGCTTGTGCAGGGACAATTCTTTCTGGAAAGATGTGAATACTGTGCAGTTCATTTACTTTCATTCTTTAAGTCACCAAAGTCCAATAAAATGTCAAGGTTTTCAGGAAGTGAAATGGAAATGGTTTTCTGTGCCTAAATAACACATGGAGCACTTGCTCTCCACTAAATATTTGAGGGTGAATGCTGGTTTGCATCCAAGCAAGAAGATGATTTGAGATTGCCCAATGCCTAAGGTCCTTGCATAACGCATAGTGCATAAGCCTAGCAGCAGGATCAGTTATCAGCTCGCCTTAACTCACCAGCTTTAAAGTGGACTTTGATGTGCCCTTGATCAGAGTTAAATAAAAATGGCCTGTGATAGTGGGGATGATTGGTGGGTAATTCTGGAATCTCCTCCAGACTGTGCTCTTAATCACGTGGGGTCCCCTGAATTATAACTGTGTTCATATGAAAGCTGCAGGAGTGAGCAAGAAAAGGGTGGACATGGCTACCTGGATGCCAGCAATAACTGACTGGATCATCTCAGCAGTGGAGTCTGTAGGAAGAGCCCTCTGGGAAGGAAGAGGAAAGTTCCAGATGTCCTGGAAAACTTTTACAGTGTCTGCACAGGCCACTGAGGGTATTCTCGGGCTCTGCCACAAAAAGGACTCAGCCTTGTCTGAGGCAACTGCATAATTTCCAGGCTGTGTTGGTTTATTTACCTCATTTCCACTGTTCCACTGTTCTACCAAGATAGAAGATATGTGTGGGAGCCCTGTGCAGTAGAGTACCTGCATCCACCTAGATTGTGACACTGATTTAAGGTCTGTTGGTTTCCATCAGCCTTTAAAAAAGCTGTATAGGGAGCAACTAAAATGCAGCTGAAGAGAATTAGTTCCAGCTTCGGACTTTGTTTCAGGAAAGTACTTAAGCATGTGCTTTTCTTTAAGTATGTGTTAAGTCTCTTGACTTCAGTAGGATTTAAACACATTCTAGAATAGGGATTGTTTCCTAAATGATCCACTGGGGCTGGACTGACCCCTGCCTTGGTTCAACCTTTTGTGCTTCCTCCCATCATTCATTAGAAGAGAAGAATGATTTATCAGCCTTAAACCAGACAAATTGTATTCCAAACAGTAAAGATCCCTAGGGGTAAGAAAAACACCTGGATTTTTCTGTCTAGGGCCAGTTTCATACCCAGTTACCCCCATAGTACAAGAAGGGTGGATTTGAAATGTCCTTGGTCATAGACTTTTACTGAATGTGCTCCTCGTGGTTATGACTGTAGATAACCAAGTTGTTGTGCTATGGGCATGTTTCAGGTGTGCAGCGTGTTGGAGAGTCTGGAGCAGGAATACAGACGGGATGAAGACTGGTGTGGAGGCCGAGATAAACTTGGACCAGCAGCTGAGATAGACCATGTCATCCCTCTGATCAGCAAACACCTGGAACAGAAGGAGGCTTTTCTCAAGGTCTAATTTTAGTTCTCTAATAAATCAGGAAAACTCTCCATTAAGTAGACAATTTAGACCAGTGTTGGTAAGTTTGAGAGGATGCTCTGAGGTGTAATTCCAGTTCAGCTACTGGCTGGCTGGATAAACCCTAGGCCAGTTTTACTTTGTTACAGTAGGGGTAATAAGCATTACTATCAATACATATCTCAGAGAGATGTCATAAAGACCAATTAGATGGTGTTTGCGTTGCACTTGCAGGATGTTAGTTGTTGTGCTAGTTCAAAGTTCAGTTCTTAAAATTGCATTATAAATGACAGGTATTATCCATCATTTAGGTGTTGGCTTGTACAAACCATCCAGCATTTCGAATTTTGTCCTCCACACCAGTAAGTGAAGAACTAATAATAACTGAAGCAATTTTTTCTCTGCGAGGCAGCACCAGGATGGAGACAGAGATTTCTTCCTGCCTTCCAGGTGCTGCTTTGGAAGAACTGGGGAGCTTACAGGCTGACAAGTGAACTGTCAGCCAGCCTCCCTCCTGCCACTAATACTGATACCAAACATAAAACTACACTTGCAGTCAAGGCTTAAGAAATTGTGCCTCTAGATTTTTACATTTTTTGAAATTAGTACTTTTCTTGAGAGGTGGATTATGTTTGTTTAGACAGAAAATGTGTGAGGTACCAGTTCTTAACAAGAAGTTGTTTTATTATTGTCATTAATTTGCCTTAATATATAAAATGAGCCACTGTGTTAAATATTACTCATGTTTTAATACATCTATGAGACTGTTAGTTTATTAGCTGAGTTTATTGACTCATAGCTGAAGTTCTCATCATCTTCCCAGATGAAGGAGAACTTCTCCCTGCAATTTAAACAGAGAAGTCCCCTAGGTCTCCTTTGCTTTCTTTGCTCATCTTTACTGATTCTTTTTGGTGGGGGCTGTTCTTCCTAGGCCTGTACCCTGGCCCGGAGGAACGCCGAGGTGTTCCTCAAGTACATCCACAGGAACAACGTCAGCATGCCCGGAGTGGCGAGCCACACCAGAGGGCCCGAGCAGCAGGTCAAAGGTTGGTGCACCAGCACAGTGACAGCACTGAAGGTCTGGTTTGCCTCCCCCTCTGCAGTGTGGTCCTCCTAAAGCCTGTGAACGTGCTCAGAAAGCAACTTTACCAGATCACTCTGCAACTACACTGGCTTTGTGGTGGTTTCTTGTGTATATGGTTTGGGGTTTTGGGGGGTTTTTTTAAGCAGCCCCTTTGAATCAATGCTTGTTTTTAAGAAGTGCGGTCTCGAGCTCTCTGCTTTTGGAAACAAGGGCCAGGCAAAGTGATTAAATTTAGCATTTCATAGCTTATTTCTGTATGCAGTCAAAGAATCCCTAGTCACACAGATGTTTTCCTTTGCCCTACAGCCATTCTGAGCGAGCTGTTGCAGAGGGAGAATCGGGTCCTTCACTTCTGGACCCTGAAGAAGCGGAGATTAGATCAGTGCCAGCAATATGTTGTCTTTGAGCGCAGTGCCAAGCAGGTAGTGTGAAAACCCCACCTTGTGTTTCTGTCCTGGTTGCGTGTAAAATCTCCTGTATCCACGTAATGCCTCTGTGTGGGGCTCCTGTTGCAATCTCAAGTCGTATTTAAACACTAACTTTGAAAACATGGTAAATACAGATTTTAAAACAGCTTAGGACAATTCCAAAACCCAACATCAAGATTGAGTATTTTTGTCACCTCAGATTAATTTCTGTGTTTGTTCATTTGTTTGAAAATAAATATAAGAGCAAACTTGTCTTATTGAGCTATTTCTGAATGAGAAAACTGCTTTCCCTGCAGATTTATCTGTATGTAGGTAGAATTCCCTACACTCTTTTTTGTCCTAGGAAACACAGAGTACCTTTTTGTATCCTCTCCCACCTGCTTTCATTATTTTATTCTTTTTATGTGTTCCTAGAAAGTGTTTTAGTATACAGAGTATTAAGTCCCAATGCATTTGATGTTCTTTGTTTGTCGGGGGGATTTTTGTCAGAGGATTAGTTCTTGAAATACAAAGACTGTTTGTTTTGTTTTTCCTTTGGTGTTTTTGACATTCACAGGCCTTAGACTGGATCCAAGAAACAGGCGAATATTACCTCTCTACTCACAACTCCACAGGGGAATCAGCAGAAGAAACTCAGGAACTCCTGAAGGAATATGGGGAATTCAGAGTACCTGCCAAGGTAAACAGTGACTTTAATCTAATTATGCCATTTGCTTTAGTCTGTATTTATGGTCCTGTTTCAATGCCTTAAATCTCTGTAATAATATTCTCTTGATTTTATAGTTGCCCTCTAAAAATCCTAGCCCTGAAGATAAATGTCTTTTGAGAACTTTTAGCAAGACATAGGCACAAAAAGGAGGTTTTCTCCACCTTGGTTAGTATTGGTTATAGAAAATTTCTTTTCTGATCAGAAGGAAGAGAAAGTCCATTTGCATACGGAGTTCACAGCAGCCTAATGAGACATTCCATCCTCAGACAATCATCCCAGAATGGTACAGAGTGACTAATTGATCTGAACACATGCAAGGTCATGATGGACTCCTGGTCTCTTTTTTCTGTCAAGAAAACCACAATTTGTCTCACTAATTCCAGCTGGGTTGATCACAGATGATCATTTATATCATTAGAAATAATCTGCTGATCCCAACAAAGTACTTTAAATAGATGAGTCTTTAAACTCTGGGGTGAATATTTTTGAATATAAAACTGTATTACCAAGAATATATTAATTTATATGGAGCAATTCTAGGAAATCTGGTGAGGTTTACAGAGGAATGGTGATTGGATCTGCTTCAGACAAATTAATTCAAACCATAGGTAATTCATAGACAGTGAATCCACAGGGGTATTAACAGTCTCTGATAAGGATGTAAATTGCAGAGTTGGACTGCAGGAAGACCATGGCTTTGGTATTATGTGGCTGCATTTCACTGTGTCCTGAAATTGATCTTCTGTAATCCTTAAATTCCTCATTAGGCTCTCTGTGCTTGTATGGGTTTGATTCACAGGCTTTGTGGTGTTCTTGTCCCCTTCTTTTAGCTTAGCTTGCATGTTTCTGAAAATGTGAGATAACTAGCAGTGGATGGAAGGTAATTTCATCAGACAGGACACATACCACATTCTTTTAACTACCTCTGAATTCTAACCACCCATAATTTCTCCACCTGAAATGACATTCTAGTTCATCATTTAATTTTTACCAGAATAATCCAAATTCATAATGAAGTTTCCAAACCATCTTGACTCTTGACTTAGCCTGGGATTGAATTTTAGACCTTGTTCATTATTAACCATCACTGGCTGTTTCTTACACTGACACATCTAGTCTTGCTCCCTCAGGCTGACCTACTGCTCCTACTGCTGACATAGAATATTTTCACTGACATGTGCAATCTGGTAAATGCATGTCATTCCCAGACTGATGTTATTCTCAAATTAAGCTGTAGCTGAAATCCTTCCTGATCCCAGCGACTTTCTGTCCAAGCCGATAGTTTGGAATGCAAAATCACCAGTAGCTCTTGGGAATGAAACACCCTTTAAATATGACAGGAAGTCAGATTTTTACATCTCCGTACCTAGCCTTGCTTAGGTACTCATTTAATTTGCTAGGATAATGTGTGATTCAGCTGTTAATCTATTATGGTGGTGAAATGTCTTGAATTTAGTGTTGTGTTTGAAATCTGCTGGATGTTTTCTGGTCCGACGTGTGTTTGTCCATTTGTGGTCAGATCACTGACAAGTCAAGTATCTGACAGTGTGTCTTGCTTCAGACATGGTGGAAAGTCCTCTCTATCATTGACAAGAAGCTTGCCAGTGCCTCATTTCCTGGGATAGATTTGGAATCAGAGCTAAAGTTTATAACTATGTCTTTTGTGCCAGTTTTGACTGAGGGGCAGTCAGAGCCTAAGTGGAATAGAAAAGACCTCTGAAAGGTTTGGGGGCTCAGTGTGTGCTTTGGAGTTCAGGCATCTTTCAGCTGGTAATGTTCAAACTGGACCTAAAATACCAATGGAGGATTTTATGGTAGACCATGAATTTGGATTTAAGTTGTGTTTGTTTTTGAAACAGAGTAGTAATGACTCAAAATCACTTCCTGGGCTGATATGTGGTGTATTAATGACCTTCCTACACAGATCTGCAGATCCACCAGGTATAGACTCAGAGTAATTTGGTGTATTTTATGAGGTGTGATTTTTAAATCTTGTCTTCTGCTCCAAGGCTCACAAAAAATAAATAATTCTTGCTTATGGAAAGGAGGCATGTCTAACTTCCAACATGTTTTATGTGTTTGTGTCTGTGTGGTTTCAAAAACTTGACTTTTTCTATCTTCTTCAGCTTCACAAGTGTCCTTATAAAAATGTCATTCCTTTCATGTTTTACTGAAAAAGTTTAGTGTCTGATTCTGTATAAGATGAAGTACTGACACTCTTTAATGACGTATAAAAATTGTGATCTTCTTTTGACTGCTGTGTGAGTTAAAAGCAAAGGAAATAATAATAAAACATAACCAAGGACCATATTTTGGGCAGCAAACAAAGGAGAAAGTGAAACTCCTCATCCAGCTGGCTGACAGCTTTGTAGAAAAAGGACACATACATGCCACTGAAATTAGGAAGTGGGTCACCACCGTTGACAAGCGCTACCGGGACTTCTCTCTCAGGATGGGGAAATACCGCTACTCCCTGGAAAAAGCCCTTGGAATCAACCCAGAGGTACTGTAAGGTTGTGTCCTGTTGGGGTTTTATACCAGAGTCACAGAGGAAGGTGAAGTCTGTGGTTTGAGTGCTGTAGGTTTTCCTGTGCCCATTAGAAACACTGAAAACTCAGCCAGCCCACCTGGCCAAGGTCAGAACTGTTTCTGGAGAGGAAGGGTTAAAGGGTTTTTCTGTGGTAGGTCAGTGATGTGAGGAGGAGGCAGATGAAGATCAGAAAGATTTTCTAAACAAATGTTTTCACCATTTTTCAGGACACCATACAGCTTTTGGGGCGGTGGGGAGGGGAACACATTATTTGAATAAAAGTCTGTGTTAATTTTGTTACAAATCATAAATCCTGCTCCCACACCATTATTTTGCATCAAACTCAAACTTTGACTCTAAGTTTTTATTCTCTCATCCTTTAACTAACATAAACAATTGATCCCCAACCTCATCTCTGAACTCTTTTAGGTGAAATAAAACATCATAAGAAGCAAAAGTTAGGATCTCCTGCTATTCTCTGACCATAGTATTAAGGGAGAGTGCCAGAAGCAGAAACGCTTCAAAACCTTTCAGTCAATGACTCTTTGTAATTAAGTACCAAGAATGAGGAATAAATTCTCTCACACCCTCATGATACTTTAACTGCACTGTTCCTTGTAGGGTCTCTGGTTTAGACAGAGTTCTAACCACAGCCTGGAAGGGTATTCCATGGTAATTTGCCACTGGAAGTTGTCAGTGCATGGTGCTCTACTTGATCAGACTGTTTTTTATGAAGTCCCATGCTAGACAACTAATTTAGATATGAAGGAGTAAGGTAATTTAGACTTTTTAATCAATATCGATTCCTAGTTAGGAGTAACAGTGAAGATTACAATGAATATTGTTGGTATTTTTTTAAGATTTCTCTCTTACCACTTTCTCCCTTCTCACAGTACTGCTTCTCTCTGAATTTCCTTCTTTTTGATATTATCTTACTTTTGTCCCTTTTTACCTATTTGATCTCATGAACTTTGCACAACAGTAGGATTACAATGAAGTTAAACTGTGCTTTTTTTTTTTCCTAGGATAACAAAGACCTAGAACTTGATATCATTCCAGCAAGTCTTTCAGACCGGGAGGTAAAGCTGCGAGATGCAAATCATGAAGTCAATGAAGAAAAAAGGAAGTCAGCCAGAAAGAAAGAGTATGTTCCCAAACAGTCTGTCTGCATGGCACATTATCTGATAAAGAATGATTCTGTGATACTTGCATGGCCAGAGCTGACTGACAGTGCTGTAACTCCTTCCAGCTGCAGAGCTATTGAGATAAGTCTACAGGTGTAGGGCAGAAGTTGTTACTTGTAGGTTAGAGAATTTCAGAACATAAAGGTTGAATTTCTTTTGGTTTTAATGAGAAGTTACTTTTGGAAAGGGAAAGTAGTGAGTCAAACACTTGGATTAAACTTGATGATGTGGAGTTGCTAATTTCTTTCTGGTTGTATGTAAAAAGTAAAATGAGGAGGAAAAAATAAAGAGCATCTTTAGATGTCTAAGTATTATCTAAACGTCAGTGACACAAGAGTTCACTTGAAGTTTAGGCTCAAATTTCAGCGAGCGTAGGACTGAGAGAACTGGAAATAGTTTGTGCTAGAAGAAATGATTGAAAAGTGCTTGTTGCACTAAAATCCATAAACAGTCTATTTTCATGTTATTTTGTCTTATTTTTGTGTAAGAATATTGGAAAAGTATTCCTCAGCCCTCTGAAATTGTCACTACAGTGAATGATTGATAAGAAACCACTTTACTTTTGGAAATGTTACACTTGGTCTGCCTGTGGGAAATTAGCAAAACATTGGGAATTTCAACTTTGAGGGGCCCAGCCTGAGGCTCTACAGATGCCCCTGTTGCATTTCCCAGCATCTGGATTTTCTCTGGTCAGATACTAAGCTGTTGAAGTCTCTTCAGAGTAATGGTGTCTCCTAAATCCATCTGTATTGCCTCTGAAGGTAGAGTTTTAGGGTGACTTCCCACTGGCTGTCAGCAAAGATGCAAATGTTGTTGGTGAATCACAAATCCTTAACCCTGGGCGGAAAAAAATACTGAGAATCAGCTGATAGGTAAGGATGGACATGTAGATGGTAAATCCCTCGGGAGTAAGGGTTACAGAAATACAACTTAATAGGATTTTATACAGAAAAGATTTTTAGAAAATAACCCAACAAGGGACTGGAGTATGAAGTGGCGTTTCAGTCATTGACCTGAAAGGTGCAACATAAAGCAGCTGAAGGTCTAGGGTGAAAACACCCTTTTTCCTTAAGACAACAGGAGGATGTTTTGTTTTCTGTTCATTGTAGAAATGATTATAATGTCCAAAACACCTAAAATGCTCCCTTTTTTCAGATTCATTATGGCTGAGCTGCTGCAGACAGAAAAAGCTTATGTCAGGGATTTACACGAATGTTTAGAGGTAAGTTATGGGCCGGGAGGCCTCCAGTATTTCCTGGAAGCACTTGTTGTCCTCTGCAGTGGGGATGTTCACCTTACTGCACGGGCTGGGCACATTGATTCATGGAGCATTTCCTTAAGGATTCAAATCTATTCCATTGAATCATCCCACACTAGAGAAACTTTTGGATTTGCACAGTCAAATACCTTGCCTAGCTGTACAGCAGGGTGTTCCTGAAATGGATGCTGATAATCAAGGCAAAAACCAGAGTGTAAATCAGTGAAATCTGTCATCTTTCACATTCCTGCAGTCTGACAGAGATTTTTATGTATCTAATGCTACTGAAGTGGCAAATCTGGCTTGTCTTTCAGCTGTTTCTGCCTGCAGTTTTTGGACACCATCAGGTGGACAGCAAAGACAGCTGTTGTTGCCATGTTTCTGCTTTTTCCTCAGACAACTTCAAAGCATCAGCACATTGAATTTCTCTGAAGAGCTCTCTGTAACACTGGAAAAATTTTTTTTTACCTTGTTTATTTAATCTCAAAGTACATAGTTCCTTTTCAGCCTGTGCCTTTGGCAATAAAACAGAGATATCTATTCTTTTCCATTGCATTTATTCACAAAATTAAGAGTTTCTGGTGTCTTCCAGACTTACCTTTGGGAAATGACAAGTGGAGTGGAAGAAATACCAGCTGGGATCCTTAATAAAGAACACATCATCTTTGGCAATATTCAGGAGATATATGACTTCCATAACAAGTAGGTTTTCCTAGCAGTTCTGTTAATGTTTAGGCATTTGTGCATCTGCAGAGAACACCTACAGTACAATGCACAAAGGAGTGTAAAGTAATTGATCCAGATTTGCAAAATAATGTTTGATTTCTTGTTTTGTTTCTTTTACAAAAATGAATTGCCACTTAGTTCAAACTTCACCTTCAGCTGAGTGACAGTGTTAAAGTCATATTATACCAGTGCTTTGCAGTCTGATACATGATTTCCATCTCACAGCACTAGATCTAGTCTGGGTACTTGCCTGTCAAAAATATGATCTTGGAAAACACGAAGGGGATCTAGTGGAATTGTTGGTGTGAGCTGGGTTAATAAGTAGCTTTTTTTCACTTCTTGGAGACTTTCTGTATTTAATCTGTAAATAACAGTACTCCATCTTGTTAAGACTGTGTACCAGATCAGCTTAGAGGAACTTTGTTCCCATGGTATAATGCATAACAACAGTTATAAACTTAACATTTAGGGCTGCTGAATCCAACAAGTTCAGTCTGAATTTCAAATCTGTCTTCAGGTTATGCATCAAAACCAAAATGGTTTTTAAAACAAATCAGAGAACCTTTCCCTGTTCAAGCTCTGGGACATTTCAAGTACTCCAGCCAGATAAATGTGCCATCACATAAATATGGCCCAGCAGAGCGTGCCATATGCATGTGTTTGTGCAAGCAGCTTCAAAGCATGTCAGGATTGTAAATTTAAGCCACATATTACATTAGAAAAGCCTTTAAATAATAGATGAATTGACTTCCAGCCCACAAGAATTGCCCTGTCATACAGAAAAACATTTTCCTCCCATTTAAAACTATCTTATGATCAACCAATTGCCTTCCCAACTCCCCTCTCTCTGTGGTGCTATATTTTTGTTTTGGTAACCCTCACTGATACCATCTGATTACCCTCCTTTTTGGCTTTCCCCTGTTCCCAGCTACCATCCCTCCAGCCCTCAGTCATGTCCCACAGCTTCTCACTGCTGTCATTTCTCCTTTCTCTGACCCCTCCTCCTGCAGCCTGCTGCTTCTGTGCAATCCTTTTTCCTCTAAAACTTCTTTCTAGCAATGCTAAAATAAATTTCCCCCATCCCCTCCACCAGTATCCTCCACAGCCTTCTCCTTTGCCTGGTGATGTTAAGGCATCCTCCAGCCTGATTCAGAATGTGTGTCCAAGGAAGGGCAGCAAAGCTGGTGAAAGGTCCAGGAAACACGTCCTAGGAGGAGCAGCTGAAGAAACTCTGTTTCACATTCTTCTTTCCACCCAGGCTTTGTACAGGGCTCTGTCTGCAAACAGAGGTGTCACTTGTGGTACAAGCTGTTGAGAGAGAGTTGATTAAAATAATCTGTATTTTGGAAGTTTACTACTTACCTATGAAATGCTGAGCTTGTTTAAGTTGTTGTCCTTTGTCGAGTGTGCTGAGTCGGGTGTTGGAAGTCTGGCAGCTCTGGGCTTCCCTTTTTGCTCTTCCTCTGAGCCACTACACAACTCTGAAAATCTGTGTTCAAATAGAACAGTCCTGAACACAGACTCCCTACTAGGGATTGCCTCTTTTTCCTTTCTAGTGGAGTCAGGCACAACTGTGCTCAAAAAACAAAGCATACTTTGGCAAGAGACACTTTTTCCACTGGCTGGACACTTGAATGGCCTCATAATCAAGATAGAAGTATTGATCATTAGCACTGATTGACTCATTGGTTATCCTGCATCTCCTGGGTATGTGACTGTAACTAATTACATCGGGGTCTTCTTTTTTCAGCATTTTTCTAAAAGAGCTGGAGAAATACGAACAACTGCCTGAGGATGTGGGCCACTGCTTCGTCACCTGGGTAATGAGGCTGCTGCTTCTCATTATTTATTCAAATTAATTCCTCTAGCACAGACGGGAACAAGCTGGGAACAGGTGCAAGGGTTATGTCCCCAGTGATAAACGAGATTAGGAGCTATTCTGGCACTACAACTGCTTTGTCCTTCACCTGGCCCAGGGTGAAAGGTTCCACCCTTCTCCTCAGCAGTAGTGTGAAGGCTTTCTAGAACCTGTCTCCTTGTCCTGCACTGACCAGCACAGCTTTTATTTACCTCTGCTGGTTTCTGTTTAGTAGAACTTCATCAACCAAACCTGGTTTTAGAGGTGACATTCATTTCCCTGTGAAAGGCCCTGGGAGGACAAACATTTAAAATCTTAATATACCTTCCTTGAAGAATTTTAGTCACGCCATGAGAGCTCCACAAAGGCGTGAAGAACGTATTTTATCGACTTTTTTTCTCCAGAAATTAGTGTCAAATTTCTGAGCCACCATGCTCTCTCATTCCATTATGCAATGCCAGGATAATTTCCAACAGGACTTTGAAATCTCGATGCAAAGGGTCTTTGTGAGCGTAGGAGGCTCTGGGAATTGGCTGCAGCAATTTATCTGTATGAAAGCTGTTCTCTTTTAAAAATATTTACCAGTCAAGTTAGCCATCTTTGTGTTTTGTCTGATTGTTTTATTCATATATCAAAGCTAGGAATTAGTATTTTAAGAGTAATTATGCAATATGTTCACTTATCAAAAAAATGAGCATGTTTAGATGATTTCAGATAGGCTTTTAATTTAAAAACATGTCACAAGTCTTGATGAAATGGAAATTTTGGCTGTAATTTCTGTAAAACAGAAATATTGTTTACAAAGAACAGGTTACCTGTTTAGGAAAGAGGAATGCATTTATGCAACATTCTCTGCAAAATCTTCATGGTTCTTTTAGGGTATCATCTCATCAAAGGTGTGTGTCCAGAGCAATGTGTATGGTTACAGACATACATACAAAGCTGCCTGCCCAGTTGCAGGGTCCTGTTGTTTAGATACCTGGAATTAAAAAATGCAATAGCAATAAAAGGAAAACATCCTCCTCTCTTATTTGCCTCCCTCTTCTTGAGACCAGAGTACAGTAATAAGAGGTGGGAGTACACAGATGCTTTTAATTTCTGCTTCAAAGTAAACAAATTAGGAAATAAAATGCAAAACACTCCTAGCCCAACATAAAATTTGAGCCGTTGAAGTTTGAACCAAGGTAGGAAAGGCAAGTCTGGGCCAAGTGTCACAAATTTCAAGTAAAAAATGTTGGCTTGAGCCAGTTTAAACTAGATGATTCACTTGCCCAGTTCCTAGACTGATTTTATCTGCAAGTAGGTGATAGAGTCAACACTTCATGACTGAATTTTGAGATCTTCAAACTCTTGTGTAACACCATTAGAGCTTTTAGAAATCATTTTACAGCTGGATTAAAGTTTTAGGTCTTCCCTCTGTGATATTTGTTAAAGAAAGCTTCCCACAGCCCTCAGAACTGCTCAGGTAAGGTATGAACCTTAAAGTCTTCTGTTCTTAATTTACAGTTCCTGTGTTTCTTGGTGGCAGGGTGTGAGGGTGGGGAGGTGGTGGGTGTGTGGGAGAGAGTTGTCACCTGTATCTATCCTGGTGTGCCTTAATAAAAACCTGTGGGAGCAGAGAAATAGCTTATCTTGCTTTTCCCTTGATGTTTGTTTTCACAGGCAGATAAATTTCAGATGTATGTCACCTACTGCAAAAACAAGCCTGACTCCAGCCAGCTCATCCTGGAACATGCAGGGACTTTCTTTGATGTAAGCAGCCATTGCTGTTTTCCTGACACACACCTGGTGCAGCTGAAACACCTCTTTTTTACACTTGAGGAGTGGGTTCCTTTCTGTGCCTTGGCATTTGGGTTGTTCATCCCACTGCAAATATCACATGCTGTGAGAACTGATAGGCTGTGGTGTGGTGTGTGATCATCAGTGTGCTGAGGCGTGGAGACACACATTCTTATGGGAACCTTTGGGCATTCTTCAGGCCCAAAGGTTTAGATAAAGATCTGGTAAAGGTAAAGGTAAAGATCTGGTTTAGATACAATCTGTGTTTCTGAGTTTAGTGGTGAAATGAAAATCTCAGATGCCATTATATTTTATGACCTGAAATCCCTGAATCTAAAATGAAAACCTGTCCTCCTGTTCTGCAAATTCTACCCAGCCTATTCCACATTTACTTTATCGTGCTAATAAGGAACTCCATTGACTCCAATTAGACTATTTCCCATACAAGCTCTACAGCCAATGATAAATGGTTTTAGGCTCCAATTCCAATTTTGTAGGCTGAGAAAAATCTTTAAAGTTTTGAGTACCTTGAAACTAAATTCTTCCTCTTATTTGACCTCATCCATTTTGCCATGCTTGTCTGCTACCTTATAGCTTTAATTAGTTGCTTCTCGGGGGGCGGGGGGGGAAGAAAAAAAAAAAAACCTACCAACCAACCAAAAAAAAAAATGCACAGACCTCTCTTCCAAAGCATTGAAACTGTTTACAAATGTAACAGGATCAGCAGGATCCAAGCTGTGATGGAGTTGGCTGCTGACCTAAATCAGCTCCTCTGGGGTTTGTATGTGCCGATGGTTACAGCATTTCAGTCTCACTCGAGGCTGAAAGGTCTCACATGAGCCACGGGAAAAGTGATGAACACCTTTTTCTTTTGCCTTGTTACCGAATGGTCTAGAAGTCGAAGGGAACTGAAAGGAGTTTTCCAGGAGGTGGCGCTTGAGCCTATTGAATGGTTTATACTGGTCGGCGGCTCGTGGAGGGTCGGAGCCGCCTTTAGGTGTCCATCATTGTTGTTTGCAGAGGTTAAAAGCGCTTCCTCTGCTCGGCTTTTCCACTCCAGCTCTCTGCATGGGCTGGAAAGCTGCCTGATATTGCTTAGTAGTGAATATTCATGTGTCAGCATCTGCTGTTTTGCCAGGGGGAGGTGTTTGCCTTCCGTGGGTGCTGGGCCACCCAGTGATGTCTGTGCTAAAAGAGAAAGCTGACTATCCCCCCCAAAAATCCTCAAGGAGGCACTCAACCTGAGTGAGCAAGGTAATGCAAAGTGTACTTGTAGATCCTTCTTACCTTGATCCTGGGTGGCAGTGGTTCAGTGGCAGGACAGGACAGCCTGGCACAAGGAATGCAGAGAAAATAGTTGGTTCTTTTCTTCCAGGCAGAACCTGGAATTTCCCGAAACACCCTGATGATGAGAGTGAATTATCTACAATAACACCCCTTAGTAAGAAGTCTGCCTGAAAATCCTCAAATTTCATGAGCTTTTGTGGAAAGTCACCTTTGAGATGTAAACAAGCAGTCCCAATAATTTGTTTGAACCCTTCAAGTCCACGGAAAACTTGCAGCTACAGGGCTCATGCAAGGGTTAACTAATTAGGAGAAGGAGCAAATATAGGTGACATATCTCATTTGAAACCATGAAGAGAATTACTGGCGATGCTGAGAGCTGGGATGTTCTCAGGATGTAAGTGAAGCCATGTACGTAGAGAAAAGCAATTTATTTTATTGAACCAGCTGAGACAGGTGGAAAACAATGCACAAACTCTCAGCTATGAAACGTGCCTAGTTTATCCTAAAGCATTAGTCTAATAAAGCATAAAGATTACCGTCTTCCCTCCCTACAGATGGTGCTTTGTGTACAAAATTCAGAAGTTGTTGGTATGGTTATGTTAGCTGGAAATTGCCCAGGGAATGAAAATAGTGTGCTTACTCTGACTTAACTGCAGTAGACTTATTAATTTCACTCTTTCAGTTTTTGTGTCTGTCTTGTTCATCATTACTTAAAACTGTGTTCTTTACTCTGTAGTTTCAAAGATAAATTATGCCTGCCATGTTTAGCAAATTTTAATATTTGCAATACCATATACTTCAGGCTAGCAAGGTATATTTTTGGTTACCAACATATGTTAGCTGTCAACTTCAATTGGTAGAATCAGAATGTTATTAAGGTAATCAAGTTGATTTTAGTGTCTTTATTTAAGCAAGCTTTGGTCTTTGGGGCAGAGTTTGGTTGAGCCATGTACAAGCTTCTGCTATTTTGAATTTTTTTTTTTTTTGCTTTGAATCTTGGAAAAGATCAGTTTTTGCATTCAAGAAGCCACAGGGCACTTTTGATTTGCATGACCAGCATTTAACATGGTAAAGCTCATTGACTCTGGTAGCATTGCAGAGCATGGTGTCACTGCATGGATGAGGGTTCTTGGACAGTTTCTCACAATTTCCCTTAGGAAATGAACAGAGGCACAAACGGGCTCAGTTTCTCCTTAGTAATATTTTTTCTGAAAATGCTCATCACATTTGTCTCATGCATCACAAAACCTAAATGTTTCATGGGAGCTTTGGTGCTGAACCAGTCCACTTAGCAGGTCTTTGGTCTGTACACCCAGTTCAGGATACAGTTTGTTCTACCAACCAACTGTACACAATTAGATGACACCTAAATTTGTGAATCTCTTTAGATATTTGATACAAAATCGGGGTATGTTATCATTGCTTCATGGCCAATTCAGCAATTTTTATGGTATGAAATTTTAAGTATTCCTTTCTCCATGTTGTCCATCCAAGAATTTCTGAGGATCCTATGCTGCCCTACACAGAGAATATTTGTGGGTTTTTCTGGGATTCTGTTGTTGCATGTAAGACTACATGTTCATCTTGCTCTGCAGCTCAGCTGCTTTGCAATGCACAGCTACCAGCACACACTGTCAGATGCCTTCATTTCTTCCAGGCCCTTGGGACACTTTTTCACCCAAGGAATAAATAAAGTTGTGAGCTATGGTGATGAACTATAAAGGAACCAAGCTTGCTTTAAAGAGGAAGCAGGGCAAAGTGGAGAGCACAGAGCCCTGTGTCCAGCTTGCTTCTGAAACCTGCCCAGCTGCTTCAAAGCTCAGACACCTCTGTCCTTCCTGTTCCTCAGAGGTGTGAGACATGTCTGCTCTGCCCTGCACAAACCTCTGTCACCTCCATCTCCACCCTCAGTGAGTCCAGACCTCTCCAAATGTCACAAAGTCAACCCAAGACACACTCCAGCAGGCTGCCTTCTTACTCCAACACTTCAGGGACCAGAGGGAGGAGCTGCAGGGAGAATGTCCCTTCCCAGCAGTGCACTTGTCAAATATCACTCCACCAACCCACTGTGTCCCCGCACAGTCTGACCTGGGAGCGTCCTGGCAGAGCAAGGAGTGCCCAAAGGGGAGGCATCTTGCTGAGAGCATGCCCTGCTGTTCAGAGAGCCAGGGGGAAGGAGCAGTGCTAATTCTGTTACTTGGATCCTACAAAAACAACTATACTTTGCCAGCACCAGGAAGTTCACAGCCACAGCCGAGGTCTTGCTGGCTCCTGCAGTTATGAACTGAGTCCCAGCCATGTCCTCTGCAGGCACAGTTCCTGTGTGAAGTCAGCTATGACTCAGCTTCATGCAAACTCCATTGACCCCCAAACAGAGCCCCTTCCCATTTGGGTCTTGTTCATTGCACCAGAGCTATTTAAAAAAAAAACACAACAACCTGTCTAGTAAAAAAAACCAAACCAACAAACCAAACATCAGTTGGTACACTGTGTGAAAAGTGGATGCTTTTGCATCCCAGCATTAAGACTGGAGCTAAAAAGAAGCAGTAGCCTTGCTCAGCAGAAAATCAGGTTGTATACAGAGAGAAAATCTCTGTTCTTGGCAGTTCTCCCCCCTCCATCTTCTATAACTTCTTCACTTTATAGTCTCAAATTTACACTCCAGTAGCTGGAGAAAAGTCCTGTTCCCCTTTTCCATCTGCTTGCTTAGGAATCAAGGATTTCCTGGTGGCCAGGAGCAAGGCAAGGCATGCCCAGGGCTTGGCAGAGACAGAATTCTGTTCTATTTCAGCAGAGAATCTGCCCCTGTAGGGCATGAGTTTGGAGTCTTTTAGATGCTAAATATGTGCATGAGGTCCCTGTAGGATTTTCAGGAGCTCCTAACTGCCCCTGGAACAGCTGGGAGGAGGTAGCTGGGCCCTTTGCAGCCGGTCTGTGATGTCTCCAGAAATTCATGAGCACATCACACTGATCAGCCCAGACATTTTGGGTGAGGTTCAGGTGACAAAACAGAAGTGTTCAGTGCAGTAACAGGCATCATAAGGGTATCTCTCCTGGCCCCCAGGTGCCACCTCAGAGCAGAGCAGATCTGTCAGCACTGTGTCAGACCTGTTATTCCCATGTGGATATTTCAGCTACCCCAGTGCTCTCAAATGGGACTCGATGCCCATGTTTAGACAGCTAAATTACACCCTACACATGCAATTTAATTTAATGTCACTTCATTTTAATTGAATGTTAAGACTCTGCTTTCAGCCTTCATAGCTAGGGGAAACCAGATGACATGACAGGTAAGTCATACTTACATCAAGGCCTGTTTACTCAGCAAAGCTTTGGCTTGACTTGCAGAGGGACCCTGCAGTTTAAGTGGCCTTAGGGGGACTCTGCAGTTTATTGCCAGCCTCTCTGAAACCACACTTACTTGCAAGTGAGCTTAAACATAGAAATGCAGGGATCCAGAGCTAAAATTAGTTATGGGTGGTTCTGTCTGGCAGGGGTTAATAGTTTTCCATGACTGACTGCTGTTTTTATCCCTTCTAGGAAATTCAGCAAAGACACGGGCTGGCCAACTCCATCTCTTCTTATTTAATCAAGCCTGTCCAGAGGATCACAAAATACCAACTCCTACTGAAGGTACCTCAGTGAGCTGCACAGATCAGCTCATGCAGAGCAGTTCACAGGTGTAATGAGTTACCTTATGCTTAAGGGAGCTGCTTCATGACCCGTAAGCATTAAGTCCCCAGAAATCTTCCAAGTGCAGTCTCCCTTGAGAGCACCTTGTTTTGTCTTGTTTTTCAGTTGTTCCCATTTGACCCCCACCATTTGTGAGCACCCACAGTGGGGTTTGCTGCAGTTCAGCTTTCTCCTGTCTCTGAAGCAGCTGCACATACCCAGGAACACAGTTGGGTGTGAAGGCAGCACATTGATCAGAGTTTGTTTATGGGTGTCTGCGTTGCTTCTTAGGAACTGCTGACCTGCTGTGAGGAGGGCAAAGGGGAGCTGAAGGATGGTCTGGAAGTGATGCTCAGTGTCCCAAAGAAGGCCAACGATGCAATGCACGTCAGCATGCTCGAAGGTGGGCAGGGGCCAGGGCAGGGAAGGGATCTGCTGAGAAGTGAGGTTTGTTTGTCACTTGTGGTGAAAGTTAGTAGAGGTTGACTGTAGCAATATTGTTGTTTCATCATAATTTTTAGGTACCTCCTGGCTCCTTGCTGATATTTCTCCAAAAGTCTTGAAAGAATAAAGCTGGCTAGGAAGTTTTGGGGTGGGGGTTATTTATCTGTATCTTCTGTGTGTAAGTGTACATATGTGTGTGTATGTATGCATGTACATATGCAATGTATGTGTATATATACATTTAGCTAAAACATTCCTTCTCCATTAAACCAAAAAATCCCCTCCTGAAACAGTATCAGTTTAGCTGCTGGCAGCTGTAACAATTATTGGATGAAAACATTTCCAAATACTGTTTCAGCATTTCAAAAGTTCTGGTTTTCTGAGTCAAAACAGCTTGTGTTTCAAAATGTTAGCATAGTTATGCCAAAGATTTAAAAAGAAGTATTAAAAAAATACTTTAAAACTACAGAAAAAAAGTTTGATTGGCACAAAGTGAAGTCTTTTATTGGCTTATCATCGTGTGGAGTATTTCTAAAATGTAAAAATTTTATGCTGGACTGAGATGCTTTATTGTGTCTCACACATTTTCTTGGCCTGGGAAAACAATTTCCAGCCTGGCTTGAGGAAAACCAAGAAACAAGCAGAGTACTAAAACAAGTGAAAAAAGGAACTGGTGCCGGTAGCCAGGCAGCACAATAAGCCCAGGTGATTAAAATACGGGAGGGCAAACTGAATTTGTAATGAAGTGCATAGGATTTCTTGCAATGCAGTTCTGTGTGCAGCAACCACCAGTGAAACCTTCATAATATTAATTTTTGGGTAATTTTTACTGCACTTCAGCAGTAGCCTTATTTAGCACATATGATGTATTTGCACCCAATGAAGTAATTACATCATTGCAATAGAAAAAAAAGGAAAGTATTTTCACTGGGGCAGTGGATGCCCATTATTGTCCTTTCAGAATATGAAGGGAAAAAAAAGAGAAAGACCCTTTTATTTCAAGTCCTTGCTGCTCTGGTGTTCCTGTGAATTGCTCATCCCAAGAATAAATACAAGTGATTATATTTTGTGGTTTTAGGGTTTGATGAGAACCTGGATGTCCAGGGAGAGCTGATTCTTCAGGATTCCTTCCAAGTGTGGGATCCCAAGTCTCTCATTCGGAAAGGCCGTGAGAGGCATTTGTTTCTCTTTGAAATCTCTTTGGTGTTTAGCAAAGAGATCAAAGATTCTTCAGGACACACAAAATATGTTTACAAGAACAAGTTACTGGTAGGTGTGGCTGCAAAGCAAGTATATTCTGGGTGTTATGTTTTTGTAGGTAGAAGTGGAGTTTAGGAGGCTCACATGTCCCCTGCTGGGTTGGGGGTACTCTTGCCCCTGAGAGGGCTGGCCCCAAGTCCTACAGGACTCACCTGAAAATCAGCCTGCAGTGAGTCTGGGGAGATTTAAGACGTGACATGTGAAGGGTGGGGGGAAATGCGAGCAGGATCAC
Organism: Aleadryas rufinucha; assembly: GCA_013397815.1. NCBI lineage: Eukaryota > Metazoa > Chordata > Aves > Passeriformes > Aleadryas > Aleadryas rufinucha. Next base: position 434,134 of record VZTH01010186.1, read on the forward strand.
TCCAGCCATTCACTTCCCTGCCACTCCAGAGGTTTTCTGTTTCTTTTATCTGTGTAGCAAACAGAGATAAGATCCTGTTCCCCTATCCGTCCCAGTCTCCCCACTTCTTCCTACAAGTCCAAAGTTTTCTGGACTCGTGAAGCTTCATATATGTGAAATCTTTCATCGTCTCTTCTCCACACTAGACCTCAGAACTGGGAGTGACTGAACATGTTGAAGGAGATCCCTGCAAATTTGCTTTGTGGTCTGGACGAACACCATCCTCAGACAATAAAACAGTGCTGAAAGTAAGTCTTTTTTGTTTGTTTTCTTTGTCTTTAGCACTTCTAGTTCAGGCCTTGGGAGCCCTGAATGAAAGGTCAGTTTCTTCCCTCCTCCCATTCACATGGCTTCTGTGTCTGCCAGTGGGGTCATGCCTGCATCAGGAGCAGCTGAGCTCCAAGGCTTCAGTAGGAATCGGGACAGTTGTGCAGCCCTGCTGGAACTGCATCTCCTCTTGCAGCCTGAGTTGAGCAGCTGCATGCTGACACAGGGCAGGTCTCAGGGTGTTTGGCTGGGAGGTATAATTCTCTTAGTCCTTTGCCACTGGGCTTGTCAACAATCAACCTCTTCCACAGACCTCCAGAGCCGACAGCCTGTTCTGTCAAGCAAGTCTCAGCTGAAGAATTCATGTTGCAGTTGTTTTGTCTAAGGAAATCCCAGCTGTGCACTGATAACCTGTTTCCCCTCTACAGAGCATGCTGTATTGCTAGCATTAGATGTATTCATCCAGAGCTTAGCTGCTTTGCTGTTGCTTGCAAGTAGGTCTGGTCAAAATGCTCTCAGTTCCCTGGGGTTACCAGGTACTCCAGCAGCAGCAACAGTGCAGCAGAGGACAAACAGTTAATCATGGCATTCGTCACAGCTCCTCTACACAGGAGGTGAGAACATAATAAAGTCTCTGTCTTTCTGCCTTGTGAAACTTTAGGCATCCAGTATTGAAACCAAACAGGAATGGATCAAAAATATCCGGGAAGTTATTCAAGAAAGGATCATTCATCTGAAAGGAGCTCTGAAAGAGCCAATTCAGCTCCCCAAGACACCAGCAAAGCAGCGAAACAACAGCAGAAGGTAACTTCAGTCATTCCCCACAACATGAGATCACAAGCGTTTTCTCAACCCACAGCAGTGTAGTGGCTGTGGACTTTTTACTGGTTTTTGCTGTAGTCAAAGCAGTTTTCATCATCTTTGCTTTTTATATGTTGTCTTGGCAAAAGTAGCTAGAAAGCTTTTTTACGATATACGTACAAAGATCTTTTATTTTATACTCCAAAGTATAAAGAGAAACACTAAAAATTCTTCGAAGTCCAAGGTTGTGGTTCTTTCCTAAAGTAGATTTTACTTCTTCACATTTGAGTAAAACCAGACTTTTTTCCTTGTTTGGCATGTTTAATTGTTTGACAATGGAAATCATAGTTGATCCTGACAATATATTGAAGAATATATAGTGAAGAATCTGTATTTTATCATCAAATACAAACTTGTTTCAGCCTATTAAATAATACTCAAATTTTTTTGTCAACTTGTTCCAATCCTGGATTAAATAGAAATTATAGATAATGAATTGTTCTCTTTCTGTTGTGGCATTCCCAAAAGCCACCTGTAATTTGAGCAGCTTCATTTCCTTGTCAAATTTTATCCCTCTCTTACTTCAGGCTGTATTATAGAGACATCCAAAGCATAAATAACCAAGATCACCCAGGAGACCTGTAGCAACGCAGAGATCCAAAGATTTCCTCTAAGAACATGCACCAATACAAAAGTTTTCTAGTACAGAGTGGAGACACTAATTTTTTTTTAATTTGTCCCTAAATATGTATTTTGTATTATTTAAATATTTACTTTGAAAGACCAATAAACTTTTATGAGATCTTTATCTATACAGCCAAAGGGAAAAAAATACCCTGTGTTAGCAGCCTCCGAGAGGTAAATATGTAGAGCTCTATACTGTCTTATCAATGTTTGGATAGCATCTTTATGGCTTAGTATTAAATTCCTGAAGAAATGTAAACAAATGTTGTGATTATGTGCAAATCCAAACTCCATGGCTGAGGGTGACATCATTCTAAATCCAAGAGCTCTATAGCATCGTGGGCTGCCTCAGTGGGGTAATTTTTGCACAAAGCCAGCTCTATCCTGCTGTGCTCACTCTGGTGGTGTGTTAAGGGATGTCATTGATTCCCTATTCCATCTCTTGCAGAGATGGAATAGATGATGCAGACAGCCAAGGGGATGGCAGCAGTCAACCTGACACCATTTCCATTGCCTCCAGGACATCACAGAACACAGTGGACAGTGATAAGGTAGGACTGAAATGTGAAAATACATGGCAGGTAATTGCCCCCATAAAAATGTAAGTGAAAAGCAGAATAGAAGGTGAAAGGAAGCAACCTGTCTTCTGCTGAATGAGCTGAAACTTGTGTTCCTCTTTGCTAGATTATTAAAATCCCATCTGTTTCTGTGTGCTCATCAGTACTGCTCTTCTACATGGTAACATTTCTGTTACTGCAGCTTCTTTGTGGTTAATACACAGAGGTTCAATTGGCTCTGAAGAAACAGCCCAGAGCACCCTTTTCTTGCCTAGTACAGCTTGTCCTGTGAGATCCAGCTTCTGAATGAGCAAACAGCTGGTTATGTTACATATTTCCCTCTGAGCTGAAATCAGTTATTTGTTGGAGGGAATGCAGGTACTTACACACCAATTAATGCAGCAACATTGGGATCCTGGCTGGTATCTCGAGAGCCTGGGAGACCTACTATTTCCAGAGACTGTGATTCTGGACCCCTCTCCTCACAGACATATGGTGGAGCATATGGATGGCCCTGAGACACGCTAGATTCTGTTGGAATGCTGCACACTGTCGGCACGTATGTACTTGTCATTATTTTTCTCAGACAATCTGAGTCCAGATCCCCAGCTTCACTAGGATGCCTCACTTGAATTCATCACCTGATACTTCCAGCTGTGCTCTTCCTCTGAATTAGCAGTTGATTGTAGGAGAAAATGGGTAGTTAATAATTACCTTAGCTATGCTGATGGGGTTTGTCAAATCCCCTGAGAGAATGCCCATATTCTCTTCACACGTTGTTTTGAAATCACGTGTAACTTGAAAAAAGATGAATTCTCCCATGCCTTTATGGATTTATCTGTTTGTCAGGGCTTTAATTATTCTGCCACTTAGAGAAGGTAGAAGGGTGTCTTCATAAAATCAGAATCCAAGTTTTGGTTGTAAAGATCACAGGTAAGGTTCAGTGCAGATACTATATTGAAAGCTGGACTCAGAAATGTAAGTTAATTGCAAATAAATTACCTTTGTAAGACCATCTGTTGTATTTCTCGTCAATGCATGTCCCCATGATTTTACTTTTTTGTTCAATAACGTGCATTAGAAAAGTTTTAAGCCTCACAATCCAAAGGCCACTGTAATGTATGCAAATACTTAGCCCGATGTCTGAGAAGTCTTCAATCCACATGGACTTGTCTTACTTCCTGTGTTTTTCACATTTATCATTCCTGATAAAAGGCCCTGACTTAGAGCAGTACTTGAGCTCATGCTTAATTTTAAGCACTCGCCTAAGCTTTGCTCGTTTGCCCCCAGCCCATTGGCTCGGTTGCATGAATTCTGGCCATGTCTGGGTAAGATGCTCCATGTTGCATGCTGCAGCTACATACAAGGGCTATGGTGCCAACCCAGGCTGTGTACCCTGAAAGACAGCCCATCATGGCAGGAGTTGGTTTAAGGATGCAAGACTGGAAACGGTTATGGGAATTTCTATCCAAAACCTTGTTTGAACTGAACAGCAAATGTATATGGGATAAACTGAGTAGAGCTCGTACAGGGAAAAAGTTGTTACCACTGGGGAAAGGGTTGTGCCATGCTTTAAATTTTTTTTAAGGTGGGTAGGTTCACTTGCTGACTTAAGGCTCTGTGTTTGTGTGTCCTGTTATACATTTAATGAACAGAAACAAATTTGAGTGTACAGCTAAGGCTAAAGATTACTTGTATGTGCTTTGTTGAATCTGAGGTAGCAGTGTATCATCCTTAACTAGAGAGGCAGTTCCTGCTGGACAGTTTCCTTATTGTCACTAATGCTAATGCCAGAATACTGTGGAGAATTCAGCTCCTAGAGTGCTGCATTATCATGTCTTTGCTCCAAGGAGAACGAACTCCCTGCATGTCTTTATAGTTCTCTCATTTTTTTTCTGCACCATGTTACCCAGATTAGTGGCAGATGAAGCTGAGCTGCCTCACCTCCCGCTGAATTGGCTCGGAGTCACACCTGTGTTCAGTGTCTGCTCAGACATCAGCCTCACCTGCTGGCAGGAAGCCCTCAGCATGTGTTGGCACCTGCTCTGGGGACTGTCAGCACATCCAAAGCTCTGAAATGACTCCCAATGGTGATGTTTTACCACACTGGATGTTTCTCCTTCAGTGTTTAGATGAGCTTTTCTGTTAGGAGGGTGTGAGTGAATGTGGTTGGACTGGGAGGTTTAACATTTTCACATGGGCTGGTGCTAGTTACCAGCACTGGGAGACTGGCTCATCTCATGCTCTCCAGGTAGGTTTTCTTGGCAGAGTTGACAGTGCTTGGCACACACTGTAACATATGTGCTATAGTTAACTCGTGTGGGGCTGACAGCACCTCCGATAGGTACAGGGTTCAGCAGTCAGGGGTTTCCCTGCCCATTTAACTCCAGCACAGTCAGCAGAGTTATTCCCATAAGTTCAGATTCAAGCCTAGAGGCTTTTCGCAGCTGCAGCCTCCATGGGTGAGTTTTCTGTGTGCCCCAGTGAGATCTCCATCCAGAGGAGCCAATGGAAAGAGCTCCTACCTTCAGAAACTCTGGCTGTTCACAGCAGCCCCATCTGCAAGCCCACGCCAAGAGCTTTGTAGTGCCAGCAGTGTGCCAGGATGGCAGCAGATTAATTCTGCTTTGGGACCATATATGTATTAACTCCATGCCAGAAACAATTCTCAAGTGTTCTTCTCTAACACATAAGAGTTGATAGTACTCTCTGAAGGCAAAAGAACTCAAAGATTTAGCTGACACACTTTGTCCTTTCCCTAAACCTTGCTATTATACCAGAGGATAGCCTAATGCATTGCTTGAATATTCAGACAAGAATGTCAAACGACATTTTAGACAACAAAAATCACAGCTTCTCAAAGATTCTCAGTTTCAAGTAGCACTTCTGCTTAACAACACTCCTCATGCCTCAAGTCATATGTATTTCTTTCAACTTATTTGTGAGTCAACTCCTCCTGGGTTGTAAGTAGCAATTTCTGTGTTCCCTCGCCATGGCACAGCCCTGGAGCTAAGCTTTACTTTAGCATTTCAAACTCCTAGAAAGACAAAAGGTTTTTTGTTGTTAAGAGGGAATGAAATAACATTACCATAACTTCAGCAAGGTTTTCTCTTAAGACATATGAATGTAGCCACAACATTTATCAGGGGGATCCTTTGGTGCAGAGGATAGAACACTTTGACTGGGGCTGAGTCCTTGTTCTGCTCTGTCACTCACATGTTAGGTGCCATTGCAAAGTACATTTGATGGCACATTACCCATTCCTTTTCTTCCCTTGTTTGGATGAGGAATTTGCAGGGGAAGGTGGAAATTCTTGCAAACATTACATTTGTACATTAATTACAGCATTGTTATCCATTGTCCCAACACATGATGCAGAGCTGAATTCAGACCTGGTTTTGTAGCCTTTATGGGAGCACACTCTGCTTTGAAAATATTCTGAATTATGTGCCTGACTCCAGAAGTGTTATTAAGCCTTTAAATATGCTGGTTTTCCTGACTGCAGACAGTGGTCAGTTGATTATATAAGACTCTCCAGATTAAAAAAAAAGTAATAGTGTCTGTGTCTGTTTAAATTAAATACCTTATTAAGTAGCTTCTTGAATCTGGGTATGACTATTTAATATCTTTACTTTCCTTGGACTTTTCTCTCTCAAAAATATATAAAGTAATTCTCCCCTGGCTCAAACATTTCATTTTCATTAAATATTATATAGTAGAAACACAGACCTCAAGTAAGGTCTGTAGGTCTCCACCTATGTAAAAGGAAAGGAGAGAATGTATAAAATGTTTATTTTTCCTTTTGCAATCCATGACTACTTCTATATGCAATCTATAATGTAAAATATTTCATACTCAGGAAAAGAGTTATTTGGATTGTCATTTGAATTGTGTAAGTTTTATATAGAGGGGGAAAAGTGTGTTTATGACCCAGACTCGGTGCTAAAGAATCAATAGATAATGAATACTATTACAGTAATTGCAATTCCCATTGAGCATCCAGGTCAGGTCCTAGGTAACCTGCTACGCAAAATTTCTTCATCCTTTTCCAAAAGGCAAAGGAGACAGCTTTTGTTCTATACAGCAAGCCCTCTTCAGCATGCTACCTAAAAAGCTCTCCTTAGAGAGAAATCCTTGCCCTATTCACAGCAGACAGGATTTCAGTCTTTATATTTGGATTCAAAGCAGTAGGGAATTGCATAAAGGAAATGTTACATGCAGGGCATTCTCATTTGTTAAGCCCATTGAGCTGTTGGCTTGTGGAACAGCTGTTTCTGGCGATACTGGTCCATCTTCCAATGGCCTCCTTTTTGTTGGCTTTTGCAGAATACTGAGGAGAGCAGTTCTCATTTCCTTCTGTTGTTTTTGGATGTGGAAAAAGGCTCTGAAATGTGAACTGAAAACGTTTTACTCTCTAAAAATAAATCTACATTATGCACTTTTATCTTTTCCATTAGATACTAGACTCAGCTCATCTTTCGGCAGTCATGAGACTGAGATCTTGACCTCTTTCACTTTGGTGGTATTATATAAAATCTGGGAATAATCATTTTTCTAATTGAAGGTAATTTGTACAAGAGGGGAGATTTTAGAATTAGGACTTATTGGAACAAGCCACTTAGGGGCAAATTCTCTTTTCTTGAGAAGCTTCTAATCAAGGTAGAGTAGCTTTCTCTCTATGATATTGTTGCTGGAGGAGGAAGTGCTCACTCACTGGCAGTGAGCTCGGTGTTGAGTCATGTGCAAGAGACACATTCCTACTGCAATACTGGGGGAATATCAAGGGACAGGGAGTGTTGACCCCTAGCAGTGCTTGTGAATGGCCAAAATATGTCACCATGGCCTGGAGTCTGGGCAGCACCTGAGCAGTGGGACTGACCTGAACAGCCAACACCTGGCAGTGGAAAAATCTCTCTGCCAGTGGTTAGTGGGTGCTGTGGATTGCAGCTGACGGGAAGGGGGCTGGAAGGTGCAATGTAAACTCTGTGGCAGAGCCAAGGGGAGAGCAGGATCATGGGAATATGGAGTGGGTGGTGAAGCAGGGAGTCGCTTAAATACAGAATCAGGAGTATTTAGAAATCTTCCTGTTTTCTGAAGCAGTGTGATAGGTGCCAGCAATTTGTCTGCCGGGCATTGACCTGAAGAGGTTTCTTTCTCCAGCCAAGATATTTTACTGTGGGTAAATTGGATTAGATTAAACAACTGTGAGTTTCTAAAGGGCAAAGGAAGGGATTGATTTGGTCTCATTTGTGTAAGTATTGTTGTGGTTATTCTGTCACCGTCCAAGCAAGTGATGTGCCAGAACTCAGAGTATTGTCTGGAGTGCTGCTTCCTTGCAGGGACTGATGAGTTATGGGACCACAAGTAAAACTAAATTTATGTAATAGAAAATGACTGCTGACTGTTAAGTGAATTTTTCCTGTGAAGGTATGATAAAGAGGAGTGAATTATGGCCCCAGAGGATATATTTCTATTGCTTGAGTGCTGCCTAGCATCAGAGCAGTTCTCACACTGAGTTCCTACTGCCCTCACCTGTGGAAAAGGGAAAACATGATACAATCAAAGGAAAACCTGACATAAAACATTTTGGCACTTTAATTAGCCTTCTTGAGGGCTCACTAGCTATAGGTGGTTAACTCTTTTCAAGAGACTGTCGTGTAGTAGCAAAATGTTTATCTTACCAAGGAAATAAATTGTTCAGCCAGGAGCTGACATTTCTCTGTCTCTCTAATGATAGTTTCTTAAAATTTCCTTAGGCTTTGGGCGACTGCCTCCTCTCAATTCTGGCTCTGAATCTTGGTTAGGACTTCTGTAAATTCAGCTCTTCCCTGAGAAAAAATATACAAATATATGTATCTTTTTTTTTCCACTGTGAATGGTTCCCTGAAACTGAAGTCATTGAAGTGACCTTTGGAGCTGATAAAATGAGACTGGTTTATCTCTGCTGGCAATGCCTTATTTGGTGTGAACTTGCCTTTCTAATCGTTGATGTTCAGTAATATTACTGTGGCACATTTTTTCTCTCTTTCCTAAGTATAAGTAAGGACTTTGCCTTTGCTTCCTGTGTTTCTTTTAAGGAATGCAGCAGTGCCAACATCATGAAATGTTCCAGCTTTTGATTTGCAGAGCTCTACTTGTCTGTCTAAATTTGATATTTTTCAATCCTTTGGAAAATTAACTTCAGGCTCTTGGAGTGAAATATAACCCACTCAAACAGACAAGGTATAAATTACATTTTTAGATTTCCAAATGAAGGAAATTTGGACTGAAGTGCTACACATACTTTGAATTGTGCAAACTTTCATGGGCACTCACAGAAAACTCTGAACCTCAGAGGGGATCCAAATAATTACAACTATTCTTTGCTCAGTGTTGGGCCTGTGCTCTGCCTTGGTATTACTTATCTCTGCTTTGGGGACTTGGCTGATAGGTCTCACAATGCCTTTCACTATGGCTTGTAGCTGTACAGGAATTTACCCACCTGCCATCTGCAAGCAGAGTCATTTGACAGCTCTTTTCTTAGTGATTTATAATGCATGTAGCACAGAATCTCCAGCCCAGGTATTAATATTGGCTCTGCCTATGGCACAGATCTCCCAAAGGGCCTTTGGCCCTTTTTTTCTCTCTGTGAACTTTGAAAAAATGGACTTTGGTCTTCCCTGGATTGGAACCAGATTTCAAAACAATCAAAAAAGTAACTCTTACCAACCTTGATTTTCAGCCAGGCTTAATCCTGGCTTGAATTACATATTATCTGTCTTTTCTGGCACCCCTTTCTAAATGTAACAGGTAGATTTACCTCTGAGAAGAGACCTGTCAAGGGTGCAAATGCTGCTGACAGTAAGGACATTTGCTTTCTGTTGCCAGCAAGTTTTTGCTGCAGCTGTGGGCGGAGGCAGCACCAGGCACAGGCTGTCTCGTTTCACAGAACCTTCTCAGAAAAGGTTCTTTTGAAAAACAAAATAAAATATGATCAGCTGCTTTTAAAACATAACACTTGTTGGAAGCACTTGCAAACTTCATAGCAATTATGGGGACTTCAGAGAAAGTCCTAATCAGGTAGTGGAGCCTTATTAATTTTTCTTGTACTGCATGGCTGGACAATTCCCCACACATCTACCAAGGAGATGATGACAATGGATGAGTTTCCCCAAAGGCCCTTTTTTTTTTTTATCTAGTAGCTGAATTTTATCAAGAAATTCTCCAGAGATTTGAGTGTTCCACACTGTGAAAATACAGCAAAGCCAAAACATCTGCAGTGCCCATGGAAATAGCAATCATGGGTTGTTCATTGGGTAATATTTCCAGGAAATAGCTTCATAAAAGGCAGGCATGAAATTTGCCATGCATCTTAAATATCTCAGCTGGGATTTCTGAAAGTGCTATTGAACTTTAGTGGGACCTTTGCTCTCAAAATTCTTGGACACAATTCTTTCCCCAAAAGAGAGCCACTGTGGTGGTCAGTGCAGGGTCACTGCTCAGCACTCACAAGTTTATTTCCAGACCAGTGCAAGAAGCAGCAGATACTTTTTTAACACCTCTCCCAGGCCTGGTTGGGTTTTTGTGGCTATAAATGACCACAGATATGAATCCAAAATTAGTTTGGTAATCAGATGCTGAGAACAGGTTCAACTACAAGTCCCTGAAAGTGAAATACTGCAGAAAGGGGTTCTTCAAAGATGTCTTTTCAGCATTTTCCTCCCTGCAGGACTGGCAGTTACATCCAGGGCAGGAAGAATATGCTCCACTTCTTTTATAAAGTGCATTATTTTGTAAATTTTCATTTCTGTTGCTATCCGTTTCGTAAAGAGCATTTGTGATTTACTTTAATAATTTTTTTTTCAGTTAGGAGCTAAGGGTCAGCATTCAGTATGCTTTCAGTCTTACTCTTAGGTCATTGCAATGTAAAGCATCCTTTGGTGGGAAATAAGTAAATCAGTAACACTTGAAAATATACATCAAGTCCCTCTATGATAAAACAAATGTATGGAACTCCTTCAGACTGAAAGTCTCCTGAGAACACTGTAGGAATAAATATCAACACATTCCTGTTGAGGGTATTTAAATGTGATTTCTGCGGCAACCCACTTGATCTCTCCTTTCTATTCCTGCAAGCAGTGTGAAAATCAGATTCCATGCTGATGTGCTGATGGACACATTCCCCAGAGAGCTGCAAGGCACACAGTTAGAGTTTGTATAATCATATAATCTTAGTTCATATGATGAGTATCCTAAATCCACTGCAAATGTGGTATCTCTCAGTCACAAGACACTTTTGAAACACATGTGATCCCGCTTAGGTAGGATGGCTGTAATTTTAAAGTGTACAGAATAATGTGGAGAGCGCTGCCCTTTAAAAGGTGGATGGAAACTCAGCTGTGGACAACACTATGGTCTTACATGACAGGAAATAAGCTCCATATCAATAAATCTATATTACTAAACAAACAAAAAAAGATATTTTGATGCCTGCTGTGAAGAAGGAGGATGTTTAAGTTAGGGGGATGTTTAAGGGAATGAGTTTGATGCAATCAAAACAGACTAAGAAGGAAGGAAGTACAGTAAAATCCCTGTCTTTATTTCAAAGACATGACCAACCCCAGTGGTTTTAAAATAGAAGGATTAAGATAAATTATTGATTTGCCCAGAAGAATTAAAGGATATTCTGTTTTTCAGCTCTAAAGAGGGACCAGCTGTTGTTTCACTTTTATAAATGTGCTGTGATTTTCAAAGAATCAGATGTCAAAGATTTGTTGCCATTTACCTTGCATTAGAAATTGAGTTGGACTTTAGATGGGAGAGGAGTTTCTGTCTCTGAACTGGTCTTTGACTGATTGGGAAACAGTTCAAATTGATTCTTGTTAGTCAAAATTAGTATTTTTTTCCAGCAAAAGTGGTTAGACAAAAATACATGTATTTGAAGAGATCAAGTGATTGAGCTCCTTCTTCCTCTATATCTGCTAATGTGAGTGTGAGCAGAACTGTAAGTCATTAAAGCCATTTCCTCATTATTGCTTATCAAAACTAACATAGTGTTCCTTCCCTTTCTCCTCATGAATGATTCCTTTTCACCTTTGTTCTTGCTCCTCGTGCACAGCAGAGGATGCCAGTCCTGGAGTGACACTGCTGAGGTGATTCCTCACCTCGGGCTGCTGCAGACTGACCTGCGCCGTCACCTCTAATGGGGGTGCACGGCACCTGCCCAGACCCACCTTCCCAAAAATCTGGCACCCCTTTGGAAACCAGCCTGCTCAGGATATAGGATGGACACTCCTGGCTCAGCCTTATGCTGGTGATCCAAATTTGTCTGTTGATTAAAGGGACAAAATGGTTAATTAAAACTGGATAGATTATGGTGTGTCCCCCCAAATGAGGACATAAATAGAATAGGAATTGTCCATCAGTATTCTGGGGTTGTCTCTGTATCCATTCTTGGGCCAACAGATCATCTAAAGTGCTTGGCTTGGAAAGAAAGGAGCAAACATTATTCAGAACTTGTTTTTAAAAAGGGTATTTTTATTATTTTTTTTGTATTTCATCTTAAGTTCTACTTTCTGTGTTGTCATTAAGCAAGAAGTTGTTCCTCATCTAAATCCGATCGTTCTCCTCCTGTTCTTCAAAGAACTTGAGTTCATGTTTATTTTTCCTGTGCTGTTGTTTTGAGTTGTTTCTGGGGTTTCATTCTGGTGATTACAGTGTGTTTGTTTGATTTGGATGTACAATATAAAATATATCCCTCTGGAGGAACAATATGTTTTCTTTTTGGCATAGGTTTTTTTTTTCATTTTACAATTCATTTGTGTGTGGTTAATGCTTACTAGAGGTGCCAGGTTTGTTCAAGAAACTTAGAAAACCTTGGAACAGATATAAAGGGCATATAGGGATAACACAGAATAACTGTCTAGAAATGAAGAAAAGTTTAAATGAGATCAGAACTTAGTGTTAGGAACTGACCTTTGAATAACACAACTTCATTGATCCAGTACATTAGAGGACATTGAAGATCATTCAAGTTCAAAGTTAGTATTAGCAAGAGGTTTGATATTGGAAGAAACCTGTGTGTGGAGGAGGGTGACAGAGGGAAACAGTTCCCAATTCCTTTTTTCTTCATATCAAGGGGATCAAGTGAGGAAAATACAGGTCACAAACACTATTTATAAGAACACCTTTAATTCAGGCGTGGAGCATTGTACTGGTGAGCAGCAGCTTTTAGGTGGGTGTTCAGAAATCCTGTTCAGGGGTCCCTTCTTTCATCAGTGTACATGTACATCTGCAGCAGCAGCCATTACCACCTTGGCTCTAGTCTGAATGATGCTAGTGTGTGCTGGTGGCCTTGTCCAGATTTGGCTGACTCTTGGTGTGCTGAATTTATCAGTTCCTGGGGATTCATCAAGACTGTGTGTTTCCAGAGCTCATCAGTTCTTGGGAAAATCTCACAGCCTCCCATCTCAGCTCATACTTCTCCTCTCTTCACCTTGCTGTCTGCTGGTAAACATTTCTCCATCCAAACCTGTAGATAAAACTTCTAGAAAACTCATTCACACATTCTCCTGTGGCATGGCCTCGAACAAGGTGGAATGCCTGATTATGGGCAAAAGGGAGCAGCAGATAGTGAGATACTTGATTTTAACTCTTTAACCTCAGTCTTTGTGTGTTGCCTGGTTGTGCACAGCTGTGACCATGGAGGACCACGAAGTGTCAGAACACAAGTACTGGACTGGGCGGCAACAGAAGGAGGCATGGGAACATGGAGGGCAAGCCACATGGAAGCACAGAGCTGGGCAAGTAGCTGAGGGAGGTGAAAGCTTTCCTGGGAACTGGAGATGTTCCGTGTGAAGGGACTGGAGGAAGAGATCACACCACACAGTGTGTCATTATTTTGCCTTCTCTTTCCCCTTAACCCCAGTAAAGGTTTACCTCTTCTCACCCCTAGGTCACGTCGGTAGGGAAGGGCTTTGAGTTACGGGAAGGACTTTTCTGGTTTCTTCTGCTTGTCCACAAGCTCACGGCCTTTTCAGTGATCGGAGGCAGTATTTATTCTGGAGCCAAGTGTTTCTGCTGCAGGATGCCCCAGGAGGCACTTCCCTGCCTTGGAGCCAGCATTCTCCCCACCTTGTAAACCACATGCATGCCTTGCTACTGGCAGCTAAGAGAAGGGAGAGAGACATCCAAAGCTTCCCCCAAGCCTCCGTGTCCAGGATCCAAGTGCTGCTGCTGTCCAGATCAACTTTATTTTTCTGTTTGCATCTTGCATTAATTTAAAACCCACCAACAATCCAAATCAAACTCTCCTTCCTCAAATGTGTGCAGGCAAGAAACAGAGGAGTGTGAAACATGGCACAACTCCACAACCCCTTTACTCCCTGGGTTCATTTTTCCTGACACTACAGCATCACTTCCTGACCGTAGTTGCAAATAAACAATTATTGAAAGAACAAGGCTGGACCACACATGCGTGTTTTCCACTGGCATGGAGAAAAGCTGTGTGTTGATTGCTGGTTATTTATTTTCACAAGAGTCAGTTGGGTTTGTTGTTATGTCTTTAGGGAACCATCTCTCGAGGTGCTGAGCCTTCTCAGCTTGCAGGAAGAATTGAGGGTGGGAGCCAGCTGTGCCCCACAGGTCCCGGGCCTCAGTTGGCATTATTGCTAGAAGTTTTCCAGTGTTGATATTTACTGCATGATCCTGAGGAGTCAATAGGAAAGGACAGCAGGGGTCTACCCAGCGTAAGGAACACTTAGCCAAGCCATGTGATTTTCCTTTAAAACTGGAGTTGTTGTTAAACCATCCGTCAGAAGTGTGACATTTATGTAGAGAAAAGAATGGAAATTTAAAAGCACACAGAGAAACTTCAGCTTTCTGGCTTGCTGCAGATAATGCAGTGAGAGCTGATTTTTGTATGAATTTAACTGATTGTCCTTAGAAAGGTAAAGGGCCGTGTTCTCTCTCCATTGCTACCTATGAAATGGGCAAGGTGGCATTCAGCTGACTGGTCTTTGCAATCACATCCTGAATGCTCCTCTACTGTGCAGGCTTCCAGTGTGTGCTGAGGGCAGTTGAAAGGCTGATGGCCCCCTGCCCCTGAACCTCCCCAGCAGCAGATCCAGCCTCCCCCAGCTTTGTATTGGCTTAAACAGCTGCTGACTGTGGGGGACAGGCTGGGGCTGAGGTTCTTGAATGACTTTCTGGCTTTTGTTGCAATGGCTGAGCAGACTATGGCTGTACACCCCTCCCTCTGCCTCTCAGATTTAACAGAGGTGTAAACCAGGCCTCCAGGGGTTGTTTTTGTGGGTTGTCTTTTGAAATCTCTGAGGTTTCACGTTCTGTCTTAGGTTCTGGCCTCAGTGCAGTTATTTTGCAGAAACTCCCTCCAGCTCTGAAGTTCTGCTGCCCTCCCCAGCAACTGAACCTTTGGTACCTTTGCCTTTATGAAACCTCTGTCCTTCAGACTTCCTGGGAGAGAAATTTGAGGACTGAGAAAGGACTTCAAAAATCAACCCTTTCTCAGGCTCATCGAGTTCCTGCCTTATGACCTTGTCTTTGTGTGATGCCTATGTGTTATTTATGAACACTTGGCTGCTCGTTTCCACAAAAAAAAAAGAGGGGAAAAAAAGAGATAACATTGTTGAGGCTGAAATGCAATTAGTTATGTGGCACTGCAAAGAGCAAGAAAGGGGATGGTGAGTACTGTTGTACTGGGTTAGGCAGCTGCTAAGGTCAGAGATGGAAGGCACAAAAGGTAAGTAATTTAAAGAAATGCAGAGAAAACAAGGGGATATGTAGATCAGTTTTATTTAAAATCAAAGAAAGCACCTCACTCTTCACCAGGTGAATATCTGGCTCTGAGCCTCTCATAGCTCCACATCACATCCAGCAGCTTTCAAGAATCCATCGGCTGCTCAGGGTTTTGTTGCAGTAGGAGCAGGATTTGCCTCCAGCCTTTGAATAAATCACTTTCCCTGTGACAGGGGAGGTAAAAGAATAAAAATAGTTAAGTAAGAGCTGGGCTGAAGCGGATGTCTTTTAAACAAATATACAATTTATTTTCCATCTGCTGGTTCCCAGTCCTTGACTGCTGTGAGAGAGAGAAAGAGCAGTGCTGCTGCAATTCAGAACCAGGATGTGCTCCCCAGGTGCAGATCTGAAAGGTGGCCACTTGCATCCATGAACCTGGAATTTTTCTTGATAGGAGCAATACAGTAACTGCTAAAATTGATTCTAATGAATGAGAGTGTTCTTTGTTTTTCTTAATGTTATAACTGATTAATTCCCCAAAGAATTCTTCTGGGCATCCCATCCCTATGTAAAGGCTATGGCTAAATGGCTTAATAGGATAAGTGCTTTATA
>VZTH01010186.1:449995-490252 GCA_013397815.1 Aleadryas rufinucha
CTGATTAATTCCCCAAAAAATTTTTTTGGCATCCCATCCCTATGTAAAGGCTATGGCTAAATGGCTTAATAGGATAAGTGCTTTATATAAAACAGCTCTGTAATATTTTAGTTGTCTCCTTTCATTTCCCTAACAAGCATAAGGGAAGCTAATGTCCCAGTACACAGGGATTTGCAATCACCATTAATGGAGATAATTCCTCTCATGGGAAACAATAAAAAATACCATTGCAAGAGCTAGAACACTTTTCTAGCTTTGCATTTTCATGACAACAGATTGTGTCTCTCTTGCTAAATTTCTTTGTGCTCTAGAGGAGAAAATAAGTCTGGCAATGAGAAGCAACTTTAATTGTTAAGATAAACTCATGGTGGGGGAGAGTAAGGGTTTCTGAGTTTCCTAAGACAGCATCTGTATGATTGAGGAAAATTAGATAAAATCATGGCAGCTATTAGCCGTTTAGTGAGTTTTAAATGAGCCCTGAGTGATGGCAGAACTAAGAAGAGTTTTTGCCTTTTTCATACTATCATCACTAAAAGAAGAGGTCTCACTTGCTGTTTGTTCTATTTTGATGGTAAATCCTGTCCTAAAAAATATGCTGACAAGCTGTAAGAGAGCAACTGACTTCAATTGCATGGGAGGTCTGTCTCATATTCCATATTCGTAGATCTCAGACTGCTGCAAAGCAGGCAGTGTCATTTTATGGCTGAGAGAACCAGGTCACAGAGCAGCCGTGTGATCTGCCAGAGCTCACACTGCTGCCCAGCATGAGGAGAAGTCCTGTTTCAGCCCCACTTCGTGCCGAATCCACTGGGCACCCTTTCTTATGGGTGATCAGTGCACAGTGCTTGTTGATGTTGGTTGTCAGGTTTGTGGAGTCTACCAGACACCATTGCTCCACCACAGGGGCTGAGAGAGAATCTCTTGCAGATTTCTTTCCAGGTACTTTATGTTTTTAAGGAAGCGCTGGGCAAAGCTTGGTTTGACACTTCATAGATCTAACCCTAACTCTTTAAGTATGGCAAGAATCTTTTTTTGTTCCTGGAACATTTTTTGGGAAAAAAACCTTTCAGGGGCTGAATGCCAGGTTACAAATGAAATGTGCTGTAAGAATGAGAACATGCAAAGGAAGGAGAAGCCTTTAAAAAGCCAATTTAATGTTATTTCTTCTTTCTTTTCAAAATGCAGAAGCAGCTTGTGGTGCTCAAAAGCCCTTAGAATCTGGTTTTCATATCTTTAAAATATGCAGCAGCGGAGATTAATACATCGGTTTGGTTTTTAATGAGTGAACCTTGGATTTGAATGTTTGCTGCAAACTCTTTTATTTAAATGCTTTCTTATTTATGGCGCCATGCTCAGAATGTTATGCATAGCATTATCTGACTATTAACTCTTGTGACAAGATGGATTTTAGGATTAAATAAATTGTGAGCATTCCTTCTAAATTGCTGGAGCCAAAGGGGTTGGGAGTGTAGGAGTGTTAGATTATCCAGCTGCAGCCATTCCCCCTGCACAGCGTCGTGATGTGTTACAGGGGTCTGGTGGCTCAGCAGGAGGGAAGAAGTCGCTGGAAGCAGCTTGGACTGCGCATCCTCAACTCACCACACAGGGTAGGCGACCAAGCTCTTTCATGAGCAGCAGGCAGAGAGAGGGAATGATAGCCTTGATTTAGCACAAGATAAGCTCCATGCTGGGCCTATAGTTACTGTCCTTTGAAATCAGCCAGATTTGAACCTTTTATACTTAGTCGTGATTGCTATGCTGACTTTTTTGCTTTGCCCACTATTATGAACTGGTGCAAGGTGCTAACGCAAGTGATTATCCCAGGAGCTGTTTGAGGGTCAGCAGGTTTCCATTGTGTGACTGGTCCCAGTGATCTTTTTGGTGCAGAAAAATAGATGGTTTCTCTTTTCTTCAACTGCAGTATAGCAAAAATAGAATTCTCTCGTGGTAGAAATGTTGTGTTAGAACGCACATATGAGCTGTCTGCATTCAGCTGCCTATCCCACCTGTGCAATCCCACCTCCACTTTTGGAAACCAGTTCCAGGCCAAACCCTGACCCTTTTAAGCATGTGAGGACTGGCTTTAGTGGGGCCTGAATTTGTGTCCCCTCTCAAGCAGGTTATTGCTTTGAATCAAGAGAATGTTATGAGCCTCCTATTGGCTTTGAGCCAACATTAGTCTTTTAGTCAAGCAAGAAGAGTCCTGTTTTTAGATCCAAAGATTAAATATTTCCTTCCTGCTGTCACACCTGTTTCCATTGAAAAGTGCTGGCTGCATGAAGAGCTGCTACTGTTTACAGTCAGCTGTTCCTTGGAACAAGGCATCCTCCGTACACACCTTTCCAACTTCCGCTGAAGTGCGTTCTTGGGTGACTGAGTCTTATGCAAACAAACTCTTGACTGGGTGATCATTTCTTTACCTCTTTCTCATATTCACATGTTACTCCCCTGTCTGCTGCATAGTGTGCAGTGGTTTACTCCATCTTCGGGTTTTTTTAAAGAAAAAAATGAAATTTCCTATCCTTCATTTTTTCAATAATCTAGATCCAACCTCAGTGTTGCCAGGAACTTTGTTCACTGATGCTGGTTAGTCGAGGAATTGTTTTTGTCCCACCATCTAGTTTTAATTTTAGTCAGTGTTTTGGCTGGATAACTGGCCCAGTTATTGAGGTCAGTATGTCTCAGTTGTATCAGGCGAATATATAGAGTTTATCTTATTACATTGACTTCAGATACAGGAGAAATCAATGTCAACTTGAATGTCACTGTTGGGTGAGGCTTTTATATTAATGGAATGGAAAAGGAACAGGAAAAGAGAAGACAGTAAAGAATGAGTTGCTCAGTTCCACAGAAATGAAAGCAGGAGGTGTGACCTTTAGTAGGAAAGCACTAGCAGAAGGAGAAGGAATCACGTGAACCTGTCTCTTATGTCAGTGGATAAATTGGGCATGTTTCAGCACAAGGGGTAATGGGAACAAGTGTTACTGTGACTGTCTTGTCTGTTCTGTAGGCTTGAACAGTAGTGTCATTGTTTCGTCTGATCTTACCTTGAAAATGGAGAGCACAGGGTGCTTGTGAAAGCCCTTTGGTCCGATTGCTGAGGTTGTTATTTTGCAAAAATCAGAAACACTGATTGTGTATATCCAGCAGAGTGCCTGGATAGCAAGAGGTGGGAATGAGGCATGGTGCCTAAAGTGCAAATGGTGGGGAGCATGAGAATGGGAACAGCAATAAAGCCTAGGGACTGGGATGGGGAAAAAACAGGAAGTGAGGCATGTGGAACGGCCCCAGGGAGTGGCTGGGTGTTCCAGACTTTGGACCTGATGGGATCAGGTTCTTGCGCCATTGGGACTGGTTGTGCCCAGGTGGCCAAATGGGTCTGGTGAGAGCATCCCATGGTAAGGGGCCTGGTGGGACCCAATTGTTGGCTGCAGCTGAGGGGGAATCTGACACTCCCCAAAGATACCAAGGCACCTGTTGGGTGAGATTCCTTCTCTGGGAATGAGACAGCATTGGTTAAAGATGCTCTTGGTGCTGGTGTGCTCATGTCTTTCACAGGTGAGTAGGAGAAATGGCTGGAAATACTGCCTTTTGGAGTAGGCTCCTTGCAAGCAAATTACATACCATGAGTAATGAATGCATTTGATAGCAGAGTTTTTGATTTTACAGCACATTCATAACACCTTGGAGCACTTAGTACCTTGTTAACCCAATTAGCATATTCTGAAACTGCCAAGGCAATCTGAACAGCTATTAATCACATGCCAAACTATCCAAGATCATGCTTTGTTATCACTGCAGAGGCAGCCAGGAGTGGATTGGGAAAGAAGCAGCTTATAACGTCAAAATGCACAGACGACTGGTTACAGTAAAGCCAAATAATACTGAATCAGAAATGAATACAATAAACAAGCCAACATACCATAGACTGGCCTGCCTCGTTGGCACTTTAGGAGCTATAGTAGTGTGTGAGTGGAAGTTGCTTATCCTGAAGCTATAAAAAGAGCCCTACATGATTTGTGCTGAGCAATGCTGATGGTACCGCTCCAGCCTGGAGGCTGTGCAGGGTTTTTCTAACATGGCCCAGAAAAAGGAACACAACTGCAGCCTGCAGGCAATCAGACATGCACCTACACCTGACACAGTGTCCTGGCATTGAGCAACTTCTAATTTTACCCACCATGAGTCATTTCTAGTCTCCAGGGTTCAGGGCTAACATTAAAGTGCAGTTCAGCTCTCAGGCACAGGTGATCCTCGACCTCTGTTGCAAAACAGCTTTTGAAGCTGTTAATGTAATGGGACAGCTTGGTCCTGTCCAGGAGGGGATCTGTGTCACAAATTGGCTGCATTAACATGTCCATTAGGGAGCTGCTTTCCAAATCTGTTCATGTTTCCATAGCAGGATGTCTTATGCTAGAAAGATGTCTAAGCTACAGCAGCAAAGCTGGTATGATTCTATTGACATAGGAATGGTTATCTGTGTTCCTGCATGAGATATAAATAATACAGAAGATCCTGAGAAACTTTCAGAAATTGAACTTAACCTAAAATAAAAACAGTAAGAGGATTCATGAGTGTCAGATCATTCCACTTCACTGTGAGCTGATAAAAACATTGCAGTTTTCAAAATCTCCTGTCTCATTTGTACTGAATACCACTGAATTGCAAACCTGGTGTACTGGCTCTAGGAATAACAATGAAATGACAAATAAAGAGCACAAGTTAATGGTGTATTAAACCCTGTTCATGTAAGTAATGCAAGTTAGCACCTATTTATAGAAAATAAAATTAAGCTAGCTTGATTTTTTTATGAGGTTATAATTCAGCTAATAGAGGAAATAGTGATAGACTTCTGTGGGCATTTGATTTGGGCCATGTGATACTTTTATTAACAGAGCAGAACAATAGAAAATAAACATGTCATGTATTAAATGATGGAAACCTGGCTAGTTGACAGATACAGATAAAATGGAATTATTACAGGACAGGCAACTTTGTAGAGAAATCCTGAAGAGAGTTATCCTTACCTTTGTGATGGGAGAAAGTTTTTAACTGAATTTTCTAAGGTAATAACATTTTCTTTCATGTTCTCCACATCTATTTGAGCTCTGCCCTCTAACGACTTTTGTACCCATTGGACAGATTTCAAGCAACTTGGCAGAAACTTCTGATCTCAAAAATTATTTCTGTGGAAATCAACATAAGGATAGGGAGAGCAACCGACAATTTGCTTTAATTAGAAGAAATGCAGTAGTATGAACACATGCATTTATGGACACACACCTTGCTAGAGACTCCACATGGCTGAGAGACCTCATAGATGCTTGACCCTCAGGAAAACCTTCCACTCTAGCTGGAGACTGACCACGCAGCCCAGATCTGTGGGAAGCTGGCCTGCACTGGGTCTGCTCCGTGGGGACTGCTAGTTATGCATGAGAAGCCAAAAAAATTAAAAGTATGTCACTAATGCCTGCAGCTGGGTGAGCAGTCAGGAGCAAAAAGAACAGGCTGCTGATACAAATAGCTTGGTTGGCTTTCCATAGGTAAACAGGACCAGTCCTGATAACTGCAGATCTCACTGTCATGGAGGGAAGGACATCAGTCATTCTTTTAGGCTTGGGGTAAATTGTGGTGTTGAGGAGGCTGGTGACTTCCCCAGCATTGTAGTGCCTTTTATTTTGCTTTAAATGTGCTAATCCAAACAGCATGTTTCTTGTAAAATATAACCATTACTTAAATGCAAGCTCGTACTCGGTCTTATGAAAATGTGACTGGCACTATCCCCGTTTCCAAGACTCAGAAGAGATACAGGAGAGTGGAGTTGTCCAAGTTAAACATCGGACAAGAAAGAGAGTTGGAGTTAGAACCAAGATCATCTGTGTCCCAGGCCTTCTGCTAGGCTATTTTACTTTCCATATCTGTATGTTCCCATTTTTAAGTGGCAAATCAATCCACGTGAACATAAAACGAGCACCTTTCTTATGTGAAGGTTTGTAACAGCTTGGGGCACTGAGCACTCTTGAGGCACAATTATGGTCTGCTCCGTTGCTAAAGCTTCTGGATTTTAATTATTTTGAAAACACATTTGTAGCAGCATATACAAGATCAACAGGGTAATAATAACAATAAAGCTATGTTGTGTTTTGGGTATAAACTCTTTGGTTTGGAGTTTATGATTTATGTGGTCTGGAATTGGATTACTGCCTCATAAAACAATGCAGCAGCCTTTTCTCATTCAGTTAGCCATCCATTTTTATTAGGGTGCTCTGTAGAATGCCTGCAATAATATTATAAAGGTGCACAAGGTTCATTATTTCACAACAAGTGACTAGCCAAGACCATTATTATTTTTACAACAGCCAGGCTTTCTATTGAAATACAGTTTGGATTATAACCTTTTTTTCTTCCTCCCTCTTTCTCTTTTCTCTACCCAAAGCCGAGATGTGCAATTGTTCCTTTTCAGATTGCTTTTCCACTCCCCTACAAAACATGTCGTTTTCTGTGAAATGGATGGATTATAATGGGAACAGATCAGTGATAATGCATTGCTGGAATACAGCTATCCCCAAGAGAGCTTATAATAATATCCAGTCTTCCTAAGCTTTAAAATCTGCAGTTTGGACAGCCTATAGCTCTAATATGGAATCTAGCTCTGAATTTTCCCTGCACTTAAAATTCTTTGATGCTCAATTATTGTTTGGGTTCTGCCCTCCCTGTCACATTGCCATGGCAACTGCCTTGCATAAAATTCTGTGCTCAGACAATACAGCCCCTACTTTATAGAGGGGCTCCGGGCTCAGAAAAGTTGAAATTGTTGTTCAGAGAGATTACTGAAGATTAATGAGTGTGCTTTGAGTGCCGCAGAGCAAATTTCTGAAAATCATGGTAATTAAATTTAAAAGGCATGCAGGTGGTGTGTTCTCCAAGTCAGGAGTGTTGACACCTGCTGGGAGTGGTGGAGTTACAGTAAATCTGTAGTAAAAACACCTGTGGGTATTATTCCAGCATATAGTTTCTTCATGCTAAATAGCTATGGTGTGTAATTAGCTGTGGTGGTTTTCCTTCGCCCGTTCTCTGGTTGTAAATGGAACACCCTGACCAGGGTTCCCCAGTGGAGCTGTCACAGGTTGGTGTGTCCTGGGCTGGTGCTGTGTGCTGGGCTCCGTCAGCCCAATGGCCCCCTTGATGAGGCCAATGCTCCGTTTCCTGCCACTGGCCTGTCGTAATTCCATAGGCACGTTAGGGGTTGTAAGGAAGATGAAAACAGAGCTGCAAATTGCTCATGCTGAATCATAAACCAAGACATGTTTCATGAGCCCATTAAGTACATGCCCCTAATGTTAAGCATATGCTGAGCTCTGTTCAACAGGAGTAGAGTTAGGTTAAATATGTGTTTTTAAGTCCTGCACTGGTTTGAAGGTCTTTAGAGTTGTGAACCTCACTGGGACAATGAATTAAATACGTTGATTAGATTTGCAAAAGTGTTAGCTGTTTTCATATTCAGTAATAACATCTTTAATATTACATGCCACATTAGTTGTAAGCAGCTGTCATGCAGCAGGATTTAAAATAATCTTAATGGGAGTCAAGGCATTTTGTCTTCCCCACAAACAATAGAATACCCTTGGCGTAGACTTTGCCTCCCTCCGAAGGTGAGCAGGACTCCTTGGGATAGCCTCCAGAATCACATCTGTTTGAGAGCAGTATATTACAACCTCATGTTACTAAAACACGTGTACTAGGAAAAGCCTAGCTTAGGAAAAAATCTTGTGTATTCTGAGGGGATACAAATATTAACTCAAACCAGATGCATAAAGGCTAGGGACATCTTTGTTCACTACAGCGGGCCTTTCAAAATCTGTTTCAGATCTTATGCCTGCCACATAAGATCTCTGTTTGCAAACACTGAGAAACCTGCAAGTATGGGAATTAATGAAAAATCTTAAAGTGTCAAGCAAAGAAGAAATGCATGCAGTCTGAAAGGGAACAGTAATTCATTTTGAGATCTAAACCTGTTTTAAAATCAGTTGTTTGTATGTTAACTTCCTCAATTCAGAAGCTTAGCCATCTGTGTCAGTGAATTAGTTAGCCCTTGGCTGAAGTCTAATCATTGTAGGAACAAGAGGCAGAGGAATGAGTAGTCCTAGAGGATCCATAGGAGCTATACCCACGAGGCTGAATTTAGCATCAACCCCAGTGCTTAAATAAAGGGTGACTATGTTGCTGCACAGGGTAGGAACCCTGCTGGGGCCAGCGTGGCAGAGAGGCTGGTGGGGTTGCACAGCTGTAGTGAAGTATATTTTATTGCTCCTTGGAGATTCTTTGGGGTCATTTCCATATCCAGGACATGATCATCTTTGAGGATTGCTGTGTTCTGCCTTGATGCAGTGAGAATAGTAATGATAATAAATAAATTTGTATCTCCAAATTTGCTAGCCTGGTGTTCATAGCCAAAATAGTGCATTGTTCTCCTGTTTGTGGTGAGCTGCAGGCCTGGGGTTAATTGTTGCAAAAACCTAAGAAGCATTCAGGCAGCTGGGCCTGCATTTTCCACTGGGGTTATTTCGTGTCAATTGCTGCAAATTAGACACATATAAAGTTTATATTGTGTGGGTGCCTGTGCACAGAAATTTAGCTTCCTCAGTATTTACAGAACATAAAACAGTCCTCCTTGTTTAAGGCTAGGATGAACATTTCTGTCGCATTAGGAAAGGCAACCTTATTTCATTCTGCAGCTGCTATTTCAATTCTACAAGATCTCTTTTAATCTTAGGAAAAGTTCAAAATGAGATGTTTCAAACATCTGCTAACTATTATGGGTCATGCCTCCTAGTAGACGTAATAAATTATAGCCAAGAAGAGAATCAAATGTCTTAATAGTGTTTTCTGTTCGTTGCTTCAAAGTTTGTCCTCTTTCAGCGTTATCTGTTCTCTTTTTAAGCATGGTAGTCAACGTGCCTACGAAGAAGATTGTGCTGTGGGTGAGGTGGGTGGGATCGCAGTGGGATAAGGGTGACACCCTCTAGTTTAAGTTAGGGGAAAAACAACAAACAAGTTGGTTTCTCTATTTCAGAGCAGAGGGAAATCTAAATCAATCACAGAAACGCACCCTCTGCGCTGCGTGCCAAAAACAAGATGGGTGGGTCTAGCAGAATATGGGAGAGAGGGCATTTCAATTTCCTCTAAAGGGGAGATAACAGATCAGCTTTCTCGTTTGTCATGGAAACCTTTTGTCAACCCAGTAACAATGACGTCAAAGTGGCAGTGGCACAGAGACTGGGTTAGTTAATGTAGCACACACCTGTTGCACTGCCAGAGGGGAAGGTATGTTGGCTTTTACATTTTCCGTCCCTAATTCTAAACAACTTTGGTGAAGGTTTAAAAAGTGTTATTCTAGTCCCAAGGCAGTTTTCCTGAGCTGTAGCAGATTCCTATTGTGAGCAGGTGGTGCTGGAGCTTTCATTCAAAGAGAAATCCTGCTAAAAGGCATTTGCTCAAGCAGTGCCATTCCCTCCTCTTTTGGGTGTCCTTTTAGAGAGTGGGGAGACCAGACTTGTACTTCAAAACAGCAGCACCAAATTCCTTCAGTGTGTTCGCTTTGCTTGGGAGGAAAGGCTCTGCTGGTGTTTACCAAAGCAGTTTTTTAGAAACACTTCTATAAAAAGAGAAACCCAAATTTACTACGTCAGATCTATAGCTGTGGATGTATAGCATTACACTGCAGCCTGTTTTTGGAATGACAGTTCTCCTGCCTGTTTCTCCAGTGGGTGCTATGCTTCTGTGTTTAGTGTTGTTTACTGGCTACTTTTGCATTTGTAAAGTGAGATTAGATCACTTTTTTGCTTCACTCAGTGTTGCTTGTGTGACTACCTTCCCATCTTTAGTAATCAAAAAATTCTTTAACAATTCCTTAGAAATAAGCTTACTTCTTTTCATGAGAAAAATGTGTAAACAGGGAAAGCAGTCCATCTTTTCTGTGCTGTTCATGTTTACCAGCAAAATCACAGAAGTTGTGTTTACAGAAGACTTTGAATCAGTTAAAGTGTTGCACTGTGTCAATAGTCAATGCAGGTTCTGTTACTATGGGTAAAACAGGAATTCACATTAATTGCATTTCTTGTCTATGGTAACACATGATAATTCTCTTAAATTAAAGTGTGCCCTTGTTATAAATAAACAATATGCATGATACAGAATATTTCCTATCATATAGCTTGAAAGAGGAGAAATAGAACCTGTTATAGGGATGATGAGTCAAATTATATTGGGTTGCAAAGTAGAATTAAGGCTGACAAAAAGAATGGCATAAAATGACATAAAGTGAAAATTTTTCCTTTCCAGAAAAGGAAAATACACTCATTCAGTGTAAATGACATTTATTGTACAATTAGAACCCAACTGTATGTAGTGGTCCCAGTGAGTTGTAGAAATTTTTGCAAAGGAACCATCTGGGATTATAATTGTCCAAATAGCCAATGTTGATAACCCATGGTATCCTAATAGAGATGGATGATGTCAAACGGCTGCCAAGTTCCAAGGAGGTAGAAATAATAAAACTGGGTGATAAACACTGTTTTCTGTAGAAGATGAAATTGCCCTTCATATGAAAGAAATAAGGTTTAGCTACATTAGTGTTGTTGCCATTGTGGTATGTGTAAATACTCTGGATATATCTGTGAAGAACTGTAATTCTCTTTGGCTTCAGTTTGGAGAATGTACACTCATCTATATTTTTTTTACACTCATTACTGGTGATTTCAGCCTGACAGGTATTTCATGTGATCTAAAGTCTCTGTAGTATCATTCAATTTTATTTGTGACTTTCTCACTGGAAGGCCAGAAAAAGGCATTATAGACATTTCGAAATGAGACTCTTCCTAAGTTCTCACTACCACTGAGAGGTTACCTGCCCCCCCAGGGAAGGGGCCAGTCTCAGAGACTGGCACACCTCCTGCTGCCACCTCTCAGCAAACTGCAAGTGTCCCCTCTGCCCCCACCCTCTGCGGGGAGCAGCAGGAGCAGGGCAGTGGGAAAGGCTGTCCTTGGGGAGCCCAGGAGCTTCTCAGCTCAGGAGGGGAGGAGATGGCCTGTTGCTGCTGCAGTTGGGCAGTGATGTGCCAGTGACCAAAACCCTCTGTCTGTCGGCCCAGAGTGAGCCTGCCTCTGAGTGTGTCCCCTGAGTTTCCTCTGTGTTTCCTGCAGGGGCTTTTCAGACTCACTTTTCAGACTCTCTCTGGTTTTTTTCCCATGCCTCAGTGGTGCATATTACTGACAAAAATGCCTTTGGTATAGGAGAGAGGCAAATTAATTTATCTGCACCTTGGATCAGTCCAGACATTAGTTACAGTACAATACAGAGCATTGTGATAAAGGGTCCCGTTTTTGCTGGAGAGACAGAAAGGGGACCCAGAAATGAGAGAAGGAAACAGTGCACGCTGTGATAAGTCAGGTAACAGACCTTAATAGGGTCACTACTTACTGAGGCCTTGTGAACCCTGAGAAGGAAAGATGATTTACATTGTGTTTTCATTGTTTTCTTGCAGAAATTCATCACTGAAAGAGCCACCACCTCATAACCATAGTGTTAGGTGTGGTGATGCAACAATAAATTCCTATTTCATGCCATAAAGGCTAATTCATTCTCTTCTACTTCAAGCATGTTTTCCCTCCACTTAGGACTCATTCTGGCAAACAGGGCATTTCAGCAGTTTCTTCTTTAGATTGGGTGGGGATTAATGAGGTTTGAACACGCAGCTCTGCTACTGTATTGCCGGGGATAGAGGAAATTGCTTCCTTATTATTTATCGTTCTTTTTTTAGGAAAGGAAACAGATGTTTATGCCAAAAGTCTTACAGCATAGATGATGTAATAGTGAATTCATAAAGCAGAATTTGTTAAGGGAGCATAATTCTGTGAGTGAAAAAGGAAATATTCAGCCAAGGAAGTGCCCTGTTGGATATTCAGGTTAAGTAGGTGGGATAATACCATGTTAATTGCTACAGGCACAAGCATGGCAGGCAGGCTGTGGATGTAAGAGTAATAAGAAGTGGAGTTGAAGCAAGTGCAGCAAAGGTTAATAGTTTTTTCCTTAATTTTAAGATTCTCCAGTATTCTGTTTGAGAATCTGATCTCAAAGTGAATTAAAGTTGTATATGGGAATTGCTCAGTTTCATTACAAGGTTGTTTATCCACCTGGCTGGTTATCACTGCTGGTATTCACCATCTTCCTTTGCCTAGCCCCAGGCCCCTGGGTTGCCATCTGTCCTCCATTGCTGCAGCCCCAGTTCTCCCACAGCCCTATTCCTTTCCAGTGCTCTTTCCCTCCATGCATGGGCTCCCATTGTCCGTCTCTCCTGAACCTAGCATGCCACAAAATCCCTTGCCATTCAAGCTGAAATAAAACAACTCAGAGCCACTGTCAAATGCTACAGATTCACTGTCTTTCTGAAAGAGAATTTCTTACAGTTTATCTTTTTTTTCCCAGTTAATAACAAAAAATCAAATGTGGTTCCCCTGAGCATATATCTTTATGTCTGCCAGTTAAGGATAATATAGAGATTTAGTCAAGGGTTTGCAAAAGAAACCCAAAGGAAGCAGTGTTCAATTCACACTGAACTTCACTGACTTCAGTCTCTGTCCCTTCCCAGCAGCAGTTCTGTAACTGAGCTGCCCTGGACGTGTCCTCCACATGGCTTTAGAGACACACTGGATATGCTAATGACAAACATTGTGTGTACTTGGATCTCAGGCTGAAAACTGTATACTTGGCTACCAAAATCTTGTTTTTCCTGGACACTCTTGCATTACACGTTGTCAAATATCCTGAGGATGTTTTAAGCTCAGGTCACATCACCTTCCTCTTCATGCGTTGAGTGCAAAAGAGAAATGTGGTTTTAGGGAACAAAAGAGCACATGTATGAAACAGACTCTGTGTTTCACTCTGTGAAAATTGAGGCCTCCAATTGGCTGAACTGAGTCTAGGAAGAACAGAAATGAACATATTCATCCGGGAACAATTTACATGTAACAGTGGTTGCACGAGCCAGAGCATTTTATTGGAAGTGTCTTCAGGGAAAGAAATTAAGCAGGAGCTGGGAATGTGCTTATCAATAGACCTTATTATTCTGCTCAGCCTTTGATAAATGAACCTAGCAAGTTCTTTAAGGCTCCTCTCAATATTCTACTTGTTTGTGCTGGATTTCATTGATTCATATTTAGCCCTCCCTGATAATGTGACGTGACAGCAAATGTAAATGACAGAGTCAATGAGCATTTCTTTTCAGTTGAAACAAAGCAAGTGAGATCAACTATCAAAATCCTTGGATTTACATTCTTTGAAATAGAATTTATTACCTTGTTAGAAACTAAAAACACACACACAAAAAAAATGTGTTCAACCATTTTTTATTATTGTAGTTAAAGAAGAAAATTTTATGGGAGGAGCGTCCTTTGAGCATGCTTCAGTCAACTCTATCAAACAGAGCAGCCAAAAATGATAAAATTCAAAATCTGCAGCTGCTGGTTCCTTTGAGGGTCACATTACAGTAGTACAAGCAACAGTCTTTCATTTTAGAAGGGAAGCATATGACTGCAGCCAAAGGCCTTTCAGTGCTCTTTTAGGTAAGCTGATCTTCATAAAGGCCATGGTAATCTCTTGTGCTGCTCAGGTTTTAGGCGTTATTTTCATTCCATAATACTGTTTCTGCGTCCACTGAAAGCATCTGCTGAGACGTGCCAGGCTCGATCGTGCACACTGTTACATCACTTGGCAAGTGAGGTCACCTCAAGTAAATGGCAGTATTATGGGGAAGGGAGTGAAAACCCCAGGATTTAACTGTTGGGACTCAAGCTGCAACCCATCATGGGTTGAAGATCCTGCAGCAGTGCTGGAAAGGCTCAGAGGGTGCAGTGGGCAAGGCAAGCAATAGGGAGGACTCAAACACAAGTGATCATCTCTCCCAAGTTCCTTTTTCCTCAGTGCCAAACACCATCTGAGGGTATTGGCATGCAACAGTTTTGCAAACTCTCTTGCTCAAGGTCGGCTTTGTTTCAAGCAGAGTTCCCCCCTACAGCCTATCTGCAGCAGCAGTGCCCTGGGTTTATGTGGTGATTAATGGCAGCACTGAGCTGAAGCAGATCATTAGGATGCCCTCAGCCATCACACGTTCTTTCAGCCTGAAGCCTGCCTGGCACCCAGCACCTTCTGACAGTCATATTTGTCACATGCACTGGTTTTTCTAGGGTACTAAATCCCTCTGAAAATTCACTGTCTTCAGTGTGACACTTGGAGGGGGAAAAGGGGCAGGAAAATGTGCCAGCCAGGACCAGGTCTTCCCTTAGTGGCTTGGAGAAGAATACCAGTCACTGTCACCATTCCTCTCAATGTGTTTTCTGTATTCACATCTGCATTTCCCTTTCTGTTCTGTTAAAACAACCTAGTACTGAAAATCAGGCAAAGCAACTTGCCCCAATCCACCTTTGAGTTAATTTTGGGCCTAAGGCCCTGATTTATAGCAACGGGACCTAGGGACCAATAATAAGAAAGAAAAATAGCAGCTATTAAATTTGTAAAAAGGAAACGACTTGGAAATGGAGAGGGATGCCAAGCTGGTCTCTCCAGCAGTGGCAGAGGGGAGTCAGACTTACAGGGCCATATAGCTTAGACATAATTTAAATAATCTCCTCCAATTAAAAACAAAGCCAGTTTTATGTCAAACATCTGTTCTGTGAATTCATCAATTTGGGCAAAAAAACCATCAGGGGATATTTTAAGTACTTTGTTGTGGTTTTGGTTTCTCTGTGCAGATCCTCACCCATTTTGAGGGGCTAATATCCCTGAAGGAGGACTGCTGTGGTTTCCTATGATGCTACCAGGCATCAGGGTGGGCTTTTGTGTTTCTGTGTGCTGGGCTCCCCATCCATGCTGCCTTCAGATATCCAGCATTCATTGCAGGGGGGGCGTGTTTTAGGAGAGTCCAGAGCAGGTCAGTGAAGGTCAGCAGTGTGTCTGCTGGAAGCTGGGCATGGCTGTCACTGGAGAGGGTATCTATCCAAAGTAATCAGTCTTATTTGTGTCTAAACCACAGTGTTACTAAATCCTGATTCCTGCATGCTGTCGGAGGTGAGGAAGAGAATATAAGATTATCCCTTTTCTGCCTTCAAGCCCTCACTTCTTATAGCAGGACCAGGAAAACACAGCTTTGGAGCAATCTACAGCTTCTTGTCTTGGAAATGTCTGCTTTTTACTTGACAAGGGGAGGGCGATCTCTTGCAAGTATTGTTTGAAATTATATCACTTTTCATAAGTCCATTAAAAGTATAACTGTGCAGACAGCAATGTACCTGTTCAAAATAATTATCCAGATTATAAGGGAAATATAATCTGGGGATATGTGTATTAAGCAAATCTGATCTAGTGTACAAACTGAGATTTACTTTGTTCTAAAGTATCCCTAGATGGCCTTATTGTGCTTTTTTAAATTTATTGTTGTATCATTTGCTCCCTTCCCAAGAGGGCATCTGAGGTTTCTCCTCTGGTTACTGTGAACCCTTATTCACAATTCTTCAGGTAACTGTTTTCCTTTCAGTGTAATTTAAAAGCTGAGGTGGTTAATTAAGGACCTCATTATTTCCTGATGTTGCTGTTAGGGTATCTGTAGGTTCCTTGCTGAGAAACAAATAGTGGGGGTCATACTCAGTTGGGAGTACTGTGGAGGGAACAAGGCTCCTGCAAGGTTTTTTGGTTTCTCCCTTAAAATTCTGCTCGGGGCAGAATGCTCCTGTTAGATAAAGACAGATGTGCACATAACCCACCCTTTGCAAGGACTCATTTTCTTATCCCTTGTGTTTCTAAAGCTTCTATCAGACTCAAATCCTCCTTTTCCACCAGTACCAGGTATGTGATGCCGGCAGCTGGGTTTCTATTTTAAACTCATCAGCTGTGAAGAAAGACTTTTACTGTGCACACTTGCCTCTGCTGCTTATACCTGAAGGTGTTTCACAAAGTTCCTGGCCAGAATACATGATCAGATTTTGTGTACTTGCTAGGAGTGTCTCGGGAGTTGGTGTCTGATGAATCATCTGTGACTGGAACCCTTGATCCCCTGGTTCAAAATTGTGCCAAACATGAAAGAAAACAGCTAGTCAGCTCCCTAATTTCAGTCTATTCTTGCATTTTTATTAACCCTGGTTTGGAACTTCTTGTGGCTGCAAAAGACAGCAGGTAGGGTTTACCTTGGAGGGTTTCAGCCATCTGCCTTGCTCACCCTCCAAAACCAAAGGGTTTTGGAGCCAGATGTTCTGGCTGTGTGTCACTGAGGAGCACAGATGATACC
The DNA here is from genome assembly GCA_013397815.1 of Aleadryas rufinucha. Lineage (NCBI taxonomy): Eukaryota > Metazoa > Chordata > Aves > Passeriformes > Aleadryas > Aleadryas rufinucha. The sequence goes on from VZTH01010186.1 coordinate 466,330, forward strand.
TGCTCCATTTTGTGCTTCTCCAAGGAAGGGAAAGGAATGGAATTTGGGTACCAGCTCTCTGAGCCAAATGCCATGAGGAAACCTTCTGATCAAACACAGGCATGCTCTGGTTCAATTTGTTGAGTGAAACAAAGTGAATCTGGTTGTCTTTATCTTCAAAAGCATTTTTTTTATAGCTAGAAATGCTGTTTTATTTGGATCTACTTTAGTCTTAGTTTCTGGAAAAAAGGCTCCAGAAATAATTCAGACAGCTCCATTCAAGCTGTTCTGCAGATGTCAGCACATACCGGAGTCCAAAATCCAGCAGAGTCAGGATATGGCCATCTAGTAGGGACTCCAGCAAGAGATGCTGGAAAGGTATGTGCTATTTGAGACCGTAACACCTGATTTCCTTTCCTTTAGCATATTTACATGTCCCACATGGCATCTGTGTCTTTTCTTCCTGCTGTGGAATAACTTGCTGTGTCTCTGTTTATAATGCTGCACATCCAGATGCCTCTGGAAGAGCAAAGATGGTACCTTTGGCGCATTGGATGTCACCAGTATCCCAGCCATGTGTTTGATTAATTGCCTAAATATAAACAGACATTGTCCTGAAGCTGGAGCACTGATCCTCTCTGTTCAGTCAGACAAAACAGAAAGAGTGGGAAGCACTAACTCCATCCTAATGGAAGATGGATGGTGGGGCCTGAGGACTAAGAAGGACTCAGATGAGTCAGGCATTCTCCTCTGAATTTTCCATTCCGAGCAATTAAGTCCAGAGCAATGCTACTGACTGTAGTAGGTTATTCCTGGTTAGCCCATAGCTCCTGAAAACAGCCTGTCCCCACAGAAACAGCCCTGAACAGACGCAGCAAAGCATTCACCGGCATTGCCAGAGCTCACAGCTCAGCATCCTTCAGAGCTGAGAGGCTTTAGAGTGAGAAACATGGGTGACTCAGAGTTCACACTCCAAACAGAGCCTGTTACAGAGTAAAAAAACTAAAGCAATTCTCTAGCACTGGAATTCCTCAAAGGCTTTTTCTGAATTTGATTTCTCACTCTCTAACCTCCCAGTAAAAAGAAAATCTCTATGAAATTACAGAAATTTTCACAAAGAACTGTGCAGGGGATAAGATTTCTCATGTCCATCCCCCAGCTAAAGTGACGGCTCCTGGATTTATTTCAGTGCAGACAGAACCAACATCTAAGTGGTTTTATTCACTTTTTTTAATCTCTTGATAAGAATGCAAATCCCGTTCTTGCTCCTACTGCCTCTCTCACCCTCTTGAAATAGGCTGTTTATGGTGACTAAATGCTTCTATTCAAAACTGGCTTTCATCCAAAACCAGACAGGCAGAAAGCCTAAAAGCAACAGAAAACTAGCAATTTATATTAGGCTGTAGTGCTGCACCACACAAAATGCTTTGTTTAAACTAGCCGAGCTCTGTGTCCTCTTGAATAGATGTAAATAACCAGCTCGTGTGGATTTCCACAACAATGCTGGCATATTTCAAAACACTTAAACAGGCTTCAGACACCCGCCTCCCAAATACCTGCTCACCCTGGTGGAGAGCTAACCATGCCCACTTTACTTTGACCTGGAGTGGATTTACTACAGTTTAAGATCTATTTTAGGGATCACTTGAGGGAAGGAAGGACAGCCTGTGACCTGGTAGGTGTTTTCCATCTGCACTATGATGATAAATATGCCTCTGGTGTTCAGCCTTGCTTCCTCTGGCTGCTGCTTTGTGGCTGAAAATGAAACAGGGGCACAAGTGACCACGCACACACACTGTGACTGAGGAACAACAATCTCATGGTAATCCTGCACTGACCAGTGCCTGCTGGTTGCTGGAGCTGAGCTGGTTCCTGCTCTTGGAGCAGCCTGGACACCCCCACAGCAGGATGTGACCATGCCTGGAATCATTTTGGTTGCTTGTACTTCACCCTTCTGCGGCTGACGGGCACTTGGGTGGGTGTTCCCAGGAGCAGAAGAGCTCGTGTGAGTGACAAAGCTCATTCCCCAGAGTCTGTGTCTGACATAAACTGCTCACATCGATGCTCTGAGGTTTGTGAGCAGTGTCCTGCAGCAGAGAGGGGAGTTTCCAATGGCTGTGGCTGGGTCCCTGCCCACACTCATGAGTGCACAGGGCTCCGCTCTAGCTCAGATGTGATCATTAGAACATCCAGATGAAAACATTGACACAATAAATGCACAGTGATGTTCTCTAGCCCAGGAACACGTGAAGGCAGAGGATGGGACATGGTTTGCTGATGGCAGGCACTGTGGAGACAGGCTGGGGCTCCTGCCAGCTTCTCTCAGGACATGCAGCACATTCACTCCAGACACCCTGGGGCCCTCTTGCTTCCTCATTGCATTTTGCTATTTGCTTCTACCATTTCCTTTTCTTCCTGATTCTAAGGCTGTTGCTTGCTGTGTAATTTGTTAGATCTGCCCCTGTGTCAGATCTTTCAGTTATGCCTTGTGCTCTGCAAAGGCATGTTGCATTGTTATTTTTATTTTAATGTGTCTTGTTGTGCCATATACAGATAAGAGTGCTGTCTGGGTTCTAAATATATCCAGTCAGTGGCTTTAATGGTGGTTTTAATCACAGGAATAATAAAAGTGAACATTACATGTTAAAATGTGAAGCCATTTACCTGTGAAGTTCAACCTTAAGGGCATTCTCTATTTTCTTTCCAAAGCAAGTGCAATATTTGTGAGAAACCAGCAGTCCATCTCTATTCCTATTTCCATGCTCCAAGATATAGAGAAGCATGGTATATTTCTCTAAAGCTGGAGAATTGTTCTCTAAAAACAAATTAAGTACTTAACAGCTTGAGTGATCACTTAGTTGGTGAAATGATTTCTGTCATCGGGAATTGGATGTATTTGCATTATTCCTCAGTGGCTTACAAATTGTATATATATTAGTATATCATAAGTTTTCCAGAGAGATTACTTTGCTGTGGGTTAATTTGTTAAGAAAATGTTCTTTGTGGTGTGGTGGTATGTAAGACACGGAACAGGCCTGGGAGATACTTGGAAGCCCTTAGGCAAAAGGAAGGAGCTCCTTTTCTGTTCTTTGGAGCTGGCACCTAAAAATCATCTATGAGCCCTCCCTGAGCTAACTGCTTGTACCTGCCACCTGCACCTACCTGTAAAATGGAAACTGCATGATTCCACCTGCCAAAGAGGGGCTCTTTCCCTGAAAATGTGTTATTTTAGCACTGGCTCCAGCCCGTCAGTTGGAGCATTTGGAAACCCTGTCCACATTTCCATCCAGCAGATACTTAAGGAGCAGGTGATATAAATTCATATGGCTTCAGGGATATTCAGGCCTCCAGGGAGCTGAGGGAAGTGAGCTCCCTCCCTCAAACATCAAAGGTACGGTCTGAAGCCAGTGGGGCGAGAATCTCCCCTGCTGAGGAAGAACCTGATCCCACCAGGTGCCCAGGAGCTCCTCCAGGGGATGATTACTTCCCGTTCTCATTATATTAAATTGCTGTTTTTAATGAATCAAAGAAAACAGGCACACAGAGATGGATGGTACCCAAGGGTCATGGAGCACACCTGCCTCCTCTGGGATGACATTTACAGGTGTTGCCCAAACTGAAGCATCTGTTTGTGTCACAGGTGTTTAGTTATTTTGGAAGGGATGACAAGGCCTGCCATAAACTGATGTTAGGTCAGCTGCCCCTCAGCCCCCAGTGAGGAGGGCAGGGAGCAGGGAGCTGCTTAGAGTAGCACTTCCCAGGCTGATGGTCCCTGGGAAGTGCCTTGTTTGTCCCAAGCTTTCCCAGGTGTCACCTTAACCAGGCCTTTTTTTCCCTGGAATATTCCTGGGCTGTTTCACCTTTCCTGCTTAAGCAATAAAAATGTCTTATTTTTCAAAATTCAATCTGAACCATCTGAAGAAAATTTAATATTCTGTAACATCCTCTGCCCATATCACTGAAAGCAGTGAGTCTGGGGATCCTGTCTGAACCAGCTCCTTCATGCCCAGACACTGCACCTCACTCTTAAATAAGCACCTCGAAGACAAGCAAGAGTTAATTCTTTATAGAAAATCCAGTTGCTGTGTGATGGCAAACACGGACACCTAGTGGTACTCCGGGACAGGGCATGGAATGCTCTAAACAGCTCTCTGGGAGAGAGGCTGATACAGCAGAGTATTTGTTCACGTTTTCCCCTAAAAGAAGGAGAAAGTTGATTATTTTCAGAGAAGATATTGTAGATAGCATAATTTGGGGAACAGAAAGTTTACTTAGCATGGAATAGTGGAAGAATTAGGAGAAACGCATCATTTTTGGTAAGATATGTCTATGTATTTAGCAAGAAATAATCAGGTTTTTTCTTCGTGTCTTAAATATTCCACACCGTGCCAAATCATATACTATATTGGATCAGGAAGATTTTCTACTCTTCAAATTAGTCCATAGCAAAGAAACCTCAGCAAGTATTATGGCAATATCTCATCCTTACCATCCCTGTTCTCCAGTTATGGGGAGATTGTCAGCGTGACAAGTGGTGGGTTTGCTGATAAACTGCCCAACCAGGTGCTACACTGACCTCTTGTGCACTTCCACCAGTGCACTGAGCTCTTTCTGCCAGGATTAATGCCAGCACTTTGTCTGAATGGCCTCAAACAGCTGCCGTGGTTTGTTTTGTTTGGTTTGTTCTATTTATTTACAAATAATCTTTCAGAGAAATATTTCCTTCTTCTTCCCCAAATCTAGCATTTCGTCTACGGCAGAGACACAGGACAGGTGAGAACCAGTCCTTGTCCACTGACCCCTTTCTGTAATTGTGAATATCACCCTGTGAGTGGGATTTCTTTCACATCTGCATTGAACACAAAAACCCCTATGCCACTGAGTGGGGAGACAGGCTGTTCCCATGGGAGTATGTATTTGGAGCTGCTTGGGCTAAGATAAGGGATTTTGAGATTATACCAGTTCAAGAGTGAAGTCTATAGAGATGTGTGTGCTCTCCTCGAGGGGTCCCCCATTCCAGCTGAAAAGCAGACCCTAGTCTTTACTGATCTTGCAATTACTCAGCATCCGACAAGATTTCTTCCAATTCAGTTGGATTTACAAGTTGTTCATTTAAAATCATTGTATATTATCCTTGGTTTTAGCTTCATATACTATGAAAATAAAGTTTATAGTATTATGCTTGTTTACTGTTCTCATCTTAATAACTTTGAATCAGTGAACTAATTTCTATCAAAATTTCTATCAAATTTGACACTGGAATAAGGACCCCAAAGATTCCTGCATACCTCAGGGAAGCAGGCAGCACACAGGACAAGGAAGGAAGGCCCCTAATGATAGGCAGACAGCAAGAAATCCACATTGCAGAGGAGCATTAAGAAAGATTCCTCAGCCCAGAAAAACTCATTCATTCTCACACCTTTTTAGACACACAAGAATCCAACTCTGAGATCCAATTATGTTAGAAAAACCCCGAGCTTTGTTAAAAACAAATCTGTACAATCACTTCTTCTGTATGTACACACAAGTGCTTATATTCCCAGTTCCTGGCTATAGAGAGACTGTGATTACACAGAGACCAGTGTTGTTCTTCGAGAGTCACAGGGTGTGAGGCTGAAGGAAAGCAGCAGTTCCAGCACTCAGTACGGAAGTAAAAGGATACATTTAGTCCTAAGTACAAATCCTGAAAGTCAGCATATAATCAATCACTCTGCGTTTATATATTTACACCTCTGGGTTCCATCAGAGAGCATGGGAGGAGCTTTTCTGATCTGCCCCATCAGGATTTCCGAGTCTCCTAAGAGGTCCCTAGAGGAAGTTTGGGAAGATGAGGGTGTGTTTCTTGTCTTCCAAGAAAAGTGAAGCTGTTTCCTCACTACACTGGTGGCAAGTGGGAATGTCTCGCTCATGCTGTAGAGGGATGAGCTGGAATTTGTCCCACCAGGAGGCACAGCACTGAGGCAGCCTGGGCTATTGCCAGTCTAGAAAGTGACCCCAGAAATTAAAGCAACAAAAAAACCCCCAGGGTTTCTGGTGGACACTCACAGCTAGAAAATTCACGGCTCAAAAACTCCCCCACAGCTAGCATTCAAAAGGTTACTGGGTGGGGAGCTTTGGTGTCTCACTTCAGCCCAGCAAAATCAATATTAAGTAAAGGAAACCAGGGCCACAACATGCTGAACTTTGACAAAACAAATTATTAACTTGGTTTCTAAGGAACACAAATCCTGTCTTTGCCAGTATAAATATGATGCAAAGATGATTGCTTTCATCTTACCCTCGCTAATGTCTATTCCTTTTCTTTTTTTTTTTTTTTCCTGTTGAATCTGGGCAGTTGTCTGGAGGGTGTGAACTAACTGTGGTGCTCCAGGACTTTACAGCGGGCCACAGCAGCGAGCTGAGCATTCAAGTGGGGCAGACAGTGGAGCTGCTGGAGAGGCCGAGTGAGAGGCCAGGCTGGTGTTTGGTCCGGACCACGGAGCGGAGCCCACCTCAGGAGGGTCTGGTCCCCAGCAGCGCTCTCTGCATTTCCCATTCCCGCAGCAGTGTGGAGATGGATTGCTTCTTCCCTTCAGGAAAAGGTAGGCAGCAGTCCAGCTGGTTTAAGGCTGGTTTGGGTTTTCCCTTTTGTATCATGTAAGTGCAAAGCTGCTTGGGCTGCTCCTGCAGTCGGTGGGTAAAAGGCTGTTCAGTCCTTGGTGAGTTTTGTTCCCAGGTCCCTGTGAATGGGCACAGCACTAGCCTGACTCCATGTCCATGAATCAGTGTTTGTACATGTGCGTCTTTTGCTATGTGGTAATCATTGTCTTGAGATTCTGGATAAAAATAAGACTTGTAAACAGTAGGGGGACTGTTTTCAGTGCCTAAAGGCCTAGAAGGAGGGAAAGCCATGCTGTCTATACACCCAAGATGCCCCAAATTGTGGATATGTTATTTTATGACTGCCAGAGTGCACACTGGTTCATGTTCTTTTAGTATATCCTGTCTGTAATTGCAAAGAGGCCACCAGTGAGTACTGGTACACTCTGCTACCTTGTGAACTGGAGACATTGTGTGTAATGGCACAGTACTTTACAATCAATGTGGAACAAAACACATCGCTGGTATTATCCTGAGAGCTTGGGCTTCGCTCACAATGAATGGTGAAATATTGTTTGTCTCTGTGGTGTCTGTGGCCTCTTTAGTTGATGTTCTGTTCTGAGCAATGTGTGTCCCACGTACAGCATCCATGCAACCAGGCTTAGGAGACGCTCCAGACTGATAGACCAGGATTGGTTCAGCTCAGTGTGGCCAGAGCAGGTCTCCTTTTGGCTGTGGCTCCAATTCTGGCCATGCACAATGCAAGTAAGGTCCAGGGAGGAAAGGCTCCTGTCATCCCACTCCCGGCTGGAAGCCAGCAACCTGAACTGTCCTTTTAAATTCTTTTTTCACGCAGCATTAAGAGAAAGAGAATTTGATCCATTGTTGCTTGAGCAAGTTGGGCTTGGTGGTTTTGTTTGTTTGGAGGAAAAGCACTGAAACGGAGCTGTAGTTTGTGCTCACTCCCTGCCTGCACTCCCACTGCGGAGGCTGGGGATGGGACACACGCCCAGGACAGAGCAGGGCTGTAGGGCCAGAGTCTGCTATCAGAGTTTCCCTTCAAGAGGATCTGATCCAAACCCGGGGGAGGAGAGCCCAGTTTCTCTCAGATTTGATCCCCTCAGCTGTCAGCTCTCTATGCAGTGTGAACTCCAAACTCCTCATGCACTTCTTAGACCTGCTGCTACCTCTTCTCCCTGCTGCATTCCCAGGGCCCTGCCCTGCTGCTGCTGCCACGGGAGCCTGTCCCTCAGCTGAGAAGTGCTGCGGTGGCTTACATGCAAATTATCTGTGAATTAACAGAAAGGTGAAGCTGAAAATCAGCCTGGTCTGCGTAAGAGCAGTCACTGCCTGGCATGACTCACAGGAAGCTGGGGACGTGTCTGCTGTGTGCATGGTCCAGCAGCTGGGCTTGTGTCTCTGCTCAAGGGCACTGTGAGACACCACTCAAACTGCATTTGAGAGTGTCAGGTTGTAGAGCTTTTCCTTAAATTAGATAAAATTAAACATTGAAAGAGTAGGCTGTGAAAAGGGAGGCAGGATACCCTGAGGATGAAGACAGGGTGATGCAGGGGCTGGAGGCTGGCAGGGGACATGGGGAGTCTGCTTTTGGTATGACTGTGTGAGCTTCGGGGCACAACTGCACCGCAGGTAGGGCAGGATGGGCACAGTGCTGGGCTGTGGCTGGTGGACCAGAGCCCACTGATAGCTGGAAGCCACCAGGCTATGTCAGCAGAGCTCCAAGGCTTTGCTGGCATGCTCTGCCTGCCCGTGGGCAGGTTTTCTCACCTAACACGCTGCCACTGCTCCCAGGCTGGAGCTGCCTCTTGGCCCAGCATCTCTGAGCAAGTGCTGAGAGTCTGGGGCCGGCTGGCTCCAGCCATGTATTCGTGGTGTTTATTTCCTTTATATCTCTTTCCCCTTGGCCTCAGTTTTCTTCCTGCACATACCAAAGCTGTATCAGGGAGCCTCAGAATTAATGGGATCTCCAGAAGTGCAGCTAGAAATAATAAAAATAACCGCCCAATCCACAATTTTGGCCAGAGTACAGCAAATAGGCTCTGTGTCTAATCAGTTCTCCCTCTATTAGGAAAACAGGAAATTGTTTAAACTCAGTGAACAGATGCTGGGAATAAAGAAAGAGGAGTAGGTTTAAAGGGGAAAATGCAGTAGCTGTTGAAAGAGCCTGCTGGTCTCATGAGGTGCTGGAAAGACTAGCATGACAAATGGTTTTTGACTATTCAGAGTTGTGCCCTTCTCCACTTCCAGTAGCTTTAGGCACAGGTTGTGTGCAGAATCCCTTGGTCCAGGCCCCCACAATTTCTTGCCCTTGTCTACAACACAGAACAAAGGCTGGCACAGCTTACATCAACATTAATGATGTTCCTGGTCTACTTCAAGTAAACATACACAGTTGCAGAAAAGCAGGTTAATAGCTGAATTTTGCTGGCAATTACCAAGACACATAATTCTTTGCTTTTACAAGCACTGCAATTTCAAGAACAGAAAGTACCTATACTCAAAACTTAACATTTCTAATAATAGAATTTGCCATCTATTTTAGAAACATGCAGAGTTTTGCCAAGTATCAAAACATAGTTACATCTGCATAGAGGGAAACTGCAAATTACTCTGTTTGGTCCTATTATAAGTAATGGTGGAGTGTAAGTGTAAATCATGGTTCACAGAAGCTACTTATTGTCCTTAAAGTGAAAGAGTAAAGAAAGTAGTATGTCAGCCAACACCTGAACAGATGAAAGCTTGAAATATTTGGTGGGATCACCAGAACATTTTGTAAAGCATCAGTGCAAGTCCTCATCAAGCCTTTCTGAACAGTCTAACTGAAAGCCACTGGAAATGCAAAACCAAACTTCACAACTGAACATGTGCTCTGTCTGGCTCTTCCTCACTCTTTTACACTATTCCTTTGAAAATAGGTGGTGAATTAACATAAAATATTGCAAAAGGAAAGACGTGGTGTGAATATAACAGAACAAACCCAGAAGAGAACACTTCTACCTTTTGTAATGAAATACCTGTACAGATCTCTCTTGTTGATCAGTAAAAGTGCAGAGACTTTACGGACTGGTCTCACAGCCTTCTGTCTGACTCCTGGCTGTGTTCCTTTGGAGGATACACATTTGATTTTTTCAAGACATGACTACAGCTCAGAGCACAAGTATCCTCCTGCCTGTCCTTCCTTTCTGATGATCTGACAGTGTTTGCAATTACCCTCTGTAAAAAGGCAAACAGGTTTCTGGGATTAACCTTTTGCAAGTGATATACAGATGACTGAGTAAAAGGAACTTGTCTGCAGTCTCTGTTACTGGACTCCAGAATTTGCAGGATGTTTTTTTTTTCTGACTAGCATTCCTAGGAAGGAAAAAGAAAGATTTCTGGTACTAGAAATGAAGCTCTGTTTGAACTATCCTACATGACTAATTACAGGAAAGCTGTGACTTATTTCTGTCTCTTTTACCCTATAATTGAGCTCTAAGGTATTAAGCTGTAAATTTCAAATTGAGAGAGAAATCCACTTGGATAGAAAGCAACTTAATGACCTAGCCAATATTCATTAAGCACACTGTGCCAAGCATATTCCTGATGTTAACTTTGACTGAGTGATTCCAAATTTGAACTTGGCCCATGAAACAATTAGATGAAATCTTGATCTTAAAAGTCTTTGTCTTATGACCCTTTACACAGCATTTTTCTTGTAACACTGAACACACAGGGTAATTCAAAGAGTAACAAAGGTTAGTTCTTGCAGTAATTTTAAGCAACCTCCATCACAAAAAGAAAAAGAGGGCATTAAAAAAGAGGTAGGGTTTCATGGCATTTGTTTTGGATTGATGATACGTGAGAGGAAGGTCCCGTTCACGGCCCCAAACCAGATCCTGCCCACAGGATACTTGTGTCTGGTGCATATCTCTGGAGGAGATGAGGAATATATTTTTTTAAGATGTTGTGCAAACATCTCGCTGTGCAGGCTGAAGGCCGCTTAACAGCAGGGTTTTGCTGGCAGTGGTGGGTCCTTGTACCAGAACAAACCCAGAAACAGCTGGATATCTTGCAGCGGAAGAGATCTTGCAAGGTGTATGTTAGCAGGGTGCCCATCTTGCCTGTGCTTCCCAGATGGGTCACTTTGTCCTGGTGCATCCCTGGGAGAGCACCAGACTTTGGGCAGGAGGGACGAGAGTTTCGGTGCTGTGCCAGTCACAGCTCACGTGTTCGGGGGTCACCCGCAGCCTGAGAGAGCCTGGGGCTGGTAGGTGCCATGGCAGGCAGGAATGGCACAGCAGGAAACAGAATGAGGATTTGACAAGGCTGGTGAGAAAAGTGGTATCAATGAAAAAGAAGTCACACTGAGATCTGCATTTTGGTAACTTCTCCGTGGGGGAAGGAGCAGGTCATTTAATGCATTAGTGTGCAAAGCTGGTGAGGCTAATCCAGCTCTTGCCATGTTTGAAAAACTCTTTCCTCCAGTTCCTGATCTCAGAAGAATCATCTGTGTAGGGAAAAGCCTAATTGTTTCTTCCCACGTCTCTGTTTTTTTAAGAACATCTTGGGTTTTAGTGAGGGAAAAGAGTCTAGACTGCTTTTGTTATATCCCTGCTCCTGTTGAGCTTTAAATTGCAATCTGCATTGGCTCACGCGCTTTCTCAGTTGTGTTTTAAACAGTCTCTGTTGCAAACATATTTGATGGTAATGATTCCTGATGTCCTGGGGGAGCCGTGTGAGGACAATTCAGAAGTTTTAGTGTGCTGCATTAAACCTTCATTTGTCCTTGTAGAGGCTGAGAAATTGTTTTTGTTTTTGAAAGTCTTAATGAAGAGCGGTCGATTAAAATGTTTGTAAGGCTCTGAACTAAAGGAAACATTTCATTAGGTAACACAGTTGATTTAACTGGTACATAAGCTGGTCATGGGGTTTCTATTAAACAGACAATGTTCAAGCTCCCATTGTCAATATAAATATGCAATATTTAAATAAAAAACCAAAACCTCACTTCTGTTCCTAATACTGATCCAACAAGGGTGTTCAGAGTCAAAATTTTGTAGTATAAGCTGTCTTTTAAGAGAGGTCACGTGGACCCCTTCTGTTGGCATTAAGTGCCTCATGACATCCTTGTTACAAGTTCAAGACATGGCTTACATAGAAGAATCACATCATGAAATGTTAATTTTCACTCCTTTTCAGTTGCAATAGAGCAGCTGGATCAAGTCGGTCACCAGCATGGTGGGACATGGCAGCTCTGTGGGCTGGCACCAAGGCCTGCCACAGCCCAGCTCAGGGCTGCTGCTCTGCCTCTGAATCCATGTGTGACTCCATGCAGCCATGAAAAGAATGGGAAAATAAAGATGAAAGAATTCAAAACCACTTTGCTATTTCAGTCAGGTCACCCCTTCCCTTGTTTTTTCTCTACTGAGTCTCCCTCCCCTCTCTCATCAAACAATGTGTGTCTGCCTTCACTTTGATGGCCCTTCACGGTTCTCCCCATCACCTCACTCCTTTGTACCTCAGTGGGCAGTGTCTGCTGCAGTGCTGGAGAGCTGGTGATGCCTGACTCCCCTCCCTACTGCTGTATTTTCATCCTACACTTCTGTGCTTTCTCCTGCTTCGCAGTCGCCCTGTAGAAGAACTCAGACATCCATAAAGTATCCATCCTTGGTGTTATCCAAGCTTAATACCTTCTCCTGGGCTCAGTTATCTCCAAAACAGTAAAAAATAAACAAATATTTAGCAGTATGGGTGATGAGATCTGATTTTCATTGTGTCTAAGAGGTGGGCCAAGTCAAAGCTGAGAGGATGAGCCGTACCTGTGTAGGGGGATTCATATCACTATGCCTGTAGCTCTACGAGGGATTTTACCTGATGGATACATCAAGAAAACAAAACTATACTGAAAAATCCTTGGGAAATATGTCCTCCACTACAAGTCACAGGCACAGCTTGTATGCAGGCTGTGGGAGCCATGCTCTCAAGGTGCAGATAGTGTGCAGGCTGTTGGAACCACACTCCCATGGCTTGTGAATAGCCCTGTGTCACTGATGTGCTATTTCTGTTTCATTATTTTTTATTTTCAGTATGGCATCACTAGATATTAACACCTACATTCAGCCATGGGGATTTGTTTAGGACATACCAGGTACCAATAAAGTCCCTTACATTATTATTATTATTATTATTGTTATTATTATTATTATTGTTATTATTATACAGTCACTTTATTCCTTCAGTTTCTTTCAGCTTCAGTTATCTAGTCAAAACAAAAGGCCTCCAGTACTGTACTTGGAACTTTACTTTTGTGGAGAAGGACAATTTTGATGAATGCTTTGATAAAACAGGAAAGGCTATTTTGGGGGAAGCTGCTTTGCTTTTGTACAGTGGATTTTTATTATTTTAAACACAGGATTCTTTGTTTAAAAGAGAGAAGGCCTGCGAATTTTCTTATTTACTTTGCCTTTGCTTCCCCTTCTGACAGGGCGTAAAATTTATCCACCTAGTCACTGTCAGCTTAACCCCAAATTTCACTGTACAGTGTCTATGCTGGTTTTATCACTGTAAAAAAAAAAGAGGTAATTTGAAATGCTGTGGACCACTGAGATTCACCAAGAATGCCAAAGAGTTCAGCACCTGGTCTGGCAAGGAAAATGTGGAGAAACTCAGTAGTGGTATCGCTCTCTGTGTCAGGCTCAGGACCACAGTTCCTTGCCCAGCCCCTGGAGAAGACCAGGGTCATAAATTCTCCATGCCCTCCTGGCTCTCCTGTCTGCCTTTCCAGCCTGCTTTCCTGGGGCCAGCCCATACATTCCATGGACAGGTTAAGCCAACCCAGATATATCCCTTTTGCTATCCTGCAGAGAAGTGAGAACCTCCCTCCTCAGCTGCAGCTCATGAAGGGAAGGTCCCAGCTGGCCCCTGGCTACTCAGGTGATGGGTGAGTGGGTGGCCACAGCCCTCTCCTGGCCCCACAAGCCCTCTGAGAGGGGACAGTCTGAGAGGACTTCAGCTGTGCATACCTGGTCAAACAAGACTGCATCAGTCCTTTTTTTTCCGAACTTGTCTTCAAACACATGCTGGAAAAGGACTCTTTAATTTTTATTGCTCACATATTGATGTCCCAGCTGTTGGGAAATCACAAAGACCAAAGACAGTTCTACTGAGTAAGACTAGACTTGTAATTAATTAATTGAGATAGTTTCCTAGAGTAATGCGGGCTATGCAGCATACCATAGGGCCTGGGGAAGACCAGAGGCATCTTCCTGACTCTAAGCCAGTCCCCAGCTCTCCAGTGATCCCAGCATGTGTCTGTTCATAGAATGGCAGAGCTCAGCCTTCCCTTGTGTTGGCAGGATCAGAGCAGGGAGAGGGGCCTTTGAAGGGGCTCCACAAATGGTGCTCACAGAGTCTGAGCAGTGGTTGTTGTACTGAGAAAGGACTCAGCTCTCCTGCTGTGGTACTCAGGGTCAAGAGAGCAGGTCAGGGATTATCCAAAGCACTCTGCACAGTTATCCAGGGGCAGCACCTGCTGAAAACGGTCCGATTATTCTTTTTATTTACTGCAAAGGAACCTGACAGATGCCTTCTGTTTCTTCTCCTCCTGGGAGCTGCGGTGCCTCAGTGCAGTGCAGAGACACCAGAGCAAGCAGGCAGCTCAGTGTGTACCACGAGGTTTTACACTAGCTCTGACCCAAAGCCAGCAGCCAGAGCATCCCCATGCCTCTGCCCCACCACTGAAAAACAAGCACCCAGAGGAAGGGTTTAAAAATAGCTCCTTCAGTAAAGTCTACTTCCTCTGTATTTAGTTGTGAGTCTTGAAATACAGTAGTGTGGTGAGGAGGGGGGGTTGCTCTGTAGTGCTTGGCCCATGGAGCTGACAGGAAGGTCATCCTCAAAGATCAGCTGGAGCATGTGCATGACTTGTGTCTTGTGTTTCCTCCGAGGACAGACTAAATTTAGCATTTTCAGAGAGGGACATTGAACCATAATCCATGTAGGATTGTGGGGTGAAGAGTGGGATGGGAGTTGTTTGCCCGGGCTTTTTGCTGTGTAACCAGCTTCAGTGCACCACCACTTGTTGTTGCGTTCCTCAGGGTTTTCTGCTTTGCTTCAGTATTCTGTAACTTACTGTCTGATCCTTTTCCCTGAAATTTTAAAAGTTTAAGCATGAAGGAAAAGTAAACTGCTGATTCTAGGTTCTAGGTAGGTATCCCTACTAACTTAATGTCAAACTGTGGATGTACTTTTTAATAATACCGTCACAAAGATTGAACCTATGACTACTGGTCCTTGCAAGAATTGCATTAAGACAAATACCAATATCTGATGATTTTGGCTTCCCCAAAATGTTGCCTCCCCACTCTTCCAGCTTCCAGGCAGTTAAAGGGACTAATCCTAAATGTGGTATTTGTACCCTGCAAGGCCTGTGTACTGCTGGGCTGGTCCTTCCGTTGCTAATCTTAAACAAATATTTTATGAGCATGTTTTGAAGTGAACTAGTTCTGCTAAAAATCCTATTTCCCTGACTTGTCTGAGCTGGAGATAGGCAAACTGTGATGCAAAGCACATGTGTATTAAATAATGTATTTCCAGTAATAGAAATTATGTTTCTGTATATCTGCTTCAGCACACTGCACAGATTTGACATACTGATCCTGACACAAGAAGACTGATTTTCCTGTCATTTACGCAAGCATTTTGTCAGAGCACTTATTCCCAGGTTACACATTTTGCAAAAGAGCCTGAAACAATGTCAGATTTGCTTAGCTCAGATTAATCCCAAATTTTAGAAAGTAGAGTTAATGTTATTGCTACTATGATGGTCTAAAAGTCTAGAACAGGAGGTTGTTTACATAAATGCCAGTGTATCTTTTTCCATTCATATTAGCTGGTCTCATAAAGAATATTATTTCTTCATAAAAATGTTGTCTTTAACTCCAGAACTGTACTTTTCTTTTCTTTGGGGCAGAGTCCATATTTGACTGTATTTTCCTTAAATCTGTTTAAATCTCACAATCTAGAACAGGAAAACAGAAGTTAAACCATTCTTGTCCTTGGTTGTCCTAAGCATTTATTAGAAGGTGTTATTTTATATTTGTATCATATATTCTTCATAAATGCATTGAATATTCATTGATTCTGCACAATTGCAATGCAGTCAAATAAGTTGGGTTTTTTTTCTTTCCAGAGTTTGCAAAATACAAATTAAATTTTACACAGCATAGAGATAATTGCTTGCATATTGCAGGAAAGGCTGGGATGGCCTCCAGCCTCCCTAAAGGTGTGCCTTCCAAGAAAAACAGTAGTCATACACTATCCAACACTTCACTGACAAAGCAGCCCTGGCTTCTTCTCCTTAGCAAGACAATTTGGAGCTTATGAGTGTTGGTGAGTCCCATTTTCATGAAGTGAACCTAAGGTTCCATTTTTGTCACTGATAACATTAAACTGCCTGATGCCAAACTGCAGGTTTTTTATTGCCCCTTGCTTTTGCAAGCCAAAAAGATTACAAGTTCAACAGTAGCACCCAGTGATCATATTTCAAGGGCACTTTTCTATTCCCTGGACTACGGAGGAACACCGAAATATTTGAACTCGAGATACACTTCTAAAAGGTATTTTTAGGTCTTTGTAAATTTCAGTTTTACTTCTTCCAGACTGTACACAGCTCTTTATTTTCTCTGTAGATTTCATGTATCATCAGGATTTTAAGTTAATAGCTGCATTTTGCTAAGGAACATATATTCAGTTCCTTTGGAAATCTGTGGAATTGCATTTGGGTACCAGAGAACAGATTCTGGCTTTAAGAACCAAATGCCATTCTTCAGAAAAGCACCAAAGAACTTATTAACTCTGCAGGACTCCTACTCAGTGAAATAAGAACATTTTTCCTTTCACTGACTACAAAAGTCAAATTAGGTTCCATGCAGTGTGAAGGAATCAGGGTGCTCTCGGTGCCAGTCTGACCTGTGAAAACCTTATTGAGAAAAGCCTTGTGCACGGATGGCTGGGCTAGTTCAGGCTTTACACCTTGTAACCCTCACGGCCATTGCACATCTGTTCAGCCAGATCTGCTGTGGTTGTGCTGTGCACACACAGTGCTGCTCCACAGGACAACTGCTGGGACACAGCCTTCACCTGGGAGCTCGACACGTTCTGCAGTGTTCGATCTGCTGCAGCCTTTCATTATTCCAAAGATGTGCCTTTCTGCACGTAAAAATGCAAAAATGCTCATCCCACTCCCATCAGCTGCTGATTGCCATCATAAAACGGGACATGCAGGCACAGCAGAGACAGGCCTGGGCTCAGCAGCACTGGGGGCTGGTGCTTCTCCCAGCTGAGCAGAAGATTGTCAGCCAGCTGGAAGTACCCGTTTTGTCTCACATCGGGAAGGTGAACCTCCCTGAGCATCAGGAATGTGTCCTGTGCCTACCTGAGCAGCCAGGATCTACCACAGCAAGGGGGATCACCCAGAGCAGGAGATAGCACAGCACTACAGGTGATGCATCAGCCACACAGCTTGAGGCTTCAGCAGCGAAATCTGAGCGATACTGACAGGAGAATGAAGGCAGACCAAGGAACTGATCTGGGCTAAAACAAACCCTTTTTTTCCCCACTAGGTTAATTTTAACCTGGATCCACTTGTGGATCAGATTCACTGTGAAGCTGCACAAACATTTCTGTTGGCACAGGGGAAACAGCAGGAAGGAGCAGGCACCTGGGAGAGACAGAAAAGGCAACAAAGGGATTTGGCAGGACTGTTGGCTCTTGACAACTCAAAGTGCTCATGGAACTATCATGTAATGTGCAACTGTTACATACCAAGAGATTGCCTGAACATAGGAATTAAAAAGTACTCCATGACATCATGTACTTGTCCTTCTCACAGAAAGACAAGAGGGTTTTCTGTCTTGTGGTGACTGGAAATTCCAATGTGTAGAAATCCAGCTTTTGGCAACATCTGATGGTACCAAGCAGAAGAGGGATTTCCAAAGTTTTCAGTGCCAGACTGGCAATCACTCACTGGCTTTCCCAGGAGCAGCATTCCTGTACAGGATATCAGCAGAAATCCTGCCTGTCAGAGAGCTAACATCCTCAGAATATCCTAATTGCTGCTATATTGACACCAAAGAATGAAAGCAGGCAGAGGTGCTCCACACTGAAAAAAAGAAGGGTTGTTTTCTAGCCAGTCATTCCACCAGCTGATAAAAATAGCTTTAAAACTACGGTTTTTTTTTTTTTCAATTCTCTGCACAGCAGGCTGCCTGTTATGTGTGCCCTTGTTATTTATACCCGCCATAAGTTTCAATAGCAGCTTTACAGATTCTTTTATGCTTGTCTTAGATCTGGTATTGTAAATCAGAAAGCTTTGCCATCTTAAACATTGCCTGGTAAGAACTCCTCTGCATTCTTTTTACCTTAGAATAAAAGGGAAGTGGAAAATACAGTTAATGCAGTAATTTGGCCCAAATAAATATAAGCTTTTACAATGCTGACATTGAATTTTATTTTAATTCCAGTGCAATTCCTCCAGACTGGCCAAGCAGAAAAAATTCTCTCTAAGTAGCAAATACTGCATGCCAGTTTTTAAATTTTTCCTTTCGCTTGCCTTGAACCCTGTTTGTGTTGGGTTGTGGGTGGGGGAAAGGTGATGAACAGAGCTTGCAGTTTGCTGCAGAACATCTCAGGAGAATAGTCTGAATACTCTTCCATTAAACAAACAAACAAACAAACCAAAACAGGTAACAACTTACTCTAAAGAAAGAGAAATGGCATTTAAAGGAAAATCAGCTGTGGCTTCTCCCATACAAATAGAACAACCTCAGGCAAGTTGGGACAAGCAGGCCAGGAATATTTTTGTTACACTGTTAGTTTGTAGTTGCTAGAACAACTCACCTTTGTCATGCACAAGTGGGTGAGGCGCCTGTTAGTCTTGGAAAGCAGACCATGATGGGCTGAGATAGGCTCATGATTTCCCCACCGAGGCCCAACACAGTAAGACAGGAGCCAAAACATGTCCAGAAGGCAGCACTTTAATGCTCCTTGTCTGCTGTCATTGGGTGTTGTTATAACTTCCAAAGACATGTCTCTGTTCTAATGGAGATAAGTGCTTCAGGAAATGAACACAAACCTGCTTTAAATTTTTATTTCACTCTTTTCTGCCGAAGGTTTGGGTTTTTTTATTCTGACCAGTAGCTCATTCAGGATGTGCCCACCATCCAGGACAGCTCCCCAGCAACCAGTCGATACTGTACCAACACAATGTGGTGTGTGGTTTCGCTTACGGGGCCTCCCAGGTCAGACTGGTTTGTGAGGTGAGGCTCTTTGCTGCAGCCTCATCTGAGCATAACTCATCTGGTGGTGCTGCTGGCAGGCCAGACAAGTCCCCTCTGCTCACACAAGACCTTGCTGAAGTGGTAGAGCCAGCCCAGGGGCAGGTGAGCCTACACTGAGGTCTGGAGATGGTACAGCCCTGTTACCATCCTCCCTCCTACACTGGGAGGATGGTAACGGGGCTGTACTTTGCTTGTAACTGTTTTCTTAAGCAACTCAGTCAGCAAATGGTTACTGCTTAGGAAGAAGCTGTATATATAGGAGAATTGGTTCTGTGCCCAGGAAACCAGAGGAACTGGACAATGTAGGAATCTGTTCTGAGATCTCTGAGAGGCAGAGTTAGGCTGCAGGTTGAAGGGGCATGTGTTCTGCAGGTGTGTCCTGTTCCCAAGAGTGGGTGAAACTATCCTAGGTTGTACCTACTTGAATATTTGGGGGGAAACTCTAAATTCCCTTGAGACAAAATGAATCACATGAAAGCAAATATGTGTATCTTATTCTGTGATGTGCTCTAGTCATCCACCTTTACTTGATGATCTTTTAAAGATACTTGCGGGGATGAGTCTCCAAGCAACTTCTCTCCTTCCGTAGACTCTTCCTTCTTTACAGGATGCAGAGAAAGAGAAAAGATGGGTTGTAGATTAGGAAAGGAAGGCTAGTGTCAGTAAATCTTGTGATGTTTGGGAGAGGTGGGTGAGCAGTATGCAAAGGTGAGGTCCATCTCAGCAGAGCAGACGGGTCTGGCTGTGGCCCTTGGCTTTATAGTAGGGTTGGTGTGCCAGGATGCTGTTAGGTCATGGCAACTCTTCTAAGCTGCCATAAATCCATCCCGTGCTGACATCCACAGCAGAGGAATAAGAGTGATGTATCCTAACATTTGCTGAACATATGCCTACATTGCAGTTCAGCATGGAGGTTGGGCTGGACTGTCTATATTTCTTCTTAATTTGTTTGGTTTAGCTAGTTGAGAATGTTCTTTTTTTACCTACCACTGTGCTGAACTGAGGAGCCAAAAACCTCTCCTTGGATTTGTGCTCTCTTGCACCAGGAGGGAATATGACTCCATTTATTTATTTATTTTTAATTTATTTTATCTGTTTCAGTACCCAATAAACTTGTTGTTTTTTCCAACTGGCACGACAAGGCTCTAGCTATTTTTAAAGAATGTGGTCCGTTTGATTTAATCTAATGAATGTTTAGTGCTGTTGAAAATAGCTGGAGCCAGAGCCAAGAATAATGTACTGAAATGTGCTGGTTGAGCAAGGAGTTCTTCACTCTGCCAATCTGTTTCCCTCCAGTTGTTCAGATTTACCTGGTTTTGCAAGTAGCATTTGCAGGCAACACATATTGATCAAAGTGCTTTTTAATACTGATTCCAAAGGCCAATAGTGCCAGAGCCACATTTTGTCACACTCATTTCAAGACATAGGTAACGAAGACAGCTCTTCTTGTTGTTCAGTGTAGGATGTCTAATCTGTTTCAGAGCACTTTAAAGGCAATGTGAAATGCTGATATCCTTCTATTGAACATAGGAAAATTGAGGCATGAAATGGTAATTTTTTACCTGAAAGTCACCCAGAAAGCAAGTGACAGAATGAGTAATGAAACCAGCATCTACTGGGCTCCTGAAGCTTCTTTGTAACTCCTGATTCCTCCATGAACTGAAACAAGACCATAATCTGAAAACAAGTTCTGCTAAGTCCTTACTCCTGGTGGTTCTCATTGCCTGGTTTTGAGAACATCCATGTTCACTGTCCTGACTGCACTCTCTGAATTGCTCTGTAGAGATATAAAACAAACTAACTAGTATACTACTAACAAAACTTAAATTTCATGCATATTTTTACACTATCTGAATTTGACTCTGCAAGCCACACCACATATTCAAATGATGTTTTTAAAATGGTACAAATCCATCTTCCTTTTGCCATCCATGAGTTATTTCTGTTAGATAGTTGGTTTGCTATTCCTAAGAAATGCTTAGCTACTACTTAAGCTTCATTGGATTAAAAAAATAAATCAACTGTAGTACATCTTATTCCGTGACAGTGATGTCCATAGGGATGGATTTTCTGCAGAGATCGCTTTACACCCTAAAGCACAATGTAGGATTGACTTGCATAAGTAATGAACAGATGCTCCTGACAGCTATTACATTATTCATCTCCCTATGCATGTGATGGGGGGAAGGAAACAGCACCTGTTACTATGGGAGAAATACTGTCCCTGCTGTTCTGCGTTACAGACCCCCAGGACAATCTGGGCCAGACGTATTTCACTACATTTATGTTGACCCAAAATGAAGCCATGCCATTTTACATCCCCTCGTTATTTTGTCCTGTTTCCCTCAGATAGATCACTCAGTTTATAACCTAAGAAAATAAAATAGCTGCTGCAGGTGTGAGGGAGCACTGTGAAGGCAGTGAAAAAATTTGTGTTTCATCTTTCACCCCAAATTTTTCTCAGAAGTCTGGGTAAAAGTATTAGAACTTACTTCCCCTCTGCAGCAACGGTACTTTTCACAGACCTTCTCAGATGTCATATGAAAGGGGAACTCATATGCCCAGGGAGTTCCTAAAGGTGTATTTATGAGTAGACAGAAGTAATTCCCTTGTCATCCTGACATTAGACTGAGATGACTTCCCCTCCATCCTCTGTGTTGGGCAGGGCAGCACACATGGCCCATGGAGCAGGCACACTGCTAATGGCCTGAGCTTCAGATGCAGCCAGTTAGAGCCATAAAATTTTCTTGTTCCTTCCACTGCAGGTAATGATGGGAGTGTTTGGAGTGTGGTGCCAGGAGATGTTTCCTCAAAGAACTCCTATGACTCAGCCTTCCAGTAAAGGG
This sequence comes from Aleadryas rufinucha, assembly GCA_013397815.1. Classification (NCBI taxonomy): domain Eukaryota; kingdom Metazoa; phylum Chordata; class Aves; order Passeriformes; genus Aleadryas; species Aleadryas rufinucha. The sequence goes on from VZTH01010186.1 coordinate 488,072, forward strand.
GGTTTATAGCAAAGAGGGAGGGTGCCTTTTTACACGGGCATATAGCAATAAGACAAGGGAGAATGGTTTTAAAGTAAAAAAGGAGAAATTTAAATTAGATGCTAGGAAGAAATTCTTTACTGTGATGGTGGTGAGGCACTGGAACAGATTGCCTGGAGACATTGTGGCTGCCCCATCCTTGGAAGTGTTCAAGGCCAGGCTGGATGGGACTTTGAGCAACCTGATCAAGTGTAAGGTGCCCCTCCCTATGGCAGCAGGGTTGGAATAAGATGACCTTTAAGGTCCCTTCCAACCCAAACCATTCTATGACTCTATTCTTTGATGCAGGCACAGGTTAGAGCAAGGATAGGGGTGTTTTCCTTGTCAGGGGACATACAGATAATTCCATATAGATATGGACCACAGTCACACATTAATTCATCCTGCCCAATAATCTTCTAGTCCCAGACAAGCAGCTCCTTGCCCTTCACCTAGGGCAAGTGGGCTGTACAGATTTCTATCCCCCACACAATCTCTGCAGCACTTCTGCATCCCGAAGGCTGAATTCCGTATTCGAAGCTAAAGACTCAGTGTAGTTGGCAGCATAGTGCCTATTTGCTGCTGCTGCTGCCAGATGTTTTTCCCAGCTAGGGCTGGAGCTGAACTAGACTGCCCACAGCATGTCTCCTCCTCTTCTTTATAGCAGCTAATTGATATGGTGTGGTTATTAAGAATATGGCTTTCAGCCTTATTTTGTGAAATATTTATTCCATGTATAATTCATCAGTGAGTATGTGTAGATGTATGTGTTTTTAAAGAGCAACTTTATAGAGATAACCTTCACAACACTGCTGGAACTGTAGATTGGGGAGGGGCAGAGCCTGCTTCCTCCCACAATAATTACTTCAATTCTGTTTTAATTAGGGATGGAGGTTTTTTAAGAGCTGAGATTGCACCTTAATTATGTTTTAAAGTTAGGCTGCAATTACAAGAGCTATGACCTTGCTTCCCAACCCTCCTCACAGTCGCAGACTCCATGTCCATGTGCTGGCTTAGCGAAGCCTCATCTCCCGGCAGGGTTATTGTGGTGCCTCTACCGCCACAGTCCCCGTGTTTTTCCACCGCTCTGGCTCTCAGCTGGTGGCTCTGATCAGCCCAGTTCCCCCCTGCCTCCCTGGGCTCCCCCCACCGTGCCAGACCCTGCTGTCAGGCTCACACAGAATCACAGAACATGCTGAGCTGGAAGAGACCCACAAGGCTCCCTCATAGTGGACAACTCTTCCAAGAGTCATGGGAATTTAGAGGTGAAATGCTGGAGGTGAACAGCTTAGGCTGTTTCCTAGTTTCTTAAATGAGAAGTCTTAAAGGTTTTCTTAAGATAACTTTTAAAACCACCAGGAGCTGAGATCTGGCAAACCAGGTGCTGTGTATGGCCTGCTCCTGCCTTAGGTCCTGTATCGTCAGTCTGGGCAGATACCACATGAGCAGTGAAGTGCCAGTGAAGAACATGTTCACCTTACCCCTTTTCTGTTTGCACACAGCAGGCTGAGATCAGGTGGGAGGCAGCCAGCCCATGGGGCAAGAGATGGGCATGCTGTGCAAGGGTGGGTTAGAAAAGAGAGATGAAGTTTGAAGTAGAAAGCAGAGGTGAGGAGCTGCCTTCTCAGAAGAGCCCTGCTCTAAGTTTCCTGAATCACTCAGAGGACCTGAGTTGGTCCCTTCTTACTGCCTGGCACTTTGGGTGGCCAAAACAGCCACCTGAAGAGCTGCTGCCTGGAGAGTTATGGCAGGGACAAACACAGAAAGGAAGAGGTGCAGAAGGTGAGGGTGTCCCGGCTGGTTTCCAGCCCACCTTTTCCTTCTCTGGCTGCAGCTGCGGTTTCTGCTTCACGTGTGACTTACTATCTCCCTACTGCAGGCACAAGAGCCCTGAGTGCACCCCCGAGACATTCCCTTGCAGCTCCCAGATAGGCAAAGACCCAAGTCAAAGAAAGACACAACACCCAGCAAACGGGAAGTAGTTACACTGCCCTTCGTTCTTGTGTACTGGAAGCACCTTGGTGCTCAAGGGCATCGGCAGGAAAATTTGCATGCTCCAAGCTCATTATGAGGTTGTCAGTCCCTCCAGTGAGGCTGTAGTCAAAGAATAGTTCCTGCAGAGCACCAGAAGTGAAGCAGGAAAGTTTCTTATTTGCCGCTGTG
>VZTH01010186.1:493503-650669 GCA_013397815.1 Aleadryas rufinucha
TCGGCCCCGGGGACAGCGAGGGAGAGCCGTGCCCTCGGCCCCGGGGACAGCGAGGGAGAGCCGTGCCCTCGGCCCCGGGGACAGCGAGGGAGAGCCGTGCTCTCGGCCCCGGGACAGCGAAGGACAGCGGCGCCGTCGGCCCCGGGGACAGCGAGGGAGAGCCGTGCCCTCGGCCCCGGGGACAGCGAGGGAGAGCCGTGCCCTCGGCCCCGGGGACAGCGAGGGAGAGCCGTGCCCTCGGCCCCGGGGACAGCGGAGGGATAGCGGCGGGTGAGCCGATAACGGGCACGGCGAGCGAGAGGGCTGGAGTTGGTTCAGTTTTACAGTTATAGTTTTACATTTTATCATTGGTGGTAGGAAACACCCTGGGACTGTAGGGTCAATAGGGCGGGGAGAAATATTTGCTTAAATGGTTTTTTTCCCCCCCTTCCTTTGTAGGCTTTCTTGGGCTCGAGTACGAGCAAAATGCTTTGAGAACATCTGTTTCTCACAGTTCACAAATCTCTGAATGGTTGATGGGGGAAGGTCTGGGGAAGCTGGCTGAGCTGAAATGCTGAGAGGGATGTGGGAAAGCCAGGGCAGCTGGAGTGCCTTGTAAAAATAAAATCAAAATCTGGCTTTTATGTGGAACAGCGCAGCTCAGATGCATTGACTGAAGGGTTCGCAGCCTGCAGTCTTTATGCTGCGATATGGGTCTTGAACTTGTTCTGGATAATGTAAGGTTTTTCAAAGATCTGCTTGTGGTATTTCGATGTTTCCTGTTCTCTGACTGGACAAGCAAAATGACCTGAATAAAACTTGGCTTTTGTTTTGTGTCTTTTTTTTTTTTTGTAAATAACTAAAGCTTTCAAATGCAGGTTTTTTGTATGTCTGGAACCCAAATTAAGAGCAGATAAAAATGCCATTGAGGACGGGTGGGCCTACTCGTTTCTTGAAGCACACATTTGCAATGCAGGAGTCCTCTTTCCCCAGTTACTGAATTAGTCATGCTTATGTGGTGACAGCAGCAAACTAGCTGGTGATGGAGTTTGCCACTACTTCGTAAGATGTGATCTTTTTTAGCCTGGAGAGAACACACCACTTCATGCCAAGGAAGTTATTCTTGAGGTCAGTGCCCAACACTCCACTGTTCTGCATCATTTAAGAAGGAGCACGTAATCTGGTTGTAGGGGTAGGGCTGCCTGCAGAAAGGTTGTGGTACTAAGCCACTGTGAAAGCCAAGTCTCTTGGACAGCCTGTGTTTTAATGTGTTGGCCCATGCATCAGGCTGGAGCAGTATTCAAGCTCTCTCAGAGAGCTCTGGTCTTGAAAATGTTGATTCTAACGGATTAGAATCTCCATGCTGCCTGTCCTGCCGACAGACGTCTCTGGAAGGGGGAAGGGGAAACAGCTGGCTCTTCTCTCTTGGGATGAAATGTTAACTGTGTTTGCAGTTCTGGTTTACTGGGTTGGTAACCAAAGGTGTTTTGTGATACAGATTGATTTACTTCTTTCTTGTCCTTGGTTGTAAACTTTGGGCGAAAAGTTCTAAAAGGTTGTCTGTCATGCTGTATTTATTAAAGCAAACCAGAGGTGGTGGAAATACTCCTTGAATTTAAGCTGGTACCAAACCTGACATTTGACAAGGGATTCAGGTGCCCCAGATTACAGCATCAGTGTGCCCTTGTTGGCAGCTTCTGCCATTAAGCTTAGAGATGCTTTAATGTGGCACCCAGACCTTTGAAGCTCTAACTTCGTGTATTCTGTGTTGTCAGCAATCACCTGGGGGAGGACACTCTTCATCCCAGGGCTTCTCACTGATCTCAGGCTTGCAGTGCAAATAGGTGACTGTAGTTTGTATTTAAGATGGATGTGAAACACCTTGGAGCTATTCTCAGTGCTGCCCCATAGGTAACCTTACCTTTTCCTTTGGAAATTCATCTCTGCTTTTTCCTGGTGCCAGTGCCTGATGTATCTTAATCTTTTGCAACAACTGAGTAGGTTTTCTTGTGTGAATAAGAGCTGTCCGGTGAGAGAAGTAGGGAAGATGAGCCTGCAGTCTGTGTCAAACACAGGTTTTGTGCTCAAATTGTTGGTATGAGCTGCATTATTGCTTTTCATGGAGCTTGGAAGTGATGTGGATGCTTGATGTCCTAAATAGTAGCAATAATGCAGAGCTGAAAAATGCCAAACCCGAGGTCCCCTGTGTATCATGAAATACGTAAGTTTTGTGTAACTGGGCATTTCTCTGAAGGATTTTGACAGATGACTCAAACGCTTTTGCATTAGTATTCTGCTGTCTGTTGCAGCAGTAGAGATCTTGATGCTGCTTTCTTTGCTTGTTACTCTTGCTGAGTTTTCTGTTCTTGTCAGCTTTGCCCATGTACAGAGCTGTTGGGATCCATCCAGAGAAAACAAGTGACACTTAGTACCATTTGCAATTTTGCTCTGACCCCAATAGTTGCCTGCAGGAACTAAATAAGGACTACTTCTCTGTTCTGCAGTATAGACAGATACGAATCCTAATATAGGAGTGCCTCAGAGCAAGAGTCTGACACTTGCTTCCAGCCATAAAAAGGGGTAGTTAGGAGCAGTACACTTGCAGAGCCTTTAGGCCAGTGGCCTTACTAAGCCAAGAGTGTGCAAGCAAGGCTTTTTGCTGTATCTCCTAAATGCAGAAGTACAAAGTGACCTAGTGTAACAGGATGCTTCTTAATGCTGCAAAACTGTTGCTGGTAAGAGGGTTCAAATTCTGATGGTCTTCTGATAGCTAGAAAGCCATTGAACTCTCCTTAGAAATCAGCCGAAGGTTTGCAATTGAATATACCCTATTTTTTTTTAACATGAAGTCTATCTCCTCAGTTATCTCTGTGGTTCAGATTAGAGGTTACGCTAAAAGTGGGAAAATGATGGAAAATAAAGAGATGAGAGGGATTCCTGCTTTGTGAAATGGCTTTTCTAAAGCAAATGGTCAGCTGCATGCCTTGGATATGAGAAGATCAAAACTTTGTTGCCTTTAAGCACAGAGCCAAGTCCAGTGTGTGAGTGCCATTCCTCTGCACTACCTTCTGCACAGGGCTCTGAAGTTCATCAGTGACTGGGAACATGGACATTGGGTGGACACTAAATTCCAGGCTCTTTATGCACAGGGAGCTGTAAAGACTAGCCAGTGACTCAGATTTAACCTGAAAATTAAATTCTGTGTGCTGCCTTAAACCTAGGGCCTTATTTAGAGGACATTTTTTTGCAGTATTCAACTCTTTCAATTGTAGCCCAAACTGGAGCATGCTGGGATCTCACTGCCCTAAGGAACAACAGGAGGGTGGAAAGCACAAACACGGTGTAGGAAATGCGTTTCTTTGAGGACAAGGACAGAGATGTTCCCATCTATTAGACTTGAGAAGCTGGCTGTGAGTATACCAGGTACAGACAAAGAAAAGGGTCTGTGGTTAAAAGTAATCAATTGTCAGAATAACTTAAGATTTCAGCTGAGTGATATTATGTAGCTGCAGCGTGGCTTCAGGTGAGAATATAGTACACTTTCTACTTGAGGGTAGCCAGAAACCAGGAGGATGGATTTAAATGGATGCACCGTGTTGGCTTCAATAAAGAACTCATCCTCTGCCTCCTCAAGCAGTTGCTGTTCTGAGAAGGCTGCTGTTTGTATCCAAACTTCTAATTTCAGAACAAAAGAAACTTAATCTGAATGTCAAACCTTAAATCTCAGTGTGTTAAAGGTTGAGTGGGTTTCTGTCTATGCTAAGCTCCTGGTAAACCTCTTATTTTAAATTTTCTGTCCCTTCAACTTGTCCTATCTCCTACACTTTTGGTCTTCTTTCTGCAATTTTCTGGTTTACTGTCTTTTTTTTCTTTCTTTCCTTCCTTCCTTTTCCTCTTCTTGCCTAAATCTTTGTTACTGGATATCTGCTGTAAGTGTAACAAAGAAAGCTTGTCTTGACAGTGTGATGGTGACTTCTGTGCAGTGAAGGGGGTTCAGCCAGACACCCTGTACATCTTTCCTAGCTGGGCAGAAACAGAGCCTTAACTGGAAGTTAGGAAAACCGGCATCATTACAAGGGCTGTCAACAGCACATTAATAAAAGTTATTTCTTCATTAGGTAAAAAGTGAGACCTGATGGTGCCTTTTATAGAAGGTGCTGACACTGTTACAGGGAGCTGCAGGGCTTTGCTAAGGGACCTGGTACCTTTGTGCTGAGTGGTAGCAAGAGAGTGATCTGCAGTAATATATTCAAGCCCATAACATTTCCTAATTTGAACATTTTTTTTTTAGTGCTTCAGGCTGAGCCATGATTGCACTGTGTAAAGCATAATGGAATGCATGGCCAAAGCAGCTCTGTCAAAATTGAGGCACAAAAGAAAACAATAGTAAAATTAAGGGTGTCAACCAAAGCTTGCTTAGTTTCCTGGTCCTTCTTGAATGAGAAATATGAGGAAACTGTTAGGTTCCCCACATAAACTCCTTGGGTGATGTCCATCTGTTGCTCATTAGTTGTATCTCAGCGAAGTCAAGAGGATCAAGTGTACTGGTCCTCTGTAGGCAGTCTCTCTCCCTCTCGTGCCAGAGTTGAGCTCTGCTCTTTGTCCTGGCAAATTCATGAGCAAATGGCTGTGGAGAGGTTTGTGAGAGTTGTTGTTATTTCCTTCCAGTTCTATTAAGAGAAAACTGGTTAGCCCATGACAGGAATATCGCTTCCAAGTCCTGTGTTTTCCCACCTCTGCAGGCTGAGTCAGGAGTCAGAGTAGGTCATAGCAGAGAGTTATTGGAAGGGACAAAAGAGTTGATGAAAACACTGCTCAGTTGAGCAGGCAGGATTAACGTGACAAGGTGAACACTGCTAGCAAAAAAGAAATCACTCTTTTTGTTGGTGTGAAACTGCTTTCTCACACCTGCTCTACACCGTCCTGACACATAGTCCTCAGTTAAGCATGTCCCAGAAGCATGACTGACAGTCCCCATGCCAGTCTTTCGGGATAAATAGACTCACTGTTCTGAACCTCTTAGCATTTGTGTGGCAATGACACGTAGGAGGACTTCAGGAGAAGTCCTGGGGCTGATGAGTAACCTCTGAATATGGACAGTCGAAGGAGAAGCATGGCCACTGTTCTGCTGGCAGGCTGAGGGAGCAGTGAGTTCATTTTAGGATTACTTAGTTTTAAGTGGTGTTGAATCTTACCTGTTTGCAGGAGGGTTTCTTGAGGGTAGGAACCTTGTTCATAGATACAGCAGGTCACATTTTCAGTGGGTTTGTATTACTGTCAAATATAAAGTGTCCAAAAACACAGCAGGTTTGAGCTTTTCAGAAGTGCTGGTTGCTGCACATGACTTTGTGCTCACTGCTCTCATTTGCCACCAGCCACTTTCTGTAAGTCGAATGTTTATCATGTCAGTGCCAGTGTTGGGATGCTTTAGCAGATTTCTCTCAGTTTCCAAGATCCAAGCAATAACAGTGTTATTACTTTCTCCCTTGAAAGTTATGTGCACTACTAGACAGCTCTAACTTTCCTGATAGAAGCTAGCTCCTCATCCTCTGGCTTCATGTTTCCCTGTTGTGACTAATCTTGCAGTCTTTTGACATGTGGTTATATACAGGATGCAACAAAAGTGGTACAGAAAATACACTTTCAGATGTTAATTCATATGCGAAAAAGAGATAGCAAGAGCTTCTATAAACAGCTTTCAGTTGCTGGTCTGGGGGTGAATACATGGTGAGGATCCTTATTATTCAGATTGCTGTGTTGTTTTCAACTTTTATGAATTCGTCCAGCTTTAAGGAAACATGGGATTTGCTTTTATGCAGGCAAAGCTCCAAAACTTCCCATTCACTCCAAGGAACATCTAAGAACCCACAAGGCTTTATTCATCTTGTCAAAAACCTGAAGAAAGGAGACTTTATTCTAAGGAAAAGAGAACAGATAATTGTGAAAAATATAGCTTGGGTAACTCCCTGCTCAGTGCAAAGATGTGGGGTAATTAAACATGCTGTTTTCCTATAAAATAAGTGCCAGATAGATGTATTGTTCAGGAATTCAATGCACGGATGCTGAAATAAAATCTATCCATTTTGAAGTGAAACAAAAAGGGCAGTTATTTCACATGACCCCAGAAGGATTTTGTTTGGGTTTCTTCCCAAACTGTTATGTTTCAGCACACACCTTGTTAAAACTTGTGTGTGTATTGGGAAAACTAATCTATCATTTCAAACTTAAAACCCCCCAAACTTCCTAAGTTTTCAGTCTAAAAATAGCATCACAATACTTCTCAAGCACACCAGTTACATTTCAGTCTAATTCTTGTCTGTTAACAGGCTTTATGAAAACATTTTCATATTTGGCAAAAGTTGCAATTTCTTTTCAAAAGAGAGGAATTGGTTGAGCAGTTAGTGGTTACAACAGGGATCTACAGATACTGTGGTTTTCAGTTCAGTAAGGAAATCCAGTTTTCTGCCAGTTTAGCCACTGCATCAGTTGCTATTGCAGAACAGTTCAGTTGCTAATACTGCATCACACAATTCTGTGTCATGTAAAGTTACTTTTTAATATAACTATAGAAGCACATCTGGCTGTTTTCTTAAAAAAAAGATTCATAGATCACAAGTAGGACTTCAGGACATGTAAAGAATTACTAGAAAATAATGAGATTATCTCTAATGAGATAAGCTTGAAATCATCTCCCTTGACCATTCTTTGCCATTGGAAAACCACAAAACAAAAATTAATGTGTTTTCTCTTAGCTCCTGTTGTTTGATGTGGCTGTTTATGCTGAAACACCAACCAGTCCTTGAATTAAAGGCAGTTAGTGCATCCCATTGGGGCTCCTGTGGGGTTTGACGTGCCTCGCACTCCTTCAGCCTCTGTCCTGGGCCAGCCCCACAGTGCTCCCTCTGGCAGGCTGAGGACTTGGGAATCACACACATCACCCAGGCTCCTTTCATATAATTAGGACAAAATATGAAAATGTCTCCAGTGAAGTTCTAATGAGATGAAAAATAGAACCTGCAAGGTGAATTACAGCAGTTAACAATAGAACAGCTGTGGGGTTTCTTCTCTTTGATGGGGAGAGACCCATTACATACACTTCAGTTTATGTATTTGTCATTTACTTTTTGAGAATGTAGAACACATAAGATCATGTGACAGAAACTCCTGGCTGGATTTTACTCCCTGACCTCTCAGTACTTCCCAATGGTTGTGGGTGCTCCTTTACTATACAGAAACTGTGGCTACTTTTGGAAAAGGGAAAAAGTGTGTCTCTTGTTTTGTGTGTTGCCACATGAGGAGTTAGTAACTGCTATTCTGCTGCCCTTATTGCACCCCAGTGCACTCGGTTGTCCCATGTGGTGTAGCCATTGCTCATCCTCGCACAGCTCAACGGCTTTGATATCTTGGATCCCCTGCAAAATGACATTCCAGGCTGTGAAGTTCCATAAAGGGGTGAAGCCTGGGAGCTAGACCTGCTGGGAACCTATTAGCAAACATCACCCTGAGGAACCAGTAGGTGGTTTCTGGTGGAGATTATTATCTTTTGTATTGGAAGGTTGTAAATTAAACATGGAAATTTAAAGTTGCTGTGTACAGGAAAGCACAAGTACAGTCTATATGTGAGTTTTGAGCAAAGATCTCTTGTTCACCAGCCCAAGAAAACATTGAAGTAAACGTTTAGGAAAGTGATGGACTGTGGCCCGTGAGGATAAGGGACTGGATTTAGTGACCATGGAGGTATTTCCACTGTTGTGTTTTCTGAGAATTTTTCCGTGTTCATTTTTCACATGGAGAAAGCAGCTCAGAGCACAGAAGAAAGCTGGGAGTGGCACATCCCCAGCTACAGCTAAATCCTCTGAGGACACTTTTTCATGCAGTTGAGGCTTGCTGACAATTACAGCACAGACTGTAGCAGCCAAGGCCTCTTAGGCTCTGTTGGGTTTTTTCTCATCCCTTCATAAGGCACGTGCAGCTTTGGTGAGCAGAGGTTTCTCACATCCCCAAGACACGCAGTACGGCCGCAACCTCTCTGAAGACACCTTACAGCTCAGTGGGTGCTCAGAAACTTCCTTGAGGTCACGTAGGAAACCAGTGACCAACTGAGCATCAGATCATCAGCAGTTACAGCTTTCATATTCATATGGACCAGTTGATTTCAGCCTTTTTGTAGCCCTGCATGTCCTGGGGAGCACATCATGCATATACTTGAGATCACCTTGTTCCAGGGTGCTGGTTGACTGTGGCCAGAGCAGCCGTTCCTGCTCCTGTGTGTGTCCCTGCTCATCCACTGCAGTCCTGAATCCAATTTGTCCATGCTGAGCACCCCTGATGAACAAGGCCCCAGCTCTCTGCTGCCACGGGAGTGTGAGCCAAAGCAGGCCATGGGAAGTGTTGCACAACCGGTATAATTTCACCGCATGCTGAATAAATACACTTTCGAGAACGCTTTTGAAGAGATGTTGCCTAATTAATCCTGCAGGGGGTATAATATCTATATTTTTGAAATCCAGTTTTAGCATCGTGCAATTAGCTTTTATGGCCTAGGGATTCTGATTTAAGGCATTCTTTAGTTACTAATGGTAATCTGTTTTAATTAGAAATGCAAATGTATTTTAGATCCAAATGTGTCTTAGTGGTACAGTGTAAAATGATTCACAGTGAATACCATTGAAGTGCCTCAAGTCTGGTATTCTTTGTACCTTCTGCAGTTTGAACTCTGAGGATCAACACAATGTTCAAACATCACTCTCAGCTGAAGCATGTGGAGGCTGAATAGATTTCTTTAGGAAATGGAATAAATATTAATCAACAGGGATTCTTTCTAGGACGGCAGAAGGAAAATCATAGCTTTAGGCAAGAGGGAGGCCAATGCTTTGAATGTTAGCGGTAACTTCAGCTCCACAGTAGCAGAGCACAGCTCTTCCCAGGGTCCAGGTGCTGAGCAGAGAGCAGCATCTTAGTTGATTTTGTCTTAGTATCTGAGAAATTACCCAGGCTTGAACATTCCAGGCTCCTCATGGAGGGGCAGTAGCTGCTCAGGGCTGTGTTGCAATAAAATTTGATCTGGTAGTGTGTCTAAGACAAGCCTACAGCAAGGCAAGCTCCAGACAAACATCCAGAGGCTGGTGCTTGCTGAATATTCACTGCAGTCATTTGTCCTGGAGGTGACAGGCAGGTGATATCTCTGATCAGACATCTTGAAGTGTTTTAACAGGTCACCTGTATTCAACAAAGCTCTTCTAGAATCAAAGAGCCTCTTCTACTAGGCTAATCCTTGCTGTTGTGTTCAAATAAGTGGTTTTTTCCTGATTCCTTTGAAAGATGGGGCCAAAAGAAAGCAACCACTCAGCAATAGTGAAGATGGCTTTTGTAATGAAAGTTTATTAGGCATGTTGCTTGGTAGAGCATTTTTACAGCTGTTTGCGATGAGACTCGGTGATGCAGAAGGGAATGAAGTTGTTTTTATGCCGCGCCCATCTCCACACCTCTGCAAAGCTGGATGTAGATTTTTTTTTTTTCCATAAGGAGGCTGCTGGTAAGGAGCAATGATGTAGGCACCATAAAAGCTGTGGGTGGCTCTGGGTGGCCCTTCAGAAGTCACAATCAATCGGTTTCTTAGGACTAGCCTCACTGGGAAGGCTGGTGTCCGGGTCAAGGCACTGGCACAGCTTCAGAGGACTGAGACCTCGGCAGGGTGCTGCAGAGAGCTCTCCTGTTCCCATGTAGCAGATGCTCTCTGAAACTTCAAGTTCCTGTCCATCTTTCTTGCTGACGCAGATAGAGTGTAGTAGTGACTTTGTCACCTGAAATTTGATAAACTTGTTGACTGGCATCACGGGGAAGCGTCCTCACAGAGCTGCTCCCTGCCAAGCTGTCAAACGAAAAGCCAAGACACAGATCACGTGAGCCTGTTATATGGGACAGCAAGTGGTGTTCTGGTTTTGCTACTTAAGCTGAATGAACTAAAGCTTCTCACAAGCCTAACTGATAGTCTTGAGTGTGCAGTTAAAAGTCTCTGAGCTGCTTAGCCATTTCCCTGTGCTGTGTTCAAAGAGCAAAGCATCACAAGCACCAGCAGTTCTTATCTGTGTGTTTTATTTCCAAACCGCTGTTTGCATTGACTTCATTCATTACTTCTTTTAATTCATCCCAACCAGTACCTTTGCTGTGAGCTTGTATTTTCCGCTGGTATTTCTGGAGGACGAGGGCGTGGAGGAAGCTGCTTTGGGCACCAGCCCTGGAGGCTGCAGCTGCAGTGTGTCTGTCGTCAAACACCCCAACCTCGTTGTTCTTGGTGGTTACGTGGTGTCCGCTCCTGCCCTGCGCCACTTGCAACTTATCCTTATTCCGTTCTTTTCTTTTCAGGGGCTGTCAGAGCCTGAATAATTTAAGAGTGAACAAATGAGAGACGTTCATGGAGGACTCTGTTCTTACCTAGGCACAAATTGACAAGCATGTAGATTGCCTTGGGTTTCCACTGCACCTACCACAACTTTACTAAGAGAAAAGTCCCCTTTCCTAGACATCTGTGTCACTCTTGCTTAGTAAAGTTATTCAAGATCAGCGCCTTTGGAATTGGTTGGTAAATGGACAAAGACTTTCTCTTTGCCCGGAGCTCCTCACAGCCTCCAAGTACCAAAGAGAACTCCACAGCACTAGAAAGCAAGAGACAGCTGCTGAATGTTGGAAGCTACTGCATTTGGCAAAAGAAGCTGACGCTAAGATGCACACAGTTGTGTTTGTTTGTTCTGCTTGTTTTCTGTGCTTTCCGAGCCCTCTGTGTGCCTGGAAAGTTTAATGACCGATCCCTTCTTTCTCAACATGCAGTTTTTCTTCCTATCTCAAAAAGCTTTGGGTTCTGTTCTTGCTTTTTTTTGTTTTTCCAATTCCAAGTTTGTCACTGATACTCTTCTGTTGTTTCCGTGGAGAATTGTTTGGGTACATAGCTACAGTTTCCTTTGCAATAGGGACACCTAAATAAGGTACTCAAATATCATTGTCTTCCCTCCTCTCCCCCCCTTTAGCAGAGTGGTCCACCTTGTCACAGAGGTTGCTGACTTCAACTATAAGGCACAGTTGACCTTAGCAATGATGTCATTTAACTGAGAAATTACTTCAAAATTCTTACAGTAGCTCAATTTGGAAGCTGCTGAATGAAGCTGACCCTTGACCCTTCACAAAAGAATAAGGCTTGTGTTTTACTAACAGCTGCTTGGAAACCATGTGTAATAAAGTTTGTTTTTGTGCCCAACATCCAGGATAAAAGATGGCATTTGCTGACTCTGGTACCCTTACGCTCCCAGAAGAGCAGAACTGCTTTGATCAAAGTTAAAAAGTCTGCTTCTATGTGGGTGTCTAAGCATTTCACAGTTCCTTATGCTAAAAGTAACAGTGTACTTGCAAAGGCCAGCAAATGCTGCTCTTGTTCAGCTTCAAACATGACATTTTACTCCTTGTCATCCCATACAGCTTTTCGTAAAGGTTCAGGGTTAAAACTTTTTTTATGCAACATGCAAAAATCTCCTATCAAAATATATCAAGGGAGATTTTTGCTTTGTGTTTGGGGCTTTGTTATTTTTGCTGCTAGCGACACTTATTCTGGAAACTTCAGGGTCGGAGATTATTTTATTTTTGTCACAGAACGAGGACAGTGTAAATACAAAATGTAAAGTAGAATTGAGAGAAGTGCTTCAACGAGTTGTTTCACTACATTGAAATAAATGTTGATTTGTTCAAAAAAACAAAAAAAGCATGACCTTTCTGGATCTTGTTAGTCTTGACTTTTTGTTTCCTTTCTTTGCTAAAGAAATGCGTGCCTCTTGACTTCAGCAATCTGCTCACCCAGCTGTGAGGCATTACGGGAAGGCTGTGCCGATGTGTGCTCCCCGCAGATGTGTTGGACTTGCTGCCGCTGTGCTCGGGCTGGTCCGGGACATGTGCTGGGCACAAACTTGAGGCAAGAGAACGGGTGAATGAAATCAAGTGTGCACAGATACTACATCTGGCCTCCAGCTCTGCTGTGTGGAGCAACTGCTTTATTTCTGAGCTTTTCCACACCCTTTTATTCAGGAAAAGCCTATTCTAAAAAGCTGTTGCTTCAAGGTTCCCTTGAAGGTATGTTACTGCCCTGCCTTGACTCCTGTCTCACAGTATTTTAGGATAGGAGCTGGCTAGGAGTATCTCACCAACAGGTTGGTGGTTCACTCTGAATATTTCTTATGTTATTATTCTTGTTGTGAATTCACAGCGGCTTATGTGGGGACTCTGAAGCAGCATTAATTAGGCTGGTACATGGAGACAAAAAGGCTCAAACCTCCAACCGGAGAAGTTTCCATTGCGAAAGTTTAATGTACTTCTAATGTACCCTTAACAGTTGCAAGCTGTTCTGTGGAAACCCGTTTCAGAGCAGGACCCCCGGAGGGAGGGACTGCAGGTGTTTCAGCTGCTCTTCAAGTGCTTGGTGCCACGGGGCTGAGTTGAACACTTTCCTTGAGGGTCTCTTTGGAGGCACAAAGAGTTGTTCTGCCTTCATGTGCAACAGCTCCTGAGTTAAATGCTCATCTGTAGGAAACGAGACCCTGCCCTATAGTCACCTGAGGACTCATCTTGCTCTTTTCCCCTTGCCCCTCCCTATGGTCACCTCTGATAAAAGCTTAGATCCACATGAAGCAGTGGATACAATAGGGAACTTTTCCATTTGTTCTTCACACTAGGCACTCTTGGACAGTACTGAAGTCATGTTTTATTTCAGCAGGCACTCTCTCTCTCTGTGCCTTCCCCTTGTGCTGTTTCTCTCCCTGGAGACCCAGCTCACTCATTCAGCACGCTCTCAGGATTTCAGTAACTTTTCTTGCAAGGTCTCAGGGGACCATGCGCCTCTGTGCTGTTTCTCCAGGCTTTTGGTTTTATCTCACTCTTTGAAACTTTCCCAGAACTGCAGTGACTTTTCTCTGACCTCCAGGAACTGCAGCTCTTGAGCCCTCACACTCCGACTGGCACAACGAAGACCTGGAGACTACTTTGGGATGTCAGCTTTCCCAGCACATGTTGGATGGAAGCTGCATCTGAGCAACACCAGCTAAAAATAAAAGCTATTCAACTGAAGCTAATGGCAGGTTGCCACGAGTTATTGCTCATTAAAGTGAATTGACAGATGCTTAACTTCAGCTAATCATTCCCTGCTGCGAGATCGGCCTGGTATGAAGCGTACTCAAATGTGGGAAGGGGATTCACAATAACTAAATTTAGCTGAGGGTATAATTTCCTCGGACTCCCTCTGTAGTTAATGGAAAGAGAGAGGCTCCTACGGGGTGTGTCCCACTCTGCATCGCCCTTGGGCAGAGTGTGCACAGCTCCTTGACTGCCGAGAGCAGGAGGTGAAGCTGCTGCCTGCCACAAAAGTGAGTGGCTCCAAGTGACAGTGTTTACTCACCCCAGCTGGGTGAGTGCTTGTTTTCCTCACATTAGGTTTCAACCTGGAAGTAATGATCAGAAAGATGAATGTTGAAGCCAACAGATTGGTGACCGTTTCCCAAAGGCAAAATCCATATGCAAAATCCCTCAGGAGCATCCCCTGCTTTGCAGTGTGGTTAAAGGGAGTTCTGCAGATCATTCTGTATCTCAAAGCAGCTCTTCTTCCATATTTCTGAGAAATGCCAGCTATTCAATAGCAAAACAGTGCGTTCTGAATGTTGTGTCATTAGTTTAGATTCTAGTCCTTTTTTTTCCCTTGTTCTTTTTTGGAAGTTAGTCATGTTTGCATGCTCGGCAGTGAAACAGAAAGTCCAATTTTGAGGTTTTACATTACAGTGATCAGAAAGTTTGTCCAATACATCTGCTGCTTTCTCTATTGGACTAGAAACTTTTTTATAAAATATTTAACTCCATACCATTATTCTTGAGTTTGGACAGAAGTAATTTCATCCATGTAAATGGAGTTGTGAGAATCCTGCCAGATTGATTTGTACCTTTTGATGTTACTTCCAGCTTGAAGCTTCAAATTATACTCCCAAGACACAAACAGAAAATTCAGTTGAACCTTTTCAATTTGCTCATTTCCAGGAGATTATGAAGTTAGGGAGAGCATTTGAATCTTTGAACAGAATTTGCATTTAGATTTCAATGGCATAGTTTGAACGTGCCTTAACCCTCTGGTGTGAAATTCTCTCCTACACGGTCCCATCTCATTTTTAGCTCGAGCTGGAGCACGGGGCAGGTCGGTGGTTGGACACGTGTGGAGCAGCTGAGTGGAGCTTGGAGCAGATGGGGAGCCGTGGAAGTCTCCAGGGCACGTTTTGCAATCCCATTGCAAAAGTTTAATGTACTTCTAATCTAAAGGGCTTTTCCAAGCCAGTTGTCCTCTGTGTTTGTCTGACATGGGCACTGAAAATTTCCTTGTGCTCGCTTACATTCTTCCTTAGAGCCTGTTTCAGAGGCAGTGTCTGAGGAGACAACTTATCTGTTGACATTAGAAGTTGTAAGATACATTATTTACATTGTTAAAACCTAGTGTTTTCACTAGAGTAGCTGTAAAGTGACTTTGTATTATCCAAATGTTATTGCCTCCCAAACTTTTGCAAATCCATGCCAGGTTTTACAGGCGGAATGGGCTCTAACACTAAAACCAGGATCGGTACTGTCATCTGCCTAAGCCACAAAGTTTTGTAACCCTGACTCGTGCCAATAAAAATGTTTCACTGAGCATGTTTTGGACATTTAATACAAAAGCACAGAAGAGACCGAAGGAGCAATGTTCATACCTCATTCTGCCATCTTTGCATTCATCAGGTAGAGCTTTAGTCCCGAATCCCTTGAGCAGATCCAGGGGGGCTCTCAAAGCACCATTTCCCGAGGGACAGTATAAAGCTTAAAGAGGCTGAGAACTGTGAACTGGAACCTGGATGATCATGGAGGTGCTCTTGGAAAGGGCAGGAGAGGGTGCATTTTGATGGTTTAGATGCTGCTTGTTTGTTTGGTGTAAAATACTAACACAGAGGCTTTGTTTGTGCACAGGATGAGTCTAGGTGATTCCTGCTTTCCAAGATTTTTTGGGATGGAGATTCCCGTTCTTTAGGAAATTTACTCAAGTAAAGACCAAGTTAGTCTTTTAGCCACGTCTGATTAAATTCTGTCTTTGTCACAAGTGTTATTTTACAGGAACTACAAAATGTGGAAAATGGGCTCTGTTGAGCACAGCAGAGCTGATTTATGTGTTCATCAGTCAGATTGTCATTATTGGCTTTCATTCACAAAGTGGAATTACCTCTGTAAAAAAACCCTGTTGATTTAAGTGTATATGCTAGTAGGACTTCAGAGTTCCCATTCTGGCTCATTTTCTTTGACTTCTGTGGAAAAATCCTTTTCTCTCAGGCTGTTTTTCTGGGATGTAAATAGAGCCGTAGATAAATCAGAAGATGATTCACCTTACTTAAAGCAAGACTGTGCCCTGCTCTAGTCTCCTGTTTTTATAGCTATATTCTGTATTATCTTCTGGTTATGGACACAAATTCCTTTCCTATTCTTTATGATCTGTCATTAGTATGTATCTAATAGAGAAGCATGATGTTTTCTTTGGAGTTGCTCTGAGAAGCCTTTCCCTTTCCTTGTTAGAGATCTGAGGTCCTGCAAAGGAGTCCGGTGCTGCCTGAGCCTGATCAGACAAACCTCCCCTCCTATGTGTGCTCTGGGGAACAGGGAGGTAAAAATAAAATGCCTTGTATGTATGTTCCAACAGTAATTCCTGCTGACTCAAACTAGAATATTACGGTGCCTCTAAAACCAGGTCTATGAGATTTTCATTTTTCTTTTCATCCAAGGTTGCAAAGAACTGGAACCTTCTATTTTTCAATACAAGAGCTGTGCTTTTACAGATGTCTGTTCATTTGACCAACAACAACAAACATTTCACGTCTGCAGTGGTGCAAAAGCTCTGAATGTTAAAGCCCTTTGGTCTGGCTGAGTATCTCTCACAGTCCTCTTGCCAGAAGTTTCTTGGAGGTTTGCTTAGGAGTGTTTTGGAAACCATCATTTCTTCTGTCTGAATGAATGGTTTGGCCAGGAAATCAATCTAGCCACACGAGTCTGCTGACCTCCCTACACCCATTTTGCTTCACCAAATACCTTTTTTTAGACATGTGTCCTGGGACATTGGTGGGAGGACAGCTCCTCAGGGCAGACCCGCTGCAGTGTGGGGACAGCCGCTGCTCTGCTAGTCCTTGTGGGCAGCAACAGCTGCCTCAATTATCACGCAGTGAGCTGCTGCATCTTTCCCAAAAGCTCTCTGGCTTTTCTAAAGCAAACTGTGTTTCCAAAGAGCTCTACTAATGCAGTTTGCAAAGCACATATGTGCTAGTGCTTTGCGAGAAGAGCACAGTAACGTGTCTTCCTCTTCCGCTCAATACACCTGGTGTCTGGGTCTCAGGCCAGAATCAAGTGTCATGATTAATGTGTTTGTAGCCATATGTGCCACAGAAGCGGAGCTCATGTGGCTGAGGAGGTTGTCTGCAAGGTCTTTCCTGGCAGATTTTTTTGTGTTTCATGTTTCTTTCTCTCATTTTGTGAGCTCTGCTCTTCCTTGAGCCCCAGTCCTACCTCTGCAACCACGTCAATGTGACCTGCTCTATGCGCAGAGGAAATCATTCTCAGCAGAGCTGGCAAATGGCAAATGTGACTTGCTCGCAAATGTATCCAAATTTGCAGTTCCTTTGAAAAAGAAGAAAAGGCTATGAATATTGTGTGTGGACTCTCAGTGTGGCTTTTGGATAATGCACGTTCGGTAGCAGTGGGAATTGGGGTGATGAGATGGGAGTGCTTTGTGCCAGTGTAGGGTGTGGGCAGAGATAAGTCACCCAAAATCGAAGGGCTCTCATGGTGGCTGTGGAGCAGGGAGATTCATGCCAGCCTCACTTCCCACCTCTCTGCCTATTCCCCAGCCAGCAGAGACTGTCTTACCAGGCAAGATAAGGCCATGTTTGCAGTCTTGGGCTGCATGGGCCAGGCAAAGCATGGGCTCTGTCCCAGATGCCTTGCTGTGCTCAGCTGGGGCAGTTCAGCAAACGAGAAAGAAGGGGACTTCATATCTAACAGGGTTGCATGGCGTGACCAACTTGTAGTAACTCTTTGGTAAACAGCCTTTTTCATCACCAAAGGCATGACCTTGAGCTGGAAAATCTGGAGCCTTTTTCAAGTGGGATCATTGGGCCTCCCTCTGGAAACCTGTGGGTTGGCTTTTGTCATGGCTGGTGCCTCTGAAACCCATATGTTTGGTCTGCAGAGGGTTCCTGGCTCTGGGTGTCAAAATTGTTGGTGGGCTGTGGGCCAGCTTGGGACTGGGACTGTTTCTGCCCACATGCTGCCTTCCTAGGAATGACAGGATTACTGACCATCACTTCCCCAGGAGAGCTGAGCAAAGAGTGCCATGGCAGGAGAGGTGCTGTGTGTCTGTCCATGCCCCAGCTGCAGCTGTGCTGCTTGGGAAAGGAGAGGGAGGCAGCAATGCAGGGGTCTGACCCTGCTGGTGAGGGAGGTCCCTGCCCCCTCACAGGCATCAGGGTTCCTGGATTTGGCCCTGCCTCGAGCCTGCTAGGCTGAGATAGGATTGCCATCTCAGTAACAAACCCTTGGGGCTGTCTCAGGCTTCATTAGCCTCCTATCAGCTCCCTTGCCTTATCAAAAGTTAAATTGGCAAAGCGCTGTTGACAGGAGGTGGGGGGTTGGACGCATTACTTATAAGCTGTAGTAAAAACCTCTCTGTACATCAGCTGAGATGTGAGATCAGCTCATCCTTGGTTCTCAACCTCCCACCAAGCCCAGTCCCCAGCAAAGGCAGCGAGTCCAGGATACAGCTGCTTCCCCCAAATCATCCCTGGGAGTGGCAGCCCCACAGAGCCATTGCTTCCAGCATTTCTCCTTCTGACTGCAGCCTAGCTCCCTTTGCTGCAGTAATTCCCTAAGTTAATCCTCATGCAGCAGCAGCGGTAGGAGCACGGGCACTCCTCTCAACAAAGCCCCTGGCCAGGAACCCTCAAGCTTCCCCCACTGCCTGTGGGGCTCTCAGTGCTGCCAGGGGCACGAGGGCACTTGGAAAATCAACCCCACCATCGTGAAACCCTGAATTTTGCTGACGCAAGGCACGCTGATAAACTCGCAGAGCATCACGTGGAGCCTGCGAGGGAGAGCTATCCAAAGCCTATTGAGTGGGAGATAAGCTGGCCCCTGACAAACATTATCTTGCACTCGTTGATTTAGCGCTACTTCGTGTACATGAAATAACATCAGCAGGAGCTGGCTAAGCGCAGGCCTTTTGGAGATAAGACTGCTACTTTGCCCTTACAGAAGAATGCCAGAAAATCCCCAGCAGCTCCACCTGGGATCAGCTCCACCTGGAATCTGTCCTCTTCCCAGTTCCTCTTGCACTCGCTCCTGTTGTCAAAAAAACAGATGATTGAGATTTTCTTCCTGTCTGGGAAATGAACTTCGACTTTCTCTAGCTTGTTAAAATTATTCCTGTATGTTCTAGAATTTAACTTTTGACCTCAGGTATGTAATAATTTATTGGTTCTACTTCTGACTGATGCTGTGTATGGCTGTAAAACACTCTGGCTCTCATAGTCTTTATTGTGCAAGCTGGCAGACAAGGCAGGATGCAATCTCTGCTCCGTGCACAGAGAGCTGCAAGCAGCAGCTCTGCCCAGAGGGGATATGATCTCTTCCTGCAGGTAGCAGGAACTGGTTGCTAAAACAATACAGGTAATGATTCGCTACGAGAGCAGCTCTCCCTCAGCATGTGTACAACCCAGCATCTGTAATGGTATTTATGGCTGAACTGACAATATCTGGATGCACCAGTCTATTTTCATGTGTTGTAACTTAGGTTTTTGGTTTCTGCTGGGACAGATAAAGGATTCAGAGATAAAAACATAAAAATGTTTAATAACATCAGTTGGCTCCTTTCTGATGTACAGCCTGAGATGTTTCTTACAAGAGTGTGACAGCATCCAAATTTTGTAAAAAAAATATTCATCTTAAACTGTGTGGGATTAAACATCTCAGTCCCCGACAGGGAGGGGAGGGAGTTGCCTTGCCATGGTTTCAGAAAGTTGAAAGCAGGACACTTGTTCCTGAAGGGCAATTGGGAAATCTTTGAGCAACTTGTTTGTTTTGGTTTTAAAGCCTTACTGACACTGGCACATCTTTGGTCTTTTGTATTTGGGGGGAGTAAGGAAGGTTGCAGCTCTTTCTAGGGTGCCAGTCTGAACATGTGTATCAGTAACTGAGGTTGGATGCCATTCAGCAGAACCTCCTGCTTCCACATAATGAAACTGTTTTTTAGTTTTAAGCCTGTCTTGTATCTCCTTATTGAGAGTTTCCTTTGGTTTGAACAGTTTGTCATCTTTTGTAATTGTTCATTCCAGTTTCTTAGTTCTGGGGAATGTGTGAACTCTTCTGACAGATTGCTTTCAGAGGCAAAGGAGATAATTTTAAGGTGCTTCAGAAGTTAATAAGTAGTCTAACTAAATCATGTCACTGGGGTCTGGAAACAGCTGAGAAACAATTATGGAATTGGAACCTGACAATGTGTTGGTGGCTGTCAGGTCTCCTGTAGTAATCTACTTTTTGTGCTTATTTTCTTCTTGGCAATTCACAATGAAATTGTGGGAAGAGGCTGAGAAATTCAGCACTTAGCGTGAAAATCAGGCTTCCATAAAAAAAACCTGAACAAAAACCTGCATAAAAAAAGCTTCGCTGTCTGTGATCTTTCATGAGGACAGATAGTGTGGTAGGAAATGAGAGAGGTGTGTGAGATTGTGGGAAATTTGCAGGGCATATTCCTCTCTCTGGTGTGCAATAAAGTTTGCATAAAGTCCATAGGTCACAAACACTTTCCCCAAGGCAGGCTGTGTTCTCGTGCTCAGTGCCGCGAGCGCCGGACGTGCCCCGGGGAGCAGAGGGGTGCTGGAATGAGCTCTCACCTGCGCCGTTTTCTTGCAGACGCGTATTCAGTCTCTTCCAATGACAACGGGGGCAAGTCCGACTCAGTGGCCAACTTACAGCCCCAGCCATCCCTCAACTCCATCCAGAGCTCCCCGGGCCCCAAGCGCTCGACCAACACCCTGAAGAAATGGTTGACCAGTCCCGTGCGCCGCCTGAACAGTGGGAAGACCGAGAGCCACATCAAGAAACAAAAGAAGGTGCGAGATGGCAGGAAGAGCTTTGACCTGGGCTCACCAAAGACTGGAGATGAAACCACTCCTCAAGGAGACAGCGCAGATGAGGTGTGTGTTGGTGTTTGTTGGTGTTTGTTGCGGGAAAGACCGTGTATCTCGGATATTCTCCTCCGTGGCGTGTGAGTCATGCTTGAGTAAATGCAGTTCCCTTAGGGTCTGGAGGGAACAGCCCATGATACATAAAATTCCATTGTTTAAAGCTGTGTTGCAAACAGCTTTGTCATCCAAAGAGCAATGGAATATATAGGGAACAGCGTTTCACAGTTTGCATATATTATTGTCCTTTGACTAGGTTTTTTTAATAGCCTATTAGAAACCTGCCAAGGATAGAAATGAAGTTGTTCTTGAGCAGCTGTTATCACTCTTCGCTGAGGTTCATACCTCCTTTATGCTGCAATGGCAGTGTAATTCCTTAATTAAAGAAAATACTCAGAGAAATAGCCGTGTTTCTGTTAAATCTGCTATGTAGTTGTACCTGCAGTTTTTCTGCAGGCATGTTCTCCACCAGAATGGCAATTTCCTGATAAAATGAATGAGGAATTAAAAGCTGAAGATGCAGAAGATACTAACTGAACTTAAACAGAGGAACAAATTTTAAAAACTGTACTTTGAACAGTTCTTATTTAAATGACAAAAATGCTATTGTGTGAGCACACAGACAGATGTACCTGCCTTAGCTGCCTGAATGACCTATAAACTGTATTTCTGTAAGCCTTGGAATGCACCAGGATTAACTAGCAAAACCTTATGTCTTTACTGCTTCTCTTCCATTACCTGCAATTCCCTCCATCCAGCACAATATTGAGCTGAAAAGATAAATCCTCTCCCTGTTTCTAATTATATTTAACTTTTCTTCAGAAGAGCAAGAAGGGTTGGGGAGAAGATGAACCAGATGAAGAGTCTCACACACCTCTTCCTCCTCCTATGAAGATTTTTGACAATGATCCAACCCAAGATGAGATGGTAAGGCCTCCCCTACTATATAATTTTATAATTTTTCTGAATAAGTGCATATCTCACATAGCTATATCACAGTGGTTTCATAGTGGTCTTCTGGTATCAAGGGCCTAGACTTGTGATTATAGGAGTCTCCTATGTGCAAATCATAATCTAATACCTTTCTCTAAGTGGATTTACAAACGGTGCTGCATAAGCAATTTAGCCGTGGTATCCCATTTCATGACAGGTCGATGGTGTGCCTGTGTTGTGTGTGATCAGAAAGTCCCTGCAGATCGATAATGCCTGTTTTCTGTGTCTGTTTGAAAAGTGCTGTTGGTGTCTGGCTGTAGCAGTAGAAGTGGTGTTTGGTGGCACCGTGCTGGTCATGGTAGTTCTCTGACATGAAGTCAGAATTTGTTGTGGTAGTTGGCCCTGTGGCTTGCAGTGTCCTTTGTTGGACTCGGGGTGAGAACCTGTGAATATGGCTGAGACAGTGGTTTGCATTCACAGCCAGTCCTGTCTGCATGTGTCCCCCCACCCTTTCCTGGTGCTGTCATCTCCCTCGTAGAAAACCATCCTCCTGTTCTGCAGTTTCCTGCTTTCCTGCTGGCATCTGTTTTTAGCACTGCCACTTCTGTATCGCTGTCCTCTGATTGTAATTGCTGCAGGCAAAGAGGCAAGGATGGGGGAGATTAATAAATTGTCAGGAAAGGAAAACCAAAACAACCCAGAATGTTCTTGGGGAAGGTTCAGGCAGAAGTTTGGAAATACAGAGAGAGGAGGATGTAAATATTTCTGGGACTCAAGGAGCAGAGTGATGGAGTAAAGGATTCAGGGGCTTGCTGGTAATCTGTCAGGAAATGTTATGACATTGTGGTGGCAGCAGGAGCAGAAGGAAGCAGCTGGAGCTGTGGACTCCTGCCCTCGGAGTGCTCTGTGTGCTGCTGGCTGTCTGGCGAGGGGCAGAGGCCAAAGGTCGGGGGAGCAGAGCCCTGGTGGATCCATGCCCAGCACAATAGCAATTGCTCCTGGCTTGTTCCCCGTGGCGTTTAGCTAAATGTTTGGGGCTTACTTTGCTTTTTGGTTTTGGGGAGATGATTTTATTTTGTGTTTTGTTTTAAAGAAAAACAAAACTGCTGCAACTCGGGTCACTATTTTT
The DNA here is from genome assembly GCA_013397815.1 of Aleadryas rufinucha. Classification (NCBI taxonomy): domain Eukaryota; kingdom Metazoa; phylum Chordata; class Aves; order Passeriformes; genus Aleadryas; species Aleadryas rufinucha. The sequence continues at coordinate 515,806 of VZTH01010186.1, forward strand.
GGTGTCCGGCATGCCATATGATTTCAGTATTTCTTGAATACATTTCTGACAGCATTAATGTTGTGGAACTAAGCTGTTTTTTGCTTCAGATGTCTGAGCTTTACAGAGTGTTTTGGCATCCTGTTTCTTCACCCACTCCTAAAACAGAAGATTAAATAGAGCAAGATGCATCTGAAACCCTTTTTTTTCCTCTTTCTTGTCCTACTCAACCTTTTTTCATGAGGGTGAAATACTAAAGCCCATAGGGTCCTGAATTTCATGGCACAGGAGCACCATATTAGCAATGTTTGAGCCATGCTGGAGCTGAAAGCTCCTTATGGAGCAAACAGTCAGTTTGGGTACTGTGGCCTGCTCATGTCTTCCCTCTGTGCTTACAGGCATGGGCTTAGGCTGCACCAGCAGCAACAGTGTGGGGCAGTAGCTGTAGTGGGTAGGAGATGTCTGGATGTATGGGAGGTGACACTTTTCCCTGAGCCCATCTGCCAGGCAGCAGTAATCATGCCTCACTGCTCCTGGAGGCTCTCATAGAGCTAAATGGCAAGATCTCTTCATGTTAGAAATTCATAATTTGCTTCCTGAGAAATAGAAATACCGTATGTCAATTTGCCGCACTCAAACCAGACTCCTGTCAATTACAGAAGTTTTATTTAACCCTGGAATTCTTGTAGGCAGCAAATGTTTTCATGCTTCCTTCAAAATCCTGCAGTTATTTACTTTTCAGAGGCATTGAGCAATTTCAGTTAAAATAAGTGAGAGCAACAGCTGTTTAGTGCCTCCAAAAATTGGACTCCTCCTGCTAGAATGGTCATGTTTGGCAGTTATCATCGATGTATTTGTCCAGTATCTCTTCAAAGTCCTTCTTTTCAGTCTTTTTTTTTTTCCTAAACACGTCTGTCTGCACTGCAGGTGAAACAGGCAGGCTGAGCTTTTACATTAGTATGAGATTCCTGCATTACCAGCCTAATTCCTCAATTACCAGCCTGATTACCTGTAGTTTTTGTTGTTGTTGTAATTAGAACTGTTGATTAGATGTATTATTTGTGAAAGACAAGTTGATGAGTAGCAGTGTGTTCATGTTTCTGTTCTGTCACAAGGCTTCTGGTTAGGATTAATCTCCTTTGCCTTTTTTTTTTTCTTCTCCTGGGGATGTGTCACTCAACAGGAGCAACCTCCCCAAAGGGCTGCTGAAAGAGGTGGCCAGCTGCCTAATTCCTGCCATCAAATTTCCACATCTCCCTCCTCAGCACTGTTTAATCACAGATGCGTGTTCGTTGGCACCTGCACAGTGACTTCACTGAAATAGCTGCCCTCCACAAGACTTTCATTAAGCAGCTGAGACATGAATAAACTTTTTCATAATTTGTAAAAATTGAGCCATGCTTTAGTCTGTGTCAGCTTGACAACAAAAGGAGGTTGTCCAAGGGCTTGTAGTTTTAGTCAGTGCTTGTATTGCCTTCAGAAGAAATGTATATACACGTGAGCTAATAAATCCCATTCCCATAGCTTTCAAGTGGTTTGGGTGTTCAGACTGAGGTTAGGACAACAATCAAGGGGTGATATGCCCCTGTAGAGCAAAAACCTTAAATTAAAACTCAGTTCTTCTGCCCTCCTGTGCCAGGTACCCAGGAGAGATGAGACATGTAGGGGTGTTTTGTCTCCTCTCGTTGCAGAGAGGGGACAGAAGAGTTACACATTTTAGATGACTGAAGTTACATGAGTGGGAGGTGACATCTAAGTTCATTTGGAGTTGAAATTGATCCGTGGGGAAAGGATGGGGATTTGTTCCCCCCTGCCTCCCTCCATATTGCCTGTAACTCCATGTGTACCTTGTGCTAAACTGCATTTATTAAATATGCATGTATGGGGGAGGGGGTAATTTCTTACATCTGCAGTAAGAAAATCAATTTTCTGGAGCCTGTAAGACCATAGACAGCCTTAGAAGGAGGAACCAACTTTAAGAGTACTGTAACCTGTTTGTAAATGAACTTCAATTCTTTGAAGCTATTCCCTGGTTCCAGTCCTGGAACTGCTGCAGGGAGATGTGCAGCCAGAAGTGGATGGCAATTCCATGCTTGTCTGACACGGCAGCACTCGCTCACCTGACCTGCACGTGTCCCTCTAACCCTCCAGCCCCTCTTCCACGTTCCTTCTCCTGTCTCGGAAGCTTCTTCACTGACCGCTTGGTTTCCTGCTCCCTTCTCATCCTGCTAACTTGCTTTTCCTTTGCCACCTGGTGTCTTGCAGTCCTCTTCTTTGCTAGCTGCTCGACAGAGCTCCTCCGATGTCCCAACTGCTGCGGATCTTGTCAGTGCAATAGAAAAGTTGGTCAAAACTAAGCTGGTAAGTTTAGTGTTGTGAAAACTGTGTGCACAACAGGCACGATGTGACTCTAAGGAAGGGCTTTAAAGGCTACCTCTTGTTCTGGTTTCCTTGCTTTCTACCTTCATCTGCTCTGCTTTTATTAACCCTGTGTGCTCTGCTTCTCAGTATTTTGCTCCCCTGTGAGATGAAGCCTACATCTCACGTAGGCTCTGCACTGCATAGTCAAAAGTCACTTCTGGAGTGGCCTTTGCAGAGCATGAGCTACTGTGCTATACACTTTCTGGGTCTCGTTGGTATTCAGATGTTTCACACAGTGGGATGTTTTGTTTGTTTTGTTTTAAAGCTTGTTCTGAGGCACAGGAGTTTTATTACCCAACGTGAATTTGTTTGGTGTTGTGGTTTCGATGAAAAGACCCTCTAAAGAGTAGAACTGCTTGAAGTACCACAGCTGTGCTTTAATTTTACAAAGATTCATGTGTCACTTTTAATCTGCCTTGTCAACTCTTTCTTGCAGGGAGTGGAATAAGCAATAAAAGTGCTTGGGGATTAATTTGTTCCAAAATTTCAGTGTTGTGCGCTCTCCCTGTCTGATCCCATGTCTGCTGGACAAGGAGTAAATCCTGTTTCATATCTTGGCTTCTTTTAAGTTTTCCCTGAGCAGTTCAAAAATGTTTTATCAAAGCTAAACCTTTTTCGACATGTCCCAAGACCTCTAAAATTAGCTAAATGCTTTCTCTGAACAAGTTTAACATAATTAACAAGCAGCGATATGATGAGCCTACAAAGGTTCATTTCCTTACATCTACTGGAATGATGAAGAGAGTAAAAAAAATTTTAAAATCCCCACAGTGATCATTAAATTACTGCAACTCTGAGCAAGCATCTTTATCTAGTGAATCATTTCAGAAGGTTTTGGTATTTTCTGGGTTTGAGATGTTGGTACATGAAGAGAGTCAGCGTTCATAGGGTGCTTGATAAGGCGTGAGTGGTAAAGGAGCTCTTTGTGGCATGGGAAACCGAGAAGGCTATTCCCAGAAAATTCACTTAAAATAGTTGTATTCCACTGAGGGACTAACAAACTGAAAAGTATTTCATTAATGCAGTTAGACATATTTTTTTGATGATATTTTATTTTCTCTCCCCCACTTGCAGTCTATTAGACTATTACAACTACTTTCAAGGGATTTGGGGCAAACTTTAATTATTGTGGAATGTTAGTATGTGTCCATCTATTTCTTTTTGTGTTTTATTTTACTACAAGAATCCCCCATTCAGCTTTTGGCAGAGGAACTTTTAACCACATGTAGCCTAACAATGGTCCTGATTGAGACATCAGGATATTTCTAGGTTGATTTGAAATAATTTGGAGGAGTTTTCTTTTCTCAGATCTACTGGAACATCTTTTTCCACCTTTTAACAAGATGATGACAACTCTGGTTTAGGGCTTTTTTTGTGGGGTCCTACATCAACCTAAAACTCGTTTGGTTGTGTTTCACGAAGTCCTGCGGGAGAGTATTTCTGAATATTCTGTAGTGGTGGTTGCAGAACTGATTTGAATACTGATGCTGGAGTTCAAGGAAAATGTTTATTCTATTGTTCTTTGGGGTTTTTTTAGACCCTTGAAGGAGGATCTTACCGAGGAGGCTTAAAAGATGCCACTGGCTGCTTAAATGAAGGAATGACGCCTTCAACTCCGCCACGAAACCTTGAAGAGGAACAAAAAGCCAAAGCAATGAGAGGCAGGATGTAAGTTGTATTACTGGTTCTTTCCAAAATGTGTACCCGAGGAGGACACACAGCAGCACTCCAGGAATACTTTGTAGTCAGTGAGTGAGTGTGGAACTGAGAGTAAAACTGTGTTCTGCTTGCTTCTGGTTTTTCTTAAAATGTAAAAACACTTCATAAAAGCACTTCCACACACAGGAAGTTCATCATCACTCTTAAATGTACAGCTTTTACACCATGACAAAAATCTATTGCTGTAAAAGCCTCTGGAGAGCTCAACAGGTATTACTGAGATGTTTGCATTGGTAATTACTGTATTGCCAGAGGTGAAATCAGCTCTCAGAGGGGGGATATGTGGTTGACCTTATTAGCTACCTTTGAGAAAAAGAACAGAGAATCCCTCTAGGATTTTTTGAAAGAGATTTTTTTTGCCCTCATTATTAGCAAAGGAAGGGACAGAATTCAGATGCCTCTGTGGTGGAAACATGACACTGAAGAGAAAGTTCCATTTGGGAAACCCTCATGTCCATGGTAATGGGAGAAAAAAGAAGTGGTGACAGCTCATGAAAGTTTTTTAAAATTAGCTGTACACTCCCTTAAATTTAAAAATAATGCTTATTCCTTCAAAGCCAATGATTAAAGCATTTCTTAAATGTGTGTTCAGCTGAAGAACACAGAGAACTGGAGCAACAGAATCAAGAATTACATGAAAGAAAGCTGAGGCAGCTGTTTTCTTTGTATCACCTCTTACACTAATAACAGTAACTGCAACAATCTAATCAAATAGTAGATTGAGGGGAAAGGTAACATTCCATACAGCTCTCCTGGGAGTGTGGTAAGGTGAGAGGTGGAAGAAGAGCACCCCATTTGGGAAAGATGCCAAGTCAGGGGAGAACTGGGAGGTGGTTAAGAGTAGAAGAGGAAGTAGGAGCAGCGTCACAGGTCTGTAAAAGCCATCATCTGCTCCTGCAGTTTATTGCAGGAAGCCAGAGGAGGGATACAGTGAGGGACTGGAGCAACTCCCAGCAGCAGACAAGGACATGACACTCCTGGATGTGTTTCGGAATGGGAGAAGTTTTCTACAGGGCAGCTGTCAGCCTTCCCTCAGGGAACATCTCTGCCCATGACTGTCTCCTGAAAGCTCCTCAATATTGGAGGATCTGGAGTTCCTCTGGTAGCAATTCATTAATTAGGTGACTGGCAGCTAACTGCAGGTTGCAGTTTTAGTGCAGAGACCTCTGCCACTGTAAGCACAGGTACAGGAATGCTTCTGGCAGGGGACTGGCAGCCTATTATGTGCAATTAGTAGCTGCCAGAATTCCTTAACACCAGGATGTCTAGGAGCACCTGCTAGTGGCTTTCAGCAGTAGACATCTGTCTCCTCTCCAGCTCCATTGTGTCTGTGTTCTGTGTCTCTGCAGCTTGCTGGGTTTAATTCCATAGTCATGTGAGGCAGCTGATCTCCCAGCTCGAGCTGTGACCCCTCCAATCCCCACAACACAGCAGCTGAACCCTTGCACAGGCATGGGCAGCAATGTCCTGTGTTCCTGGCAGCACATCCATGCCAGCAGTTAACCCTGGTGTTGGGAAACTCCTTGTTCCATCAGGCTTGATTGCTGCATTTCTGTGAGCAGTAAGACAGTAGTCTCATAGAGTGCCATTGTTCAGTATGGGTCTAATACAGAGTTTCCAAGATATCCAGATACTCAGACTCAGTCAGAAGTGAGGAGGCTCTAACCTTGCTCCTGTTCATGCCAGTTTTAATACAGCTGTGTAGTCAATACTTGCTGGTGACCAGGGCACTTTCCAAGCAACTCCCTGCCCTTGCTCCCTGTTATCAGAGCAGGAGATGAGTGAACTTGAATTTTTGCCGACATGCATCTTAGAAACCTTAAATATGGAAGTACTTCTAAGGTGCTGCATCAGGTGGGCTTCACAGAATGAGTAGAGATGGTCAAGGTTGATTTTCCTGCTTGGTAGGAAGAGGGGAGCAGAGGGAACCCTGGTGCTGAATTTAAGGTAAGCAGTGGAGGTGCAGACCCTGAATCCTAGTAGAGGTGTAAATTGGCAGGTTTTGTCTGTTCACCAGAAACCTGGTTGCTGCACTGATTTTTAATAAACACAAACCTGCCTGCATGTCCTGCAGCGTTGTGTACTACAAGTACCTGCTGCTTCGTTTTTAGAGCAGAACTTGGCCAGGTGGATCCTTGCAGTAACCTTGTAGGTGGGAGAGGTTCTCCCATTCCCTCTGCAGTTCTCTGTGCTTGTGGGGAGCGATGCAAACAGAGGTGGTGCCAGCTGAAAGGTCCCCTCCCAGCCTTCCTCTCTGGGCAGAGGGGACTGTGGAGCCTGTCCCAAGGGCACAGGGGTCAGGCAGCCTGAGAGGCTGTGCAGCACACGCCTGCTCAGGCCACACGCTGCTGGGAAAGAGCAGCCTCTTGCCTTTTGCCCCACACGTGTTTGCTGCCCGGGCACAACTTGGCAGAGCACTCCAGAGAGCACAAACATCTGGTGTGGCTGCTGCCAGCCCTGCCTGCTGCCAAAGGGGCTGGATTTCACTCTCAAACCAACAAGAAGCTGTTTGACTTCTCTCTGCCACATGGCCAAAGTATCGCCTCTGCTTTGTCTGAGCAAGGGACACGTTGTGAGCGCAGCACGAGCAGGATTTATTTTCTCAGTAGCCTCTCATGACTAAGTCTCTCCTTGCAATGCCATTCTGGATGGTTTTTCTCCCTCCAGGTATTTTAAACCAGGCTTTATCTTAGCACTGTTTGCCCTCAGCCCTATCACTTCAAGTGGTGATTGATGTGGACAGAGAAATATCAGACATGAAAGCACTGCTCTATCTTGTTAGCCTTGTTTGCTGTAGCAAACTTGAGGACAGATGGAGTTTTATTTGTCATGTGCCAAATCTATGTATTGGCGTAATTGAGAGACAAACTGTCTGCAGCAAGCTGTAACTTTTTGAAATTGTCCTCAAAAGAACATTATGTGATTAGTCAGTTTGACTTACAAAGGAGGGGCTTTTTTTAGCTTGCTGTTGTTTGCATGCATCAGGCCTTCATTAGATGGCTCCCCTACCCAGGGTTATTAACTCTGAAATCAGAGTTAAAACATTCGACACCCACACGCAGATTACCTACTCCCAAAGATTAAGCTCTTAGTTTTGACAGGAGAGGGGATTTGTTTTCCAAGTGTTTGAAACTTCCAAACTGAATCTTAATTGATGAATCTTGGGCAAAGCCAGACAGACTGGGGCAAGAAATCCTCTCCTGCTTGCTGCAAAATGCGTCAGGACACATCTCCCATCATTCTCAGGGGGGCTGCATAGGGAATGGGGAGAGGAGATCAGGGAGGGGTAGTTCAAGGTACAGGCAGCTGTTTGTGCTGCTACTCTTGCACCATCCTGGGATGTGGGGGGGAAGAGGGATAGCAGGAAAGAGTGGTTAAGAGATTTGAAATTACTCTGACCTGAAATGTGACATTTTTGTCTTCTACATTCCACTGAGCTCTGAATGAAGGGTGAATCATGTTTATGTGATCTGGATGATGATGGGGTTTTATAGTGAGGTCATATGTGGTAAAGGAGCAAATGGTAACATCAAGGAATATGGTCAAATACTTGTGTGTTCTGTTTTAATTTAGGTTTGTCTTAAATGAGCTGGTTCAGACTGAAAAAGACTACGTCAAAGACTTGGGAACTGTTGTGGAGGTGAGCGGAAGCAAACCCTGCTATGCAAAATGTTTTCCCACTAAAAAGCACCATGCTGACAAGTGACAACAACAAAAAATACAGCATGAGAAACAAACTGCTTTATTTTGCAGTCTGCTTCCATGGTCCCCTTCTCATGTTGACAGAAACAAGAAGAAATGCCTTTGGAAACTATTTTTGTTTCCATCTAGCAAATGTTGTATTTTAGGTTCAACTCCAGTGTGCAAAGGTTTTTCTTGGCTACCCTGCTTGTGACAAACTCTTTTTGCTGTAATGCAGCCTTGGAGGCATTGGTGGAGAATAACTTATGATCCTACCTCTTATTTCATGCTTTTCTTCCCATCATATTGGATAATGGTAACACATACTTTATTTGAGTTTGCACCTGGACTTATGTCTTGTGTCTGAGTACCTTTCCAGAAGCTGGGCCTGGAACTGTGTTGAGGTGCATGTGTGGCCTGTGGATTGTTTTGCAAAAAAGCCCGAGATAAAAGAGAGTTTGGGGTTTTTTTACATTAAAAACCAGTCCTTTTTTTGCATTAAAAAAAGCTTCAACTTTTAAAGATCTGGCTGATCTCTAGGGACCACCTGTCAGATGCAACTCAGTGCAGGGTTCAGTTTTTCTCCCAGCAAGGACTCAGAGCTGGAGGCATGTGATTCACTAGTGGCATTCACTAGTCCAGGGAGAATTACCAGCCTATCTAACAGTGATTTTCAACAGCTTCCAAACTTGAAAACCTTTGTATTATGTTCTGCTTACATGATGCACCACTGGCAAACCTGACAGGGTTGTCGTGCTCCAAAGGCATACAAAGAAACTCTCAAGAGGTGTGAGAAACCCTATTCTTGTGACTCTAAACTTACTGCTTGGCTTTGTGCTCCCACAAGATACTCATGGTGATGAATGGAAGAACTCTGTGCAGAGTCTGATTTCTTCTTCTTACCAGAAAAGCCAAGAGCTTCATAAACTACTTTGTTTAACTTTTGTCTTACAATTGCACTTGTCACTGCAATTACATCTAATAATGGTTTGTGTAAGTATTGCAGATATTCTAAACAAATCCTTTTAACTTTTCTTTTAAGCAAACTGTGTAATTTAAAGTATCTACTTGCATTTCTGGTTTTAAATTTTTCAAAAGATATTTTAAGCATTTTCAGTGTAAAATATCTTGGCATTAAACTTCTGCTTCTTTAAAAAAAAAAAACATATTTGTGCTTCCCCTTTAAATGAACCCTTTGCTGACCACTGATCCTTAATCCTAAAGGGCTTCATGAAGAGGATGGAAGAAAAAGGAGTTTCTGAAGATATGAAAGGGAAAGACAAGATTGTATTTGGCAATATTCACCAGATCTATGACTGGCACAAAGAGTAAGTTTTTGCTTTAGTTCCTCTTTAAACACCGTTCTAACCACTTGTCCGTAGAGGGCTGAGCTATATGGTGTCTGTTTGTCTAAGCTGCTTTTAACTGAGCATCATCAAGTCATTCAGGGCTGAGCTTCCAAAGGATGCTGCCTCTCTTTAGATTGTCTCTGTTGGTTTGTAAGTGCTGCTTAATAACATCACGAATCCTGGCTACCTTGAATCTTGAGAAGATGTTCTGATTCATGTGCTTCTAGCCAGTTTCTTAATACCCTAAATCCTGATACAGGCTTTGTTTACCCAGTCAGAACCAGCACAACTGCATGATGGAAGGCATCTTGCTTGCCTGAAATCGTTTTTCCCGGTGAAAAAAGAACTTTGGCGTGGGATAGCTTTGCACTGCCTGGCTTCATGGGAGGGGTTTTTATGCTGTGATCACAGGTACAGCTTTATGTTGGCTCAAACACGGTGCCAGCAGTGCTGGTCAGTGTGACAGGGAGGCTGCACACAGGAGGCTGCCCCATGTCAGCTCTGTGCTGCTGATGGCTCTGCCACTCTTGCTGGGGAGCCCCAACAAGAGGCATCGCTGGAAGGTACCACTGTGGGCCATCCACAGCTCCTGAGCTCATAAGCACTCCCAGCATCAGTCTCAGAGAGTTGCTGCTTGTGGGGTATTCACTGGATCTTCAGAAAAGCTACTGGATCTGCCATAATTGAGTTTCTTGGGTCACAGCTGTGGGCTCAATGCATTCTGCTGACGTGCAGAAGCCATGCTGGAAAGTCATGGTTTCCTTCCTGTGTCTCGTGGTTCTCAGCAACATCTTCACATGCAGCTGATTGGATCATGAGGGCTGACCATACCAGTGGCATTTGGCTAGAAGGGTGATAAAATGCACATTCTTTCAAGATCCTTCTTGCCCTGGCATGCTTTGGCCTCACTGATGTTTTTGGCTCTGAGTTAGGACCTCCATTCCTTGAAAATCTTACTCATACAAATAGATTTTGAAAAGCTGCTGGAAACACAAACCCTGGGCCATTTCCCCTGTAACTCTGTGAACAATGTCTTGCTTATGGACCATATGGTCATCATTTCAACTCTGCCACTCAGAAATAATCTGCAGCTACAACTAACTAAAATTTGAGCATGCACGTAAAGACTTGAGCAATGGGCATTGAGCTGGATCTTCCTTCAGCTCTGGATATTTCTCTCACCCAGGAAGCACAGTATCCTTGCTGTCATGTATCCCACGGGTGCTTATCTCGTGGCCTGGGCCTGTCCTTATGTTCTGACAGATGACTTTGTGAGCACAAACTAAAAAATGTCAGAGAAAGCTTCACCTTATGTTGATATGAGAAAATTGAGTGTTTTTACCAGTGCCATTCCTTGATTAAGTGTGAGGATAGGAGTTTTCTGTAACACAAATGGAAAGATTACCTATTTTTAGTTCTGTATATCTGGGTCAAGAAGTCTATTTAAATGCAGATGAATGTAGCATTTATAGAGGATTGGGTTATGGAAGCAGCTGTATCTAATGGTAGCAGTGGAGATTTTTAACTGGGACATCTGTCCAATTTGCACCATTTTTTGAGGTTCTGGGATTTCTTGGGACCAGACCATTGCAAGAATGTCCTCTCTCAAAGTCTGGCTATTGTAGCAAATCCATGGAGGCATTTGAGACTGAAATCCAGAAGTGTAAAAGAGGAATATCGTGGACAGGGAGATTATTGGGATTTGCCTACCAGACAGAAAAATCTAGCAGTGTTACTCAAGTTTTCACCTCACTTTTAGGCATCCCAGTACGTGTTTTCTGAAGATATGAAAGGGAAAGACAAGGTGAAAAACAAGTTAGCCAGGATTTGTGATGTTATTAAGCAGCCGTTTTGAGTACGGCTCATTATACATTACTGCTGCTTACAGCCGTGAGTCCACGTCAAGGAGACTGTTCTGTAACCTGTGGGGTTACAGAAATGCCCTTGATAAGGGCATTTCAACTAGAATGAATGAACTTCCTGAAGCTGCAAGTCAAGATAGAGATGGTGTTTATGAATTACTGTGACTATAATGAATAACATATTATGATTTAATATGAAATTAAAAACAGTGACAGAACAGACTGTAACTCCACCAGCAAAACATGTTGATTTGTTTATTCAGGTGGAAACATATACAGTCTCTTTCACACTCACCAGTACTCCAAATCTGCTCATGCAACTGAAAACTCCTGGTAAAGCTAGAATTTTCATAAGCTGAGTTTTCACAAGCATTTTGGTATATGGGAGAGTTTTACTCTGGGAGTTCTCAGTGAAGGAAAGCAACTCTAAAGCAATTAGATAGCGATCAGCACTTTTTCAAAATCGAAACCACTGTCATAGTAAAGAAGAGCAGATAGTTTGCAAGACAAGACCTCCACATTTCACAGCTCTCATCTAATGATTTAGAAATCCCACCATTAACAGCTGAAGCCAAGCTTACCCTTTCATTTGTTATGGAATACTGGAGCTAAAATGCCACTGCTATATCTGAAGGATGACTGGTTTGCTGCTGGGATGACATAAAGAAGTATTCTGAAGTGTTCATATCCTTTCTTTCAGCTTTTTCCTGGCTGAACTGGAAAAATGTCTTCAAGAACCTGACCGTTTAGCACAGCTTTTTATTAAGCATGTAAGTTTTGTTTCCTATATCTAGTACAATTGTCTTTTAGGGTGTGATGGCTCCTTTTCAAAAACACCTGTTTGTGTCGACTCAATACTTTAACATATCTAAACTGAATTTAAACATAAAGTAGCCCTATAGTTACACATTTTCAGTGGGCAGCTGCACTGCACTAAAGCATTAATCATTGTCTTCTTGCAAACAACTTGCTTGGGGGGCAGAACTGATGTGGCCAAGGACATCTGCCAAAATACAATTATGGCAAGTGCTACAATTTACATGTTCATGTGATATTAGCCAGAGTATAACTCTAGAGGAAATTTCACACCTGTCAGTGTGGGTACAACATCTCTCACTGGCCACAACCCAGAAAGCTCCCCTTGCCTAAGTGCAGCTGTGGAGAACAGAACCAGTTACTGATTTTCTTTCCTGCTTTAGAGAACTAAATCTTTGGTTAAACCTAAAATAAGGAAGACCAAGCAGAACACCATAGCAACTTTCTGCTACCTTTTAATAACAGAAGGGTGGCCAATATCTCACGTGGCTGCTGTGCCTCTTGCCTTCACAGGAGCGGCGATTGCACATGTATGTGGTGTATTGCCAAAACAAGCCCCGGTCTGAGTATATAGTAGCTGAGTATGAAACGTACTTTGAGGTAAGCACGGCTCATTATACCTTACTGCTGCTTACAGCTGTGAGTCCAGGTCAAGGAGACTGTTCTGTAACCTGTGGGGTTTGCCTAAAACAAACTCCTGAAGATTTTGACATGCGCGTGCTGCTGAGGTCTCTGCCATACAGAGAAAGTGTTGTTATTTAATTGCTTTCAGAGTCTCATATTGTTCATTTCTAATATTTAATTCACTGCTAACTGTGTGTGGCCCTCAGAGTGCCACAAATGCACTCATTTCTGTCCCAAATAAGACTTTTAAATCAGTAGTGTACAAACAGCAGGGAAAGTAAAAGCTGATGGAGCTGGGTGGTGCCTCTCATAAATCCCCAATAACTTTGTCTGTTTCAAGAAGTCTTTGGGACCAGACACATTTCAATGGTAATGTGAAAGAAGCTTGTTTAACAAGGGAAAGATGTTTCCCTTCACCCCAGGGCAAGAGCCCTGTGCTGCAGGACTCACTTGAGAGCTAATCCCCTCTGCAGTGGACAGAGTGACCCTCAGACCCTGCAGGGCTGCTCAGTCAGCTCGGAGGGGAAGGGTTCCTGTGCTTTCTAATGCCTTCAGCTCAGCCATGACTTTTACCCAGGCCTTGCCTAAATAGGGTATGCCAGATTTTTAAGTCCTCAGAAATTCCCTCTTGCAAACAAAAGATTAAGAACAGACCAACTTTCTGTGGAAATAAGTCTCTGCTGAGACGTTTTATCATGTTGTCTGTCTTACTCTGTGATTGTTTGCAATTGTTTTTAATCCTCATTTTTAGGAGGTTCAGCAAGAAATAAGCCAACGGCTGACCATCAGTGACTTTCTGATTAAACCCATTCAAAGAATAACTAAATACCAGCTTCTTCTCAAGGTGAGTGAAAAGACACAGTTTGCTTTAAACTGTAGTCTGCATGTTGCATTAGATGGTGTTATTTTAAATCAGCCTTAGACTTAACTGAGGAATAAATTCATCAAATTAAGAGGAAAGAGGGGTCTGCTCTCTGGGCATACAGTGACAGAGGCCTGTGGAAAATGTCCAGAGAGCAGGAGGCCACATCTGTGCAAGTGGTTTGTAATTTAGGATAGTAAACAGATTTTTTTTTTTTCATTTCTTTTGGAATTCTTTTGTAGAAGGGTACACTTCAAATAGGAATTTTCTTCCTCTGGAGTTTCAGAGCAAACTCTCAGGGTTTTTTTAATTGCAACAAAGAAACAAAAGTGTATTTCTAAAGTCTGTCTTTGGTGCTGAATGGCATGCTTCTAGTACATGCTATAGCCTCTATTTCTGAATATCTGTCTTCAAATTAGCTGAAGAAATTTATTTTCAGAATATTCTGTTGTCTTAAAATTTGGGGAGCTCATCACAATTTTTTTCTCAAGGAGCCTGACCACTCTGGTTTATGCTGACTTACCCATAATGACAATTACTCAGCACTCTTGAAAATTCATCTCGAGGGGTCTGAAGCCAATATCTAAAATCAGGCATGTCTAAACCCACCCTGTAATCTCCAGCAGCACTGGGGCTCTGAGCTGGTTTCTCCTGTTTTTTGAACTATACCCCCCAGCAGGCTGCCATCAGCCCAGGTTTGGGAATTGCACACTAGCAAAAGGCACAGCAGCGTGTTCCTCAAAATGCCAAAAGGAAAAGAAAACTCTGTGTGTGTGTGTGGTCTTATGGCTTAAGACAGGGACCAAGTAAGCATGCCCAAGGACTAACCCCAGCTTTGTCTTTTTTTCTGTGATCTTTTCAACAACCATCCACACCCCTTTTCCATATCTCTAAAGTGGTTATGACATTCAGCAGTCTCTGAAGATGAATTTATTAATATTAGCAAGTTTCTTCTCAGAAAATCACATGCTGAATATGCTTTTTCCTTTTCAAACTGGTGCCTTTTGTTCTCTTTTTTCTGAAGTGCCTTAATGCAAACCTTTCTGCTTTCTCCAGGACTTCCTGAGGTACAGTGAAAAAGCTGGTCTGGAGTGCTCCGAGATAGAGGTACATTTTCATGCCCTGGACAATAGGGCTAATGGGACTTTGTATGGAGGAATGAAAAACCCAGTATTCCTTTGACAGTAGTTGAAGATCCTGCTGGTATTCTAAATGTGGTATTTCTCTTAGCTTAAATCAGAATTAAAAGATGACGGTGCAGTCCTGCATTTTGGTCCTGCACCATCCTCTTTTAGACATCCATTCATGAGGGCCTCACCGTGAGTCACTGCAGCAGTCATGCTGTTGAACTCCATTATTTGACACTGTGCTTTCAGGAACCCTCTGGTTCTCTTGTAATAATGCAACATCCCTTTTCCTCAACAGAAAGCAGTTGAATTAATGTGCCTTGTACCAAAACGTTGCAATGACATGATGAACCTGGGTCGCCTCCAAGGCTTTGAGGTATGCATTTGCATTCTTCTTATAATAATAACTAGGCAAGGAAAATTACTTTACCTTTCTGTAATTGTCTCTACAGTCTACCCAAGCTGCTTATTTATGCTTGTTCTTCTGCAGTGCTGAGCTGCATGCTTTGGTGAGGTTTCAAAGGATGGGGGTGACACACCTCTCACTCTAAACTTGTGGCAATCTATCGTTTCTTCAAAATGTGAGGTCTGTACAAGCTTCTGCAAGCTTTAATGAGACTTACTATATCTATTACCAGAGCAAAATAAGTGATGTACCAGCCTGCTCTGCCCATTAGTAAGGTCACCTGGCATTAACACGTTAACAGCTCCCGCTGAGTTCAGCAACATCCAGGAGGAGACTTGGGAGTTAGAACCCCACAGGTTACAGTTTGTGGCTTGTAACTAAGCCAGTGTAGGCTTTGGTGAGAGGTCTTATCTCCAAAATGAATAAAGATTTGTCTTCCTGACTTGCACTGCAAACAGGTAGGTCCTGGCTTTTGCACATTCAGAGGTGTTGTGTCAGTGGCTGCTGGCTTAGGGCATGATGGAGAGCTCGTGACTGGAGCACTACAGTAACAAACTGCATAATGGGAATAGGATTTGAAATGAAGTGTACAAAACAGTCTGCTTGAGACCTCTTGCTTTTGGTTTTATATACACCATCAGTGGCAATGAGAGCAAGGAAAACCTATGTTACTTGTCTTCAGCTGAGGTCACGATTTACAGGGTTGCTGCTTTGGTAACTTAGAGGGGATATGTCTCACATGAATGCAGGGTTGCCTGGAAAACTTGAAATAGAGCATTTCACCTTATGGGATCACGGTGGGTCAGGGGTTGTAATGTTGGTGCCTTGTCTGCTCCTCAGGGCAAACTGACAGCTCAAGGCAAGCTGCTGCAGCAGGACACCTTCTACGTGACGGAGCAGGATTCCGGGGTTCAGTCTCGACCCAAGGAGCGCAGGGTGTTTCTCTTTGAGCAGATAGTTATCTTCAGTGAACTCCTTAGAAAAGGATCTCTAACGCCAGGCTACATGTTCAAGAAAAGCATAAAGGTAACAAATGCAGGGGGAGAAGCATGTTCTGTTTGATGGTCATGTAAGGTTCATCTTGTCATAGGGGGACAGCAATGTGCAGAAAACATTTGCATTTACTTTTCAGTGGAGCAGAAGCTGTTTAAGACCATCTCTAAATAAACCGCTGGGTGTCTAAATGTACTGGGTAATTGTGACAAGGAACACAGCCAGGGCAGGTCCTCTCTCATTCATAGCTCTGAATTAGCAAATATTGCTACAAAACCTACAGTAGTCAAAGGAAGTTTACAATAGTTTCTTTTAAGCATGATCATAAAAGGTAGATGAAGGTACAGTATCCAAAACAGTCATTTTAGGCCAAACTACAAGTCAATACTAAGCCTTTATGTAATATTACTGGAAATACTCTCCCTAATTTGGGTGAGGGCTCTTAGTACAAATATGGATGTTGCAAGAATGTTTCAAAGACAAATAAAACCACACATGATTCTAAAAATACAGCTGTGACAAATTATAAAACCAGCTAAACTATAAAGAGAGTTTTGAGAAATTAATTTTGGTTTAAAATAATTTGTCCAGATTATGGGGCTGGGGCTAAAAGTAAAAACTGAAAGTAACCAGGGGAAATACTTATTTGCTTGTTTAACAAATGCAGAGCTAACCTGTGAAATGGTAAGTGAAGGTGGATGAGTGCTGCACATCTCCTGGTAGAACAGCCTTTGCTGTGCCTGCAGAAAGAGCAAAATCACTGTTTCATTTGAATTTCTGGGTTGTTCAAAGCTGAGAAACCAGCCTAACATTGATTTCCTTGTCAAAGATACAGGTTAAGAGACATGGGAGAATGGATTGTGTTTGCTCTATACTTTAAATGGTGCATTAATATGAAATAGAAGAGAACACTACCAGCTGAAATAAGGCATATTAACATATATAACTAAACAAATTTACGGTAAACAGCATATTTACTGAAATGAGGTCATCTTCTTGGCTGATGGAAACAGCAGCATTTTCTGAAAAGCCTATATCCATTTGCAAGTCAGTGTATTTTATAGTTTCCAACCAAATAATAGGCTATAAAGGGAAAACCTAAAGTGTACAAATAAACAATCATCTTGATTTAGATGATCAGCTTTGATTTTATCTTTTTGCTGATTTAAATCATTATTAAAATTGGAGATGGAAATAGTATGAATCATTTTTACTTCAGTTTATTGTATATATAACAATGAGGCTTTTATCTGCAGGAAACAATTCCTGAATTGTATATTGTAGATAAAGAGAGAAAAATAAATCTCTCCTAATGTCAATAAAATTAGCTTGCCTCAAGGGTATGAGTTGCTTTTCGAGTTAAACAGCCTACGAGAGGAATGCTGTTCCCACTGCCTGAGTTTAAAATTTTCATGTGATAATTTTCCAGCCCCTTTTCTTCCACTTGGCAAACAGCTCATTCTCCTGTTGAGTGTCTACAGCAAGTAGAATTTCATTATATCCCTGTGCACAGTCCATTCCGTTTTTAAAATGCGCTAATGACTGAGGTTTTCTTATCAGAGGACAAGGAATACAAACACTTATTTAAATTGGAGGAATAATAGACTTTATTAACATACTAATAGGAACATTTTTGCTCTATTTCTGGGTTACAGTAAATTTTAAGCTCACCAGTCAGGTCTGTGTTACCTTAAAATAGAAGTTGTAATTCAAGACAAGGCGGGTGGATGTCTGGTACATCTGTCAGAGCTTTATTAAGCATCATATTTAAGATTTAGATTTATCTGGGTAAATCTAGATGAGACAGATTCTTCTGATTATGATCTAACAGTTTGTTCTTGGACTCAATTATTTTCAGGAACATTTCACAACAGTTTTGATTCTTGTGTAATGTTAACTCGTGCTCCCTGTAACATGCTTACCTTGGCTTGTTTCAGATGAACTACCTTATCATTGAAGAAAATGTGGACAATGATCCCTGCAAGTTTGCTCTAATGAGCCGGGAGACATCAGAGAGAGTCATTTTGCAGGCAGCTAATCCAGAAATTCAACAGGCTTGGGTACAGGACATCAACCAGGTCCTGGACACACAAAGAGATTTCCTAAATGGTACGTACGTGGTCTTTGTTCTGTTTCCCAAACTGTGACACTAAATGGGATTTGGAATCTTTACGTCTTTGTTTCCTCTGTGAGAAAATTACTGAGCCACTTCTGCATCTGTCAGTTGGGTTCATGTCCCTCAGGTCCCTCTGTGGGTGGTGCTTTTGTTGGTACTTTTGTACTGGGGTTTGCAGGGCTCTGTCACCTGGTGCTTTCCATTGTACAGTGAGATTTTAAATCTGATGCCATCCCAAGATCGTGATGAAGCCAGGTTGCCACTGTATCTACACAGCATCTCCCATGTACTCAGAGCAAGGTTTATCCCCAGAAACCTCCTGTTAGACATCACTGTGTGCTACCAGCTGAGGATGTGAGGTGGGTGAAGGCTGCCTCACCATCCACCCCCCTACAGGTCCCAGCTCTGCAGGGCAGCAGCAGCTTTCAATAAAAAATAACAAAGGAAAGGGCAAGGAAACAAGGGCAAGGGCTTGTTTCTCCTACGAACCATGGGAGCTGTGCATGAACAGGGGCCTTTCCGAAGTATCAGCTTTGCTTTAGAAATAGATTTGAGGTGGTCTGAAATAATACTTCAAATTAAAGCTATGTTTCAAAAAAAAATCCCTCAAAAACCAGACACACACACAATAAACAAAAGTGTTTAATTTGAAAATACAGAAGAATCAAATTCAGTTAACAATTTTAGCTTGTTCTTGCTTGCAAGTGGATGAGGGTAAGAGACAGGAACAGGAGTAGAGAAAGAATCTAAAAATAGTATCTTTTTTGTTTATTTGGAAGCCACAAAGTTGCTTTGGATGCCTCCAAGATTGCTTTGCACTATTCATTTCAAATCATCTTATTTTATGGAGCTTATATTAGAGTTCTATATTTAATAGCTTAATACATGTTCAATAATAAAACATATTTGCTTGAATCAAGATGTTTTGGCTTGGCACAATGTGTTAGTTTTTTCTGGGGGAAGGGGGTTTTGTTATTTGGTTTTGTGAATTTTTTGTTGCAAAATGGGAAGAGGCTCTTTCACATCAAAGCAAAGGTTCCCTTTTCTTGAATGTGGAGGTTTTAAAATTTTTAATTCAGCTTAATTTTACTTTTCAGAAGTTAAGTGGGAAGGGGTTACATGCAAAAGTTGTTTGTGACAGTTCAGAATCTATGGCTGAGCTGAGAAGGGAAATATATTTCACCCATGATGCCACAACTTGGTATTGGGTTTTCATGACCTGGAATAGAAATGGCCTCATACAACCATTGTAAGATGATTCCTTAAATACATTGGTGAGATGGAGAGTCTAAGTTCTCCAGTTTGACCAGGTGGTACCAAAACTTGATGTGTTTATGTCAATGCAGTTGGCTTTGACTGAGGAATTATTGGAATAAGTTCCACTAACAGTTAGCTACAGACTTTTTTAAAAAAACCTTCTGAGAACTCCACAGGCATTAATGCAGGGTTTTTCTGTCCCTTCTGTAACTTTCTTGCTTGTTCTTTTTATTTTTTAAGTATGCCCTCTTATCTTCACAGGACTTACTGCCCTGTGAGCCTCTTTTTCCACTGAGGCATCTTCATAGCCCCTACTCAGCCTATCTTCCATGAGGCCAGCAAGCGATTTGATGGTTTAGGAACATAATCATCACTATCTCTAAAGCAAAGTAAAAATAGATTTATATTAAAACACAAGCTTAAGGATTTACCTTAAAACTATAAATAAGATCCAAGAAAATTATACTGTATCCAGTAGAGCCTGTCCAGTCCAGAGCATTTTAAGTGGCTTTTAGAATGTAATCTTATTGAGGCTGACTAATCTTTAAATATGTTCTTTAGCTTTGCATTTCATTAAAGCAGATGTTTTCTGTCCTTAAAATCACATTAAATCCACACTGAGCCAATGCTGTGTAAACTTAATAACAAAACATTCCCCGTGAGTTCTTGCCCAAGCTGTCTCTGATTTTTCTCTCTTCACCAGGAAAGTCCTAAAGAGTAGAGGCTATGTACAAAGCATGGGATTTGCATCCAAACTTCATTAATGTAAAACTGTGATATTCAAGTTTTTCATCTTTTTTCTTGGAAAAGTAAAAGCTGCTAAGCTTGAGAAACAGTCTGTGCATGAAATGATGGGCTGTTGTGACTGTTCTTTAGGAAGCAAGCTGTAAAGAAATTATGTCCCTGCTGGACATATTTCATAAGGAAAATACCGTTCATCTGTACCTTTTTTTAATCATGTTTTGTTGGGGGGGAATTTGAGAGAGAAAGAGAGAACATACAAGTAGATGGACACTGACTTTTGCCAGAAGCTTCTAAGGATACTGACAGATGTTTAACAGGACGCTGGAAGCCAGGCATCACTGTGGTAGTTCATGGTGGAATTAGTAGTCAGAAATGGATACTCAACTAAATACCCTTTAAAAGCACTGAGTACAGTGGATTGTTTCAAGCTAGACTGATAAGTATCCATTCAGATCTTACTGCTAAAGACCTTGCAGCCTAATCTACTGCATACAATAGAAAAATGTCATTGTCAAAATCATTGTCAAAGTTCTCCCCAGCCTTCCTTGCCCTCTGTGGCTGGTCTGCAGCAGGACCAAACCATTTCCAGCTGCAGCTGAGGTAAGCAAGTGAAACTGTCAGTCACTGTGGCTTAAATACAATCTGCTTTTGTGACAACGGTCACCATGTAGGTTTTAGAGCTAAGTAATCTTCCAGATTGCTACAGATCTATGTCTGTGTCCTTTTGAAGAAAATGGTGCTCTGGCATCCTCCTTGATTTTTTAATTTTCAGTCATTTGTTCTTTAGTATGAAGTGGTTTCTTGGGCTGTCCTGCCTTTCTCTGGAAGGGGAATGCTAGAGAGTGCTGTATGGTGCTGAGCTTTTCTGTTTTTCTTTCCTTTTCATCTTGTTGGGAAAGACATTCCTTCTGTTGTGGTTCCCTGGTGGGGCTGATGCTGTGACATTATGTCCTCTGTCTGCCTCTTGCTAGACTAGTCTCTCTGCATTCCAGTAGGTTTAGTCTGGTGCATGTACACAGTATTAACTGACTGTAAATCATCTGTTAAAGCCACATGACATGCGAAAAACCAAGCCCATAGGTCTGGGGCTGGTAGCCTGAGCCCAGCAGATCTGCTCACTGGGAGTCCCAGCCCTGATCCCTTCTCATCCAAATGTAACAAATTATTTATTTCTTTACGATCTGTAATTTTTTCCTTCCTTTTCCCAGTGAAGCTCTCTCCATGACTTTAAAATCTACTCTCACAAGCAGATGGTTTTTTGCATCTTATGAAGCTGTTTAGTGTTGGCTGTTGGGTGTTTTCTGGAGACGTTTGGACTGCTGGGATTAATGTCTTGGTGCCATCTATATTTCCTCACTTGCTGGCCAGTTCCAGCAGTTTCCTTGAACGAAAGTTAATGTAGAAAGCACGCTGAGAGCCAAGTTGCAGTGCATCACGTCTGAAGAGTATCCAGTAGTCACACTTTCTTGGGAATATGCAAATGAGACTTAGAGGTCTTGACCTGTGTTTTCTGATGTTAACAAAATTCACTGTAAATGTGCTGTGCACCTCTTAGTCAGGCTTTCCTTTATTTTGACTGTGGATAATACAGGATGTGATTAATTTGTGCGATTTCAAAGAAAATGAATGCAATTATGTATGATATAAATGGCAAACATTTTAACCTACTCACTGTATAGATTAGAGAAGCTGTTCTTCCCATCAGCACGAAATGCTGTGCTCAGTTCATGCACAGCAGTGTAACATGTCCTGTATAGCTGTGAATGCGCCGTGTGCTTCCATGGGTGGCATCTCCTGTTCCTGTTGGGTTTGCAGCATACGAGTCTGTTCTGTTTGAACCATCCCCACCTGTTTGAACACCTCTGGAGCCCCTGGCAGGGCTGTTGGGAGCCTGTGGCTGACTCTTGTCCTCTCTTGCAGCGCTGCAGTCACCCATCGAGTACCAGCGCAAGGAGAGCAGCTCGGCAGTGCTGCGGCCCCAGGCCGGCAGGGTCCCTCAGCCCAACACCAGGCCCCATTCTTCTATTCCAGTAGGGTCGGAGAAGCCTTTGAAGGCTACAAGCCGAAACCCGTCTCTCCCACCCCTGAAGATATCTACCTCCAACGGCAGCACAGGGTATGAGCACTCACAGTCCGGAGACAAGTATGAACAAAGCAAGGTACTGAGCTCATCTAATAAAACATGATCTCACAGCCCATTTCTTGTGCCACAGGTGATCCATGATGTTAGCTTTGATTAGCAGCTAACCAGGTCAACAGGAATCAACATACTGAAGCAATGGGGTAACGTGTGATTTGGGATTAAACAGCTCATGCAAAAGCCGTGGCATTCACATGGATGGCACTTCATCTGGGAAACAGAGACAGAGCCTGACCCTGGAGCACTGATCCCAGTGTTTTTCAGGGCACTGTGCTTGCAGATCTGGTGAACTATATATCCATTTGTAGTACTGGCAGAAGCAATATTCAGGCTTCTCTAATGTCCATTAACCACCCATTCCTGAAAAAGTCTATGGTAGGGAAGAGTTTAGACCTTTTCCCACATAACAGCTCACGGGGTGCCAGCTAAAGGTTATAAATAATTTGGGTACATGTGCGCTGCACGCAAACCACCAAAGAGGCAATGGCTACCAACCGTGTTTGGACCCTGCTGCTGACTGAGGTTGACCAAAGCCACTTTCAATATGACCTGTATTTAACTGTGAGTATTCACTCCGCGTCGTTGGTCGTTCTCCCCGTTTGGCTCAGCACAGACCCTTCATCTGTAACACCCTGCAGATGAGAACACCCAGGGGCACAGTTGTTAGCAGCTTTGAAGTCTGATGTGCAATAGGAGACTGGTTTGTATTAGGTTACTGCCACCTTTCAGATCCTTAAAATCCTTTTCTGCCAATGTGAACTTCCAAGTGTTTTGTGTCTTTTTCCCTGGTGTGGTTAGGCTGGACATGAAGTAGTGGGATCGCTGCCGGAAAGGGCAGGTTCCTCCGCGCCGGCCGCTCACCGGTTTGTGTTGTGTCCGTTTTCAGACTGATTTGGGAGGGTGCAATGGGACCTCTTCCATGGTGGTGATTAAAGATTACTATGCACTGAAGGAGGATGAGATCTGTGTGAATCAAGGAGAGGTGGTTCAGATCCTTGCTATCAACCAGCAGAACATGTTCCTGGTGTACCAGCCCGCAAACGACCACTCTCCGGCCGCTGAAGGATGGATCCCTGGAAGTATCTTGGCTCCCCTCCCTAAATCCACTACAGATAATAGCGATGGAAGCATCAAGTAAGTGCCATATTGGCTTCGCTGGGAGCACTATGTGGATTTTTTGAGGAAAATAAAATAAATAAATAAAAATAAACCCAAATGGTAGGGAAATCCTGCTGATTTTTATCTACAGTGCCATTGGAACAAGCTGAGTGGTCAATCCGCAGCATCGGGCAGCCATGGTGGATAGCTCGGGTTTTGCTTATTTTCATTTTGTGGGATTTTGTTTATACTTTGGAGAGAAATAAAACCATAGACAGTTAAAGATATGCTTTATGTGACACCATTTTACACCAACATGGACCTGCTTGGACTGGACTTATATTTATGTTGTATTAGGTTACTAATCTATATATTGGTTATAACAGCATCTAGATAAACAAAAAAAACCACAAAAATCCAGGCTCTGTGTTGGACTGAGGTTCGCTTCTCAAGGAGGAGAGATTTTGTTGTCTATGGCAATTTCCTTGTACAGCTTGTATCTTTTTTTTTTTCATTTGTTTTGGTTTTTTTTTTCTGTTTGCAGTAACTTTTGTAATATATTTTTTGGTTTGCAAGACCCCCATCCAAGTACATTCCTGTATAAAGTATTTTGCACTATTTAAAAAAAAAAAGAAACAAACTCATATTGATGAAGTCAGGTTGTGCAATATAATGGATAGTCGCAATGTTCATCATTGTACCTGTAATGTAACTAATTTTAAATGTACTATTTTAAATATGTAAAATAAATTTTCACCATGAGCATGTTTTAATGAGGTAAAAGAATTAGTTTGACCCTTTTTTTTGTTTTGTTTGATTTTGTTTTGTTTTGGTTTTAATTTTGTTTATAATATTTTGTTGCTTATTTAACAAATGTGTGGATATATATTTTTCTTTTCTGATTTTTAGAAATTTGTCAGTCTGAAATGACTAATGCAAGAAAGTGGTTTTTGGTATTAAATACAGAAGGTACAACCCTCTTTTCAGTAATACCTGTTGATTTCTTTTAACATCTAAAATGACTAGATGGTAATGCATGATGTATGCTACAAATTGTGCTACCTTACACAAATACCTTGAGGTGCAGAATTGAACATGAGGAAAGATTTTGTGACAGATTCACTAAAAACAATAACTTGATCTCTGCTGCCGTTTCAGTTAAGAGAAATGATGACTTTACTTGACAGTCAGTAATGAATGCTACCTGGAATTGCATGTTAAACCAAAGGAATTGCTTGTGCACATCTCTTGCACATCCGCCACAGCCGTTCCCGGCTTCCTCTCTAGCCACAATATGCAACCACGTGCCCTTAGAATCATCCACAGTACCAGATTCCTGGTGAAGACTGATTTAGTGGCAGCTGTACAGTAGAATTCTGCATCAGATTCTGTAGGTGGATGAATTGTGGCCAGGAACGTGTAACAAAATTGAAAAACACATGAATCGCGCTTCTCTCTTTCTCGCTGCAGTGAGATTTAAAGTCCTAAATGATGTTTTCAGACTCAAACAGCTAAAACAACCCTGAAAACAAAAAGATGCTTGAATAATAGGAGTCCTATGAGTAAAAAACAACCTGGGGCCATGCTATCTTCAACCCTATCTAGTCTGCCAGATCACAGTGACTAATTAGTTTAAGTAATTAAACTGTTTCGTCTGTGACAAATACTGTACACAAAATACATGGTCGATCCAGCAGTGTTGGCACCATGAATTATTCACTGATAGGTCAGGGAGTCCCATCAGCCATGTTCTTGGCTCGTACATATCCTAAAGGAAAACGTAACAGTCCTGAAGTGTTGGATAACTTCCCCTGCTCTGCACTTCTCATTTGGACCTTCTCCAGAAACGCCCAAATACCGGTCAGCACTCAGTGCCTGTCTGAGCCGTGCAGGGTGCTCTGGTGCTCCCTGTGCTCAGACACGGCTTCCCGTACAGGCTGAGTTAGTGCAGTCTCTAATCCTGGTTGCAGAAACAGTTGTCATGACCCAGTTCAGTCTTGTGGCAGCGGCAGCG
The DNA here is from genome assembly GCA_013397815.1 of Aleadryas rufinucha. Lineage (NCBI taxonomy): Eukaryota > Metazoa > Chordata > Aves > Passeriformes > Aleadryas > Aleadryas rufinucha. The sequence goes on from VZTH01010186.1 coordinate 541,014, forward strand.
TTGGCTGGTTCTTTAACTGAGCTGTTGTACAGCTCCCGTCAGGTGCTGAGGTAAAAGCAGGAAGCGCTTAGGAGTCAGACGCAGTGTTCATGGGGGAGCGTCGGCTGTGTGGGGCATCCTTTGGGTCCTGCCTTGCTAACATACTGCGTTTTATTGGCATCACAGGTGATCCCTGGATTTCATACAACTTCCTTTGTAAAATGTATCAAGGTACTGTAGACGTGACATGTGCCAAACATTGGGCTTAAACATGCAAATCAAATTTGCATGACTTAAAGGTGGGCAGATGCTTTGAACCTGGATCCCAGTTCATCACACTGCTGTTTTGAGAGCTTTATGCTTTGGACAACATACCCCTCCCTAGATTCCCCCCCCAACCTGTCCACTATTTAAATCAAATGAAATCCATATCAAGAACTGTTTTGGTTTTTTCTTTATTTCTTATGTCTGCTTTGATACGCAATTCTCTTGTCAACACAGCATTGCTCTTACAAAGGGTGACATTGATCTTTTATTATTTTTTTCCAAGAATAAGGTCATAGGAGCAGTAATAAGGGGTGAAAAATTTACTGGAAATGGTGCCTGCTGTGATGCTAGCCAAAACCCATGGGCTGACTGATGTCCCCTTTAACTGGATTGGCAAAGTCAAATGGGAAATTTTTGGTCTTGAGAGGCACAGCAGAGCTTGTCATTCTAGGAAATTACTTATCTCTTGGAAAATTAATAATGCAGCTCCTATTTATTGACCTGTTTGTGTTCTGAGCAACATGTAGTGAGCAACAACTTGAATTTCTTAATTTTTTAAAATTTGCTGTACTGAGTAATCTATTAGGAGCATTCTTACATATTTATATTTGTTACACTGCTTTTAACCAACAAGACTGAGGACCAAACTGGTCTTTTAAATGTAGCAAAATTAAAATAAATTTCTATTTGTGGCAATGCGAGACAAAGTCCCTGAAACCAGATGACCAAGTTCTAGTTGCCTGTGCTTCCATCATGGACATTTTTTTCCTGCTCCATGCATTTAAACAGCAAGTGTGGCACAACATCTGCTTTGCAGAACTCTTTGGTTTGGTTTTTAACTTCAGCTCTCATTGCTGAGATTGAGACAGGCAGATAGCCTGCCAGTGGCTTTCACCTTTTAGGGAATTGCAGTAATTGCAAATGTGGATGCTGGTTCCCCTTTCCAAAACCTTTCTTCCTGCTATGATTTGCCATTTGACTGCTGCGTTTTTTGGTACAACAGGAAGTCATGTTCATGGCATACCCTGCGCATGAGAAAGCGGGCGGAAAAGGAGAGCAGTGGCAAAAATGAAGCCAATGGGCCACGTAAATCCAAGGATATTCTGGGGAACAAAGTCTCTGTTAAAGTGAGTAAGGCCATCTGAAAGCTCTGTGCTGCTCTCCTGCTTCCCATCCTTTCCACCCCCTGCAGCATCCTCTCCTGAGAGAGGGAGGGGGCGGCAGCTTTTAGTTTGGGTTTTGGTTTTTTGTTGTTTTTTTTTTCTTTTTTTCAACTTCGGTTATCTTTTTTTGGTTCCTTTTTTGTAGTTTAATCCATTTTAGCAGGATTTTTGCATGCAAGATGAAACGCAGTCTTTGTTTTTTGTTTTCTTTTTCCTGGCATCCCACATGCAAGTAAGTAATCTTCATTAAGAAACCCAACTATATACATGGGTAAATAACTTAAAATTGGGACACTAGTGATTTACTGACCTCTGATCTAGCCCAGTCTGCAGCTTCATCAGAGCAGCTGCAGCAGTGAGAAAGCCCCTGGGTGAACCAATGGCCTTGGTGAAGTTGCTGAGTTTTGATTAGGTCAATATTTCACCAGATGTTAAGATAAGGGGTTCCCAACCTGGGGATTCTTAAGTTTTTTGGTCTAGGGAGATGGTCTCAATGACCTTTTTCTTTCCATGTTATCAGACAGGGCAGAGATACTGACTCTGTCTTGCCAGGAGAAGGTCTCGTGTGTGTCTGTGTGCGTGTGTGTGTCTGTGTGTCTGCGTCTCTCTCTCTTTCTCTGAGATCTCCCAGTATGGAAAAAGTTCAGAACTGTGGGGTTAAGCTCCATCTTCTGCTCTGGGTGCCTGACTACTGTGCTCCAACTCAGAGGATCCATCCCTATAAACCGACCATGAGGCCTGCTCAGGACTAATCTGGGGCTTCCCTCCCAACAGAGGCAAGCAAACACTTGTGATTTTGACACAGCCAAAGCCCAGCCTTGATTCAGGAAAGCACTTGAGCATGTCCTTTGGATCCACCCCTCTCCAGGAGAGCCCATGATTAAGTGTTTTCCTTTGCAGAGGCTTTGTGCCTTACAAGCCTGGTGCAATAGCCCTGGCATGTGCAAAGGGAGGAACCCTGACACTGCATCCCGGGCGCCCTCGCACCCTCTGGACGAGGAAGGACTGGGCCTGAGGGAAGTGGCTGCTCCAGCATGGTGGCACAGTTCCTCCTCCTCTTGCTTCCTCCTTGTTTTCACTACCTGAACGAATTGCAGAACCACTGCTGCTTCTCTGGCAAAAGCATGTCTTTGCCTTTGCTTCCCTTGTTTTGTTGTCAGTTTGTTTTCTGTCTGTGTTTTAGGAGCATTTTCCCTACTGTTAATCATTTCCATGCTGCTCACAACTGTGCTGCTCTGCCCTGACTAACCAATCTCTTTTCTAATCTCTTTTTCTCTTTCTTCCTCTTCATGCTGCCAAACAAGGAGACAAACAGCTCAGAGGAATCAGAGTGTGATGACCTTGACCCCAATACTAGTATGGAGGTAGAGACAATCATCCTTGTGATTATTTTTTCCCAAGAACATGTGTCTGTTTTGAAATACCTTTGCAGCAAGGGGAGTTGGTGGGTCTGTATTGCTTGCAGACATGTGTGCCAATTTAGTGTGAGTCACAAGAAGTGTCAATTCTGGTTTTGCCAAGCCTTGAACTGGAGTTTGGGCTTCATTTGTAGTGGGAGTAGTGGAGGGAGCTCAGTAACAAGCTCCTGCTGAGCTGGAGGCTTGTGTGGCCACCCTCAGTCTCTGTTTCCCACCTGAGACCTCATTCCAACAATAATGCAAGCGTGTCAGCTGCTGATAAATGTGGCACCTTTCTGTATTAAAACTCCCCTTGCCCTGGCAATACACACTTGAGCTACCAGTCAGGCCTGTGTTGTATGTCATGGAACAAATGTTGTTGTACCACAACAGCACTTTATCTCAAAAATCAGAAAAGACAGTGTTTCCTTTTTCTCTTAGCAGAGTGGGAATTGCATTTCTGTCAAGGTACTGAAGGAGAATGGTAAAACCAGTTGTGTGAATGTACCTGTATCTCAGGCAAGGCTGATGCAGATATGCAGACCCAAATTATGGTACATTATGCTTCTGTTTATCCAGTGTGAAACCACCAGTTCTAGTGGAGTGCCTTGTCAAGAGAGCCTGAAAGAGCTTAAAATCATGAAGAGTTATGTATCTGGTTCTCCTCAATTAAGACCTAGCAGGATCTTTTTTTTTTTTTTTTCTTCCCCTGTTTATAGTGACCACACAAAACATTTCTATACATTGTTCCAAGGCTGGAAGAGGTTCCTGCTGAAACAGGCAAGGATATGGTTCATAGAGAAGGTGATTTTGAGGTGATGACAGGACAGGTCACTGGAGAACAGAGATATCTGTGTCCTAGCAGATCTCCCGGATGCTGTCAGCCAGGCTGCACTATAAACATCCTGCAAAAGAAAGCTGATCTTCCTCCTGAAGGGAAAATAAAGAGAGGGAGAAGTGTATTGAGGTGCACCACTGTACAGGTTTGAAAGCAAACCAGTGACTCCAAGTCAGAAATACAATTTAATAGGGAAAAGGTAAAATAAATGCAATAGTACAAAAGCGAACCACTGACAAAGTCAGAATACAACCTGGCACCCTGTCAGTCAGGGTGCTGGTAGCAGTTCAGATGAAGTGGTCCTGTTAAAGCAGTGATCCTGTAGAAAAAGAGTCTGGTCTCCGTCTGAAAGTCCAGTGGTAGCTCTTGTCCTCTGGAAATCCAGTGGGAAAAGGCTGTCTGTGGTGTTTGGAATCCTAGTTTATATTTAGGATGGAATGCTTGGTTTCTCCCTCTGGGTGGAGCTTCTCACAATGGGATGATAAGGCATTGATGGGCCCATTAACAAAAGATTGTCCAGAGGCAGTTATCTATGAGCCATGGGCAGGGTCCTTGATTGCCCATTAAACAAAGATAGCTCCCAGAGGGAGGAGGCAAGGAAAACACTGCCCCACCTGGTGCCAGATGGTTATAGAATAAATGCTTTTGGGCACGTCTTATACTGTAACCTAGGACAACCACCTAAGCTGTTAGCCTGAAAGCTTGCTTTTATTTTAATTGTGTTGGGATGGGTACTGAAGGAAAGCTTTTGACCCAGCTGACATCCTGGAGATGGAATGGTCCTTACCTCTAAAGCTGCGTTATTCTCAGGAGTGTGTTTACATTTTCAAAGAGCGTTTTGCCAGTCACAGGTAACAACTGGAAGTGTATCTATTTAAGGCTATGCCCATTATTACATGTGAGTGTGTGGAAGCTTTCAGTCACTGAAAATTGCCTTGTGGAGCAACAGGTGGCTGAGAATCAAGTGGTTGTGCAGAGCTGGTGAAAATCACTGCTCTTTTGCAGGCGATTTCTGTGTTTTGACTTTGTTCAACAGGAGGAAAAAGAGACGGTTTAGAATTTCCAGTGGGAGGTATCTGAGTCCTTGCATTGTCAGCATTTCTAGTCTTTTTGATGGCTTGATTTGGGTTTTTACCATGGTACAGTCTGCTGTTCTGAAGTTCAGGAGAAAAAAAGCCTTTCTATTTAAACCAAAAGACACCAATGTGATGTCTTAGCTATGGAATCAATCTGCTGTTGGGGAAGTAACTGTGTGCCTTCTGTGTGACTGTTTACACTCAGAAAGCCCCATCCTGCATCTCCCAGGTCACTTACTGGAGGTGACAGTGCCACTGTACTGCAGTCCCCAGAAGCCACAGTGTTCCTCATGGCTCTGAAAGCTCAAGTTTGCTTCTGGCAAAACTCTCTGGGGCTGAGCAAATATTTAAAATGGTAGAGGAAGAGAAAATAAGAGAACAGTTGTGGGGGTGACTTACTAAGGTCACACTGCCCTGCAAGGAGCAGCACGGCCCTTGCTTTGTGCTGGTTTTAGTACATCTGCAGTCAGGATTGAGTGTGATCATCTCCTTGGTCTAGCTAAGAAATGCTGGGGGGAAGGGATTGCTGATAACCAGTATAAACTAAATAAAATCATCTGGAGGAAGCAGAGCAAGGGCGGGCTCATAAAATGCTGGTGAAGCCCTAGAAGAGGCCATGGGGAGGTCTGGTCTATAAAGGTCTGGGGTATTCACCTACTGAAAGCCACAATTGTTCTCCCTTTCCCTTCATTTTGAGTGTTTTGATTCTCCTTTTCAAACATGTTACAATAAATATGCTATATTACAGCCTGGGAGGCCAAAGTCTTTTCTCATTAAATCAGAGGCAAAACAAGCTAATTCCAACACCAGGGCCTGATTCAGGGCTTCATCGATCTTCTAGGCTTCATGTGCTGGGCTTAGATAACTTAAACAGCTGTGCTATCCCTCCAGCCCAACCTGTGTGTGCAGTGAACATCCACATCTCACCTGGTTTTGCTTTCCCTGCTGTATGGAACATCCACTGGTGAATTCCCAGGGCAGCTGGAGACAACGTGACTGACTGCCCAAGGAAAGGAAACACCTTGTCCTCACACCTGGCCAGGCTCATGAGGGGTTTTATAGATGCTGGGAGTGCTGGCAGAAGAGCTGTGTCCCAGCCATCAACACTCAGAGGTGCCTTTCCTGTGTCATTAAGGTGGAGTCATCATTACAGCCAGGTAATAACAGGGCAGGTCACCTGGCTTCTCTTACAGGACTGTCACCCCTGACATCCCTCTTCCTCCTTTCGTGCATGAGAACATGCACCCAGTGCTGGAACAGAGAGAGCAGTCTCTAAATGCAAAGCAGACATATTAATTAATTACCTGGAAACGTGGGTGCAATTTATCTCCACCCAGCTTCCTGCACAAGAAGTCAGTAAGCTGGTCATAGTACCCATGAAGTCCCACAGCTACTGTGGCCTTTCAGATCTTGCTTTGTTTGCTGTTTATGAAATACCACAGGGGATTCCATTCAGTAGATTCCAGGTTTCTGGAAGCACTTTGCCTTTGTTTCAAGGGGACACAAAGAAAGAAATGTGGAAAACATACACTGCAAGAGCAGGAAACTGAAATTCTGGGTGACTGTTTAAAAGAGCTCCAATTCCACTACTGGATTTTTGCTCACACAGGCCTTGGAGAATTTCCTATTCATTGTAGCTTTGACCAGAAACAGCATCTCTTGGTGACTGGTTTTTTTCCTCTTTGTTTATTAATATGTAATGAAAATGTGTAAAGATGGAAATGAAGTTTGGTTTTTTCTGCTAGTTTTCTGCTTTGTGCTGTAGTTTCATAAAACAGAAGGCACGAACTCGCCCATTAAGTATATGAGTGTAGGAGCAGGCACTTAAGGGCCATGTGTAGCCACGTGAGTGATAGGAGTAACCTACCCTTAAGGATGATCAGAGACTCTTTCCACATGTCTGTAGTTAATTGCACAGGGACAGGCAACTCCACTTCTGGGAAGATGTATGCCCTTGTGAATCAGCAAATGTCATCCACACCCAAGTCTGGGGTCCTGGACAATGACACAACTAATTGTCCTACAGTTCTGTGTTGTAACATCTCATGGGGTTGCAGTATTGCTGAGGGGGTCACAAGGCAGCTGTGCAGATCCCATTGGGCTACCTCTCTGGCCTAAGGGAATGTTCTTCCAGCAGTCAGAAGATCTGACTGAGCTAAGCCTCACTAAATCCAGCAGCAGCTCCTCCCAGCTTTGGGATGGGTCTCAGGTGTAGGGTTCTGACATGGCTCCAGACGTTTTGCACAACTCCAGCTGCAGTGTTTCAAGTGCTGCTGGCCCACATACGTCTGTCACTGAGCCTTTGGTGTCTGTTCCAGTGCCTCAGCTGTGCAAAGCAGAGATGAAGCCAGGCCGAGTCACTGTAAGTGCCAGCATTAGATTAGTGAGCTGAGCTGTTGCCAGGTGCATGCATTGGGCTTCTTAATCTTTTCTTTTCAGTTGTGACATTTTAGCATGTCAAGAACTACTCAGAGACACTTAGACCAAGATAAGCACTAGGAAACATCCACAGTGGCAGAATACTGTGTTAGCATCCCCACAGTCCACGGGGTTGAATAAGTAATGGTTTGGTGGATACAGCATTGGCTCCATGTCACCACTCAGCTGAGGCCAAGAATTCCCAAGTGCTTTAGGCAAATGCCTTCACCCCCTGCCTGAGGTTGTCCATTTCCAGAGTAGTTGTAACACTCTCTTGTCAAAATCTTGTACAATACTGGTAAGAAAGCCTTTCCTGGCCTGTTATCACAATGTGAATGAGTACAATCCTGAGAACTTCCCTGTGTTTCCCTGGGGCAGCCTCTATGAGCAACACCACTGTCCTGCTGCCCTGAGTGGCCAGGGATTTCTGAGACAGACCAGGAAGGTGGCTAATCAGGTGTGACATGGCCTGAGCCAGCAGCACAGACATGGTGGATTAGCTTTTGGAAAAGCAAGAAGTGACCTGTAGGAAGGTGTAGGGTGCTACAACACAGTGCTAGGGACATCCCACAGGCTCAGCCATTAGGACCAGGCAGCACAAACATGAGGAGGGTAAGAGGGCTTCTGCACTGCATGGATGCTGTACAGCATCCCTTGTACCTTCCCCATCAGTCCCAAAGGCAGCCAAGCCCATCCATGCTAGTGCCAGAAAGCATCCCCCATCCCTGCCAAAAGGCTGGTGCCATGGGATGCTTCATCAGATGCCATTTTAAATTATATTTTCCCTTTGGTAGCATCTATCCGTCTGTGGTGGGACCCTTATCTGCTAATTTTATCAAGAAATTTCTCCTGTTGTTTCTTTTTTGGGGGAGGGGAGGCTGGTGACATTGTGAGCCTGTCACCCCAAAAGTCTCAAAGTAAAGTTGACCTAATCAGAGATGGGTGATAGATATTTTCCTTAGAGTTCATCTAATTTCTCTCTAATTAATTAATTTCATTTTTTTCAGAGAATCGTAATTTTTGGTTTTGAGTGAGATAGCAAGGAACATGCTGCTGACTCTGCTACCAGCATGTGCGAATGCGTCAGTATTTTATTTTAACTCAGTGACCAAGAGGTGCCATGGAATGTTTACAAAATGCTCAGCTGCTTGTCTTGGAGGAAACATGCCCTCTGCTGTTTAGGTGAAGCACCGAACTTGTTACAGAGGGCTTGGTTTGCAGCCTATTCTTAAGCTTTGGGGAAAAAGAAATATTCTCACTCCTGGTTTTGATATGTTCCCTTAAAAGGGGATTGAAACAAGGCATTGGAAAAATCTGGACATCCGCTGGGCCCTTCTGAGCATTGGTGTGTCTGGGCTGGGTGTAATCCCTGCGGGGAAGTGGGGCAGGCATGGCAAGGACACTTCTGCAATGGAGAAACAAAGCCTGGCCAAGGCGAGAGCCATCCCAGGCGGCCGAGCTGTGCTTGCAGAGCGTTTTGGGACTGGCCATTGGCGTGGCAAGATGGCTTCTCCCTCCCCACCAGATAAAGCATGTGTGCACAAGTGAAAGATAAGATTATGCTAAGAATTAGGACGGTTGGAGTCGCTTTGCAGCTACTGCTGCAGATGCCTTTCTATTACATGAGCTTCACAAAGCAGGAAAAATACTGCAAAATTCTGAGTTTCTGGAGAAGCACCCATGCTGCTTTTCTAAAGCCTGACTGTTAAGTTACACTTAACTGACCTAGATCTAAGTCACTTAGATCCCTGCAGGTCCCCAAAGGCATTCAAGTGTGTGCCTTATGTGCCTTTCTTGGTCTGAGCCCTGAAACAGCACTGGAAGAGGGAGAAGCAAGGTCTATTTCTGACTTTTTATTGAATAACCCTGACCTGTCCTCCCATTCCTTTATCTTGCCCCCATCCCTCCAGCTGCCTGGTTTTGCCTGGTTGGTGTTAGACCCCACATCATTTGAGCAGAGGCCGTTTCATGTTCTGCCTTTTGTTGCCTTGTGTAGGATTTCCATTTTTAGATATTGTTGTATGGAAAACAAACTCTCCTGGCCACAGAGGGGACCTTACAAATTTTCACCTGCCCTGGGCCATGCAACAGGTATTTCATCCAATAAAAACAAAATCTACTTCATCTCAATTAAAATTATGTTCCAAGGAAAAAGAGCCTGGCTGTGTTTCTTACATGCACTGCAAACTGAGTTTGATCCCCTTAGGGTTTGTGTTGGCATGCTGTGGGCTGACTCTGAAGATGGAGTGAGGAGTTCTTGTGTTGGGTAGTTCCATCCCCATGAGTTTGTCCTCTCACAGCCAGACTGGCAGCTTCACTGGCACAGGAGGTGTTTGCTGGGATTTCTTCACGGAGCCCCTGTCAGCATGACACCCTGGGCCACCTTCCCCTGCTCATGGCCACCATGGCCTGGGGTGCTCAGCTGAGGGCTGGGCTGTGAGATCCTCATTCAAACTGCTGCAGACTGAGTGGGCAAGTGTATCCATAAAGGCATCCAGGCCTGGCACCAGCAGGAGGCTGTGTGGAGAAGCAGCACATGAGCTCCCATCCTCTGAGGGCAGTGAGGACACGCTCTGGAGCTCCCCTTCTCCACCCATGGGGATTAAAAACCTGTTTGGCAAATGAAGAAATTGTCTCCAAAGGCCTTGCACTTAATCTAGGAGGACTCTGTGGAGGCTGCCATCTCCTGCCATGCAGCCATAGCCCAGGAACCTGGCCACCCTGCAGGGAGAGGCAGCAGAACCCCAGGGCCTGGGAGCAGATGTGTGAACCAGCCGAGCTGGCCCCTGGATGCAGATCTGGCTGTGAACCTTTGCTTTCCCATTTCTGCCCTTATCACCCCATGATCTGACACCCTCCTCCAAAGCAGAAGAAATCCCATTCCCTAATAAGGTGATGCATTAAATCACTTAAACGTTCTCGTGCAGACAGACCTTTATTTTTGTCTAAGCTTACAGCAGGCTAAAGCTGTGATGTGGCTGTGGAGGTGTTGCTAGGTACCATTTGATTAATTAACAGATGAAGTTTTGGGAAAGAAAATGTAAATTTTACCCACAGGCTCTTTCAATATTATGTAGCAATGATAATTTTCTTTCTGCTACTCCCATTGTTAGGCAATGAAAAAAAAATGGTAAGGCAATTATTATAAATTATTGTACCTTGGAAGTCACTAGAAATGTAGAATTATTTATTCATGGGGATATCCATTACATTCATTATTGTAGTTGCCTCTTCTAATGAATCCTTTAAAGTTATAAAATTAATATAAAGTGTTAACGAGTGTTTCTTTCTCCTGATCTCTAATCCTACAGGGATGGAGATCAGTGAATAATAAGGGAATTTAGTGCATGCTGCAGGGAAGGAAGGGGAGAGGTTTCGAGAATGGATATTTCAGTTAAGCCAAACACAAAAATGAAGATGTATGTGCAAATGAGCTGATGCCTGGGGTTACTCAGCTGAAAAGTAGATGGTGTCTGTGAGTGGAAGTGGCAAGCAATGGTTATCCACAGAACAGCTTTTTCTTCCTTTGCTGTGTTGTGTGAGAGATACAACTTAATCACAAAGATCCATCTCTTTTTTTTTCACATGCACAGACAGGAGAGAGGATGTTTTCCATCCAGTACCCCATTGTGCCACCATTTCTTCCTGTCTGCAGGGTCCAGGGGGCTGTGTGTGGGTCCTGGACCCTGGGGAGCAGCAGCTGCTGCTCCCTGAGTGCCTGGGCTGGCAGGTCCATGTGCTGGTGGCAGTGCCCAGCTGCACCCCTCAGAGGCACTTTGTGCTTTCCAGGTTATGCCTGGTTCATCTGGGCTTTGTGGTGGTGCTGGTAGGGGAAAGCAAACCCTGAGGTCTCAGTGCTGGTACCAGAGCTTTGCCTGGGGCTATAAAGAAAGGCTGTGAAACCAAAGTGAACCTGAATGTGCCCAAGTGCCTCCCTGAATGGCACCCAGAGCCATCGACCTTGGAAAACTATTTATAAAGCCAAAATGTAAATATAAATCTTGAAGATGAATCTACTTTATTTTGAAGGGTTATTGCTTCTGTTTTGTGGCCTGGTTTCTGAGCCTCTGCAAAAACCTCCTATCAGCTTTGGCAGGCCATGAATTAGGTCACTGCTTCATTGGCATCTTCCAAAATAGCTCTGAAATAAATAGTAACAAAGATATTTAAGGCGAGATAAACCACATTGGTGTTTATGGTGCTTTAATATGAAATTATTAGATGGAATTTGAATAAGACCTTATGAGATTATTAAAACAGTTAATGAGGCTAAAACCTCTATACTATTGTACACCACAATGTAGTTAGGATCGATTCTGTAAGAATTTAGTGGCATTGTCTTTGCTTTTTCCACCTTTGATTCCAGGATTACATTGGCACATATACACTACAGAGTAACAGTAGCTTTTCAAGTCTTTGCTAACTTGATCAATTAACTAGTTAGATAAAATAACTCCTAGTTATCCAAACCTAGTTTGAAGATGGAAAGTTTCCAGCAGTCCAATGAAATGACTGAATTTTTACTCATGTTAATAGACCAAGAATTGTTGCAGGACTGATTCTCGTTAGTGGGCAAAATGAAGTATTTATGGTTTAGTGCTTTACCTTTTTTCTCCTGAAGCTGAGCACAAGTTAAAAGATGTTTCCTCAGACCTGGTTAGTGGCCAGAGTGCTGGTGACATTCCCCAGGTATGTGGTGACTGCAGGTGCTGTGTGACACAGGTCTGGAGCCAAGCACAGGGGGTCCACAAACCACCTCTGGGAAGAAGCATTAATGGCTTCATCTTTATCACCCAGGCAAAGAGGAAGCATGTCCACCCCCCTCAGCCTTGGTGTTGTGCCTGTTACCTTTATCAGGGTTCGAGAAGCCATAGCTTTCATTTTCTTTCCCAGGCGTGTTGTCACCAGAGCTTGCTGCACCTGCTGGTTGTTAGAAGGTGCTTGTTGCCACTGCCAGCGCCTCTGCAGTTCTGGTGACAGTCACCACGGTGCCTTGTGAAAACAGATGTCTCTTTGTCACTGTCTAGGAAATAAATGCTTGTATCTCTTTGTATTTTTCAGATAATCAACCCCAATTTCATCCAAGAAGGTGAGTTAAGGACAGCTGTGCTGCAGTTGTGATTTACTCTGGTGCCACAGCATGCTCTGCACCTACCAGCATTTGCAGCAAAGGCAGCTCTCTGCTGCTCAGTCCCAGGAAAAGCAGGCTTGCTTCTGGCTGCTCAGCTTCAGACAGCTTGGGGCCACAGGCCAGGCTGAATCCCCTGAACCTGCCCTCTCAAAATCTCATCCACCTGCCAGAGCACAGGGCTGGGGAATGGACAGTCCCCTCTACCTCCTTCTCTGAGCTGTAGACAGCTGGCTTTTACTGGCGGGCAGTCTGAATAACACAATCCCAGGACTCCCAGCTGTTTGGGACCCAGATCCCATAGTTCATCCTATAATGCATTCTCTAGCCTTGTATGACTCTAGACATCCTCACCTGCAGATTGAAAGAAGGTGTCGTGTGTGTGTGTCCCCACGATTTTTTTTACAGTGGCTCCAGAGTTTCTTGTGCCATTAGTGGACATCACCTGCCTGCTTGGGGACACAGTGATGCTGCAGTGCAAAGTCTGTGGGCGACCCAAACCAACTATAACCTGGAAAGGACCGGACCAAAATATTCTTGACAATGACAACAGCACGGCCACTTACACAGTGTCATCCTGGTAAGGTCCTGCCTGTGGATCCCAACGTAGCTGGTCCTGATGGTCGTGTTACCCTCAAATTTGGCACCAGCCTGGCTACAAGATTCATTAGGATATAGTTAATTAAGTCTGGCATGGCATGTCAGCACATCCGTGCAGCAAACATTGGCTGGAAAGGGTCAGATTTTGGGGCTGGGGTAGCTGTATTTGTTTCCCAAGCTGATGTAGGGTATATCCGCAAAGTGCTGCTGGCAGACATGAGCTTGCTGCTGTTGACTTCCTGAGCCAGTTGCAAGCCAGAAGCCAGAATGTGTACAACCTATTAGTTTGGCTAGTATTGCCTCTGCTGGGGCTTCTCTGCTTGAGTTTGATGCCATGATCTCCTTTGGGAGTCAAGCAGAGCAAGCCCTCAGCAGCTTGCAATGCCCCTGTCACTGGGCATTTTCTCATCTTATTGGCAGAGGTGGGGTTGCAGTTTTCCTGAGCCTTTCCTCAGCTGTTCCTAAAAAAGCCCACATGTGCTCCTGGGAAGGCTACATCTGGCTGGGCTTGGACAGAAAGATGCTTGTCATTATGTTCCTGGCTTGGCTAGCGGAGAGGAAAACTATCTTTACAACGAGCACTGGGAAGATTCAGAAAGATCTGGAGTTGAATTCAGGTCAGGTAACAGCCTGCTGCTGGATGCTCATCTGCAGCTTATATAAGCAATTTGGGCCAAACTGCAGTGGAAATCTCCAGGAGGCAATCTTTCATTTGAACTTTTCAGCACTTCTGGCTCAGGCTGAAATGAATCCAGGGAGTACAAAGTCACTGAAAGTGAAAAAAGAACACTAAGAGAGAAGGGATTTTACATGTTCAATAAAAAAACCCCTTACATTTGATCAAGAGCTTCCTTCAGAGGCTATTGGCTTGTGCAGCTGCCCCAGAGCATCCAAAATTGTCTTTAGCTATTGCTCAGTAGATCTCCTAGTGCCTTATCTTCAGCCTCTGGCTGGGCTTGGGATGGGGGGATATTTCCATGCAGGGTTCTGGTTTTCATCACAGTCCTCTGCCTGTGCACTATCAGCACTTGTATTGTCTTGTTACTCAAATACTCTTCCCAGTGAAGACACTGCCTGCCAAGTAGAGGCCCAGCAGATCAGTGGCTCTTAAAAATCTTGCTGGCATGAGTGTCTGGATTTCAGGGAGAGGGGATATTTCTGTCCTGTTTTAAACCAGCACAGTCAGACCAGCAAAAGCTGTAGTGTCCAGACGGTTATCCCAGCAACCACGTCCTTCTTCAGTTCCCGACAGATTAAGCATTCAAGAACTAGCCTACTTTTGCCATCAAGGGAACTTATTGTTGGCTCTAAGCTGGGTCTCCAGTACAGCTAAAACAGTTACACAAGGAAAATCCTTTAATTCAGGCCAGCTCCCTCCAATTGCATATTGGAGACTGAAGTGTGCAAACAGCAGTGACTAAGAACAGACCTGCTATAAATTCATGAGACTCCGCAGAGCTGTTTATTTTCTCAGATTGGCCCAAAGACTGAGTGTGTCTCACAAACTCAGTGCTGTGCTTTTTATCTCTGGCTGTTATGAGACGTCCAGCCTTCCAACTGGGGCCCTGGCAGCAGTGTCAGATCAATGGCACATGCTCCAGGGGTCTGAAGCTCCCTGGAAATGTCACCCTGTGCTGTGTGAATGCTTCCTGCCTCTGTGGGAAGCCCAGTTTGTCTGGTGTGTGTTGGACTTCACTGCAGAGGCACAGCAGCTCACCATCTCCCATGATAGGAAAGGTGTGCATGGATAAATCTTTCCAGATATATCAAGTCTAAGCATCCAGCTCTGGACAGGCACAGGCAATGTTCAGCTCCTGGACTGCTTGCTGCTTGAGTGATCCTTCATATCTCTTCCTAGACCACAACAGACATGAGGATTTGCCTGGCAGGCAATTTGGACCAAAAGTTTGCTCCAAGGTTTCATTAACAGCCAAACCCTGACATACAAAGGGGATGTACTTGGGCACCAGATTTCTGAAGGGATGTTCCTTCAAATGAGTTAACAGGATTTGTGTGCACGTTTGTTTGCAATGGGGCAGGACAGGAACTATATAAAAACCATTAGCAAGCGAAGCAGTGCTTTTGACTGGGGCTTCCCGTATCCACAGTGACTCTGGAGAGCTCACCTTGAAGATCTGCAACCTGATGCCTCAGGACAGCGGCATCTACACCTGTGTGGCAACCAATGAACACGGAACCGCATCAACCTCTGCAACTATCAAAGTCCAAGGTAGCACATCTGACCTTAACACACGGGATTTTTCCTGTGTGTGGTCCCTTGGTGGGGGCTGGGAGCACACAGGGACAACCCGTGCAGAGGCAGCCGGATGTGGAGCTGTGCCGGGTGAATTGAGATGTTAAAGTTGTAGAACCATTCCTCAGCCACAATTCCCACTGATGGCTGAAGGCTTTGGATAGTCCTTGTGCTTGATTAAGACATCTGACTGTAAACATCACATTTGGGAAATGAAAATGCACTGGCACTGGTTCAGCTCCTGCATCCTGCCCATAGTGCTGCTTCCCAGGAGGTCAATAAGGTCGGCCAGGGGAAGCTCAGCTCCCTTGGGCAGCCGAGTCCCTGGGGGAATGATGCCCCAGCTGACTGCAGAAAGCTCTGGACTTTAGAGTCTGCCTGGAGTAGGAGGAACTGGGATCCAGTGACACCGATTTTCTGCCTCCCCTTCTCTTTAGGGGACAGAGGAGTTGAGAGTAAGATTTGGCCTGGGTGAAACTTCTTCGGGAATTCAACTTGGAGACATGTCTCCAAGCCTGAGTTCTCAGCACTGTAGTTAGTGACCCATCTAATTGTAATGAATATGGAATAACAAGGTGATGCTCATTGCCTCCAGCTCTGAGAAAGGATCTGTTAGCATGAGAGATGAGAGGTGCCAGCTGCGTTGAAGGGGATGGTCCAGAGATGAATGTCTAACTCGAGAGTTACAGATGCAGCAATGTCACGAGCATTTAAAAGCTGATTTGTTTGGTCCCATAAACCACCCTAGAGATCCAATTTCCCCAGTTTATCCAAGCAAGTCAGTGGCTGCACTAACTACTCCTATGCTGAAGGGAGCCCTAAGCAAAGCACAAAAGGATTACTGCTTATTTGTCAATCTGCTCCCAAGCACACAAAACGCCCAACATGCAGAAGAACTCTGAATGCCTTGCTTGTGTCGGTTTTGGGCATTCAGCGGTAAATGACTCCTCACCTGCTGCTTAGTGAAACCCCTCTACAAGGTGCAGCTGCCCCATAGTGACC
Source organism: Aleadryas rufinucha (assembly GCA_013397815.1). Classification (NCBI taxonomy): domain Eukaryota; kingdom Metazoa; phylum Chordata; class Aves; order Passeriformes; genus Aleadryas; species Aleadryas rufinucha. Next base: position 557,136 of record VZTH01010186.1, read on the forward strand.
TGATGTACCTGATACACCTGATCTTCAGAAAAAAGCACTAGCACTTATTGATGTAATGCTGGACTTGGTATTGTTTCCTCTTCCCAAGGTGTGCCAGCTGCCCCAAACCGCCCCATAGCTCAGGAGAGAAGCTGCACCTCTGTGATCCTACGCTGGCTACCCCCATCCAGTACAGGCAATTGCACCATTTCAGGCTACACTGTGGAGTACAGAGAAGAAGGTAAGTGGTGTGAGCTGTGCTTGCTGGCTGTGAGAGTGAGAACAAGGTATGTTTCCTTTATGACACAGCAGGTCCCAAAAGCATTCCTATCACTACTGGTGTGCCACTAATTGTAGCTTACAGATCACAAAGTCTAAGGCAGAAAGAAGCCCTTCTATCATCCAGTCCAACCTCTCATATATTACATACCTTTCTATTTCCTCTGGTCACTTACAGCAAGTAAAGTGTGCTAAGCTAAAACATATCCATCACTAAGGCATCCATTTATCATTTGCATTCTACCACCATCCTTTCTGGTGGGTGCTTCCCAGAAATGCAAAACCAAATCATCCTCATTATTTTTTTCATCTGGATAAAGTTGCAGATCCCTGCATGCTTTTCAAGCTCAGCTCTGAAATCCATTTGTTCTTAAATCCAACCATCCTTTTCCCCTGAAAAATTAGCTGGATATTAAATGCACTGTTTTCCCAACATGCACAGGCATATGCTCTTGAAAAGGGCATTTGAAATGATTCACATCCATTTTGCATTCTTTGTGCAAAGGTGTGAGGGTCCCTGGGCAGTAAACCTCGCCTTAGGTATATGGCGTCTGTTTTTCCCCTTCACCCTTCAAAAAATCCTACCCCATTTTATTAAGTGTGCAAGCCTAATCCCTCCATCATATTATTGCCTTCTCCTAGTGAACATTCTCCCCTGACCCTAACTGTGCCATCAGTGTGACTGGCATTTTTGTAAAAGAATAAAAGTTCCTTTATTAACAACAACCCCCAAAACAAGCAGCAAAAAACCCCAGCAGTGTTTTCAGTATTCCTGCCACTTCAAAGGTAAAACTGACTCTTGTAAAACCAACCATGACTTTGTGAGACCTGGCAATCAGAATTTGTCCACAGGACACACAAAATAAATGGGTCATGGTAAATAACGTAAAGGTAAAAGGCCCTGAACTTACTAAAATAAGATAGAATTTTATTTATTCTTGAAGAAATCACCATCTCTGACAGGGCTCTGTGTTCCAGGGGTCCTTTTCTGTTCTCTGACCCTGTATAGATGAGTAAGTATTGTTTCTTTGGTTGCCACAGGTTAGGCAGTGGCTGGGTTTGTTTCTGATAGGAGGAGAGACACATGACAGAGTCACACATTTCTGCTCATGTGCAAGCTGCCCGTGCTAAGCCTCAGAAAGCTGGTTCTCCTCCTGCAGCTGTAGCTTTTACTGTAGCCACCACATCTTCATCTGCAAAAGCATTTGGATTGCATTGACCCCCTGTCTCAGCTTCATCTTCCTTGCCCATGGTTTTGGGGGCTTTTGCAGTATTTCTGCTACTGTTTCTCTCAAAGAAGAGCTGTCATCAAATCATCCCTCCACTTCTGTCTTATCGCACTGCCCTGAGACATCACTTGTAGCACACAGCCACAGCTACAGTGCTGGAGAGATCAGCTTGTCCCTGGGCTGAGCTTTTTCCATCATTATCAGTCAAATGAGGGGAATTTCCTTCTTTTTTCATTTAGCCAGATGGAAGGTGGCTGCAGCACATAATAGCTTCCTGTGATCCATTCCTGGTTTAACAGTCTGCTGTAACATTGCAGCAGTTAAAAACCCTGTAGATTTTACCCTCCCAGGGTACCACCTAAGTTGGGCAGAGAAAGCCCCAGCCCTGAGCTCACACAGTGAGTGTCTCCCTCAGCTCCCCCTCTCTCCCTCTGTCCGACAGGCTCGCAGGTCTGGCAGCAGTCGGTAGCCTCGACTTTGGACACGTACCTGGTCATTGAGGACCTGTCCCCGGGCTGCCAGTACCAGTTCCGAGTGAGTGCCAGCAATCCCTGGGGGATCAGCTTGCCCAGCGACCCGTCCGAGTTCGTGAGGCTCCCGGAGTACGGTGAGTGGGCGCTGCAGGGAGGGACTGGTGCACACAGGAGTCTCCCTGTGCTCTGTATGGTGTGTTTTGATGGGTCCTGATAAAAACAGGGATCCTGGACCAACTAGGAATACAAGGAAAGGCCTGGCAGATGCTCAGAGGCAGCTCCTGCCTCTCCTGCCCCCAAAAAGGATTTTCATGTCTTCACCTTCATCCGGGCTCAGAGCCTCCCTGTGCCACAGAGGTGATTGCAGATTCTGAGCAGGTGCCTGCTTTCTATCCCAAGACTATTTCTTGTCTTTATCTCTGCCCAACAGGGTCCATGTCCTGGCTGGTGTCCATCCTGCCTTTCCATCAATGCCAGCAGCACCAGCAACTTCTGCTGGGCAACCCAGCTGGGGGCTGCAGTTCCACTTGCAAATTGTCTCTCCTTGAGCAATGCAGGTGGAAGGGGAATGCTGTGATGGAGGCAACTCCCAAGCGCTCCATGCTGCAGGAATTTGGGATACAGCTCACTCTCAACGGTGCTGTGAGCAGAGCCCACTTTTCCCCATGTTTTAGCAGCCCTGGTGTGTAACAAGGTCTGTGACTGGCTTGGATAGCCAGTGCTGGATGGAGCAAGAGCTCACACAGCATAGCTCTATCCTGTCTCTGTGGCCCTTTTCAGCCCAAAATTGCAAGGACAGATTTGAGTCCCCCTTATCCATACCTTCCTCCAGGGAGCTCTGGCATTTAGTGGTCCAACACACTGGAGCTGTGCCTGTGCAGTATGAAACTGGACTCCTAGTGATAATGTTTCCTGTCTTGATAAGATAGTCTCACATAATTTTAAAATATGCTGTTTACAGTCCACAGCAAACTGTCTTTAACTTTGTACCTTCTCGAATATTCTTTGTTCTCTCAAAGACTCTGCTGCTGATGGTGCCACTATTTCATGGAAGGAAAACTTTGACCTTGCCTATGCAGAGCTGCATGAGATTGGGAGGTAATATTAACCCTGCTTATCACTGCAATAAAACACTCAAACAATGGCTTGAAGCTTTTTCCTTGGTGGGGACTTTAGGTTACTTTTCTAGTTAGCTTGAAAACTGCTGCTCTTTTCAAAGAGCAGTGCATATCAGATACTGATTAAAATACTGACTAAATTCTGTTTTTCAAGATAAGTTCTGATTTGAGAATTGCAGCTTGGCAAACTGGCGAGCAATTAGGCAGCCAAATCTCTGGCAGTTGGTATCTTCTCTGTCATCTCTGATCTGAGGTCCTGTTTTGAAGTCACGACAATTTACTGGTTCTGGATAAGCTTAATCTCAAAGACTGAGTTTGCCAAAACACTTGGGCATGTGACTGACTTATCTTTGCTGATTGGGAGGGTGAGTTGAACAGAGCCTAAATAGGAGCTGCTCGTGTTGTCAGCCCTTGGTGCTCTCCACAGATTACAAATAAGGGGCATGCAAATAATTCAAGTTAATGCAATTATTTCTTCATCTCAGATGTCAGAGACAATTCTGAGGCTGAAAGGACAGGAGTCCCTCTGGTTCTGTAGAAAACAGGGATGTATTACTAAGAGCTCAGCACATGGTTTCACTGGGTAGTTTTACTTTTAGGAATGGTACTATGGTCTGTATGAGTTTCCTAAATGCTTTCCTGACAGCTTTTTTCTTAATTTCTTACTGTGTGTCTGAAAAAGGGAGACAAAATGGTAGCTTAGTGATTGTTTAACAAGGCTTTTCTTTTAGTTGTTTGAGAAAGTTTGGTCTCTTTAATAAAGCAGCTGGAGAAGGGAGACCCATGGCTAAAATAAAAGGAGATAGAACCTGTAAAAGTGACAGCAAATTGAACCCAGGGGAGGTTATTAGAGGATACCAGTGTGGCTGCACAAAGCAAAATGACACCGTTTGCTCTCAGTGTTTGCTAATCCCCAAAGAATCTCTACACCCAGGGTAAGAGATGGAGGGCCTTTGTTGGAAAAGGTTATGAACAACTTGTTAAATCTGATTCTTTGTGAAATATTAATGTGATGAATCAAAAAACCCTTCGAAAATCACTCTGTTATTGCACTAAACACTAGGCATGATTTATTCATGAGGCCATTTCATTATTCTGTTTTCTTTATAATTTCAGGGGTCGATTCTCCATAGTAAAGAAATGTGTCCACAAAGCCACCCGCAAGGATGTTGCTGTAAAATTCATTAGTAAAAAAATGAAAAAGAAAGAGCAGGCAGCACATGAAGCAGCTTTGTTACAGCACTTACAGCATCCTCAGTACATCACTATCCATGATACCTACGAGTCTCCTACTTGTTACATCTTAGTTTTGGAACTGTAAGTACGCAGAGCTTGGATTCAAGTGTCTGGGTAGGAATCACAGCCCTATTAAAGCCAAGCATAAAGATCACCCTGAGTTCAGCAGGGCAAGGATTTTATTGATTGTGATGTCAAATGAAATCGCCATTTTCTGCAGAGTTTCCATTGCCTTTTCTTTACAGTAAGTAAGATTAAGAGGGACAAAAAACCCCTGCTTTCTACTTGGGTGAAGATTGGGTAATTTGTTCCATTGAAAAGTATCAGACTGACTTGGGCAGTTTTGTCCACTTTTTACATTTGAGTAAAAGTGCTTCAGCTAGATCGAAGCCTACATCATTCTAAGACTTTTTGGTGAAAAGACCTGTGTAGGAACCATGCTTGGCCCATAAGGAGAAACAGCAACCAAAACCCAAAATGCTTTGTTATGGTATATGCAACAAAGTGTATTTGGGCTGTTTGATTGTTTGTTTGCTCAGATAAATAAACTAGGTGGAAAACTTTTATTGGGTTAGTTTTCCCACAGAAAACATTACCAGCTGAAAATGTCAGTGATTTTTTTTTCTGCATTATGTAACCAGCTCTATAAATAAATAGATGAATCCAAATAATTAAGAAACTCTGTTTCCAAAGGGATTGTCTCTGTCTAATGAATCCATCCTCAAGCAAATGAGTTTACTTTAAGACTGTTGCTAAATTTGTCAAGGACTGGAGAAAACAATTGAGGATTAATCATTCTACCACTTCCATGGCCTGCGGTATCTTGAGATATCGTTAAATACTCATCAAATCTGGCATTTTTTTTTCCTCCCTTTTTTAGGTCACAAAGTTTCCATTGCAATTTTGTTTTCAAATATTAACTGTTCCTAGAGATGCCATGTGATGTTTCATGCACAGGGTTTGGTCTGTTTGTAGGATGGATGACGGCCGTCTCCTCGATTATCTGATGAACCACGATGAACTCATGGAGGAAAAGGTGGCGTTCTACATACGAGACACAATGGAAGCCTTGCAGTACCTCCACAACTGCAGAGTGGCTCACTTGGACATAAAGGTAAGAACAGAGGAGAATGATGCTGTTATTCTGTGCCCTGGAACAGAGAGTTCCCAGCCATGCAGGCAGGGAGGAGGTGCAGCCTGTACCCCAAGGAGATGATCACTAAATGGACAAGCTGTTGATCAGAGAAAGGAGTTACTGACCTGCAGCACCAGGTCTTTGCCTTCAGACAAGAAATGCACCTTTTCTCTTGATTCTCTGGCTTGTTCCCAAGGGCTTTCTGGATTTAATGAAGGAGAAGGAGGATGTCTGAGAGACAAGAGTGAGATGTCACTAGCACCTGACTGAAGGGAAACTATGAATTATTCTATGGAGTATGGTTTGGGCTCACACTATACCAACTCAGCCACCAAGATTCCTGAGCAGAGCTGGCTTGTGCCCAGGCACTTCAGGGCAGGCCAGAAGGAGCCCTTGCTCCCCTTATATCCACAGCAGTGCCTTGGGGAGCCCAAAGCAAGGGGAGGGAGGGTGCCAGGGAGCAGGGATGTGAGCAGGGCTGGCAGGGGCAAAGGAAAAGGAAAGCAGCACGCTGCATTGTGCTGCAAAACCTGAGAGGGGAACTGGGTGGGAAATACACCCAGGGACAGGTTCAGAGGAAGAACAAAGAACAGGTTGCACTGCGGAGAAGAAATTGGGGTATTCTCTAACGTCACACTCAGACTAGTACAGCTCGTACCTGCTTTTGTGAGTACACGTGGCGGGAGGCACTGTACTGTCCTGGATTTGGCATTGTACTCCTGTCCTCCCCAGCATCCCAGTTATCTTGGATGACAGAGAATTGGCCATTGAAGTTGTGATCAAGTGTTTCAAGTTTTGTGATCTGCAACATTGATTCTGGTTGCCAGGGATATCAATTAATGTATAACACTTTGCAGACTTAAATGACAATTAAAAATGGAGAATGAGGGATGAATTTAACTTTCTTATAGAGTGGACAGTCCAGCTTCAAGGAGATCTATTCTCATCTCTCCAAGCCCCAGGCATGTCAGATGAAGTGATACTTTCATTCTTCTGCTGCCTACTACCCCTACAAAAAAAATTCCATTTATACAGGACCTTATGTGAGAATTAGACGCAAAAGGCTAAAATCATCCTGGTTTCTTTCTATGAGATTGTTTGTATTTTTTGCTCTATTTATATGACCTGTCAAAAAGTAGGTATTACTTGGAGGTACGAAACTGCAATGAATTCTCTGTTTGATCATAAGATACTTCCCAGAAACAAGGTGGGAAGCTAATTTTCTGTGACCTATTTGCAGTTCCTCTGAATGAGGGATGCTAAATAAAGCACCTTCTGTTGCTAAGTGGGAAGCAGGAGATGCACTGGCAGTGACAGCAGACCTGTCCATGGACTGTGTTGTCCCAGGATCCTGCTCAAGGATGTTTGATTTTGCCGATAGACTGCACAAGAGAAGAGAAAGTGGAGAAACTGGAACAGCACTGTAGTGAAATTTGCTATATATGTATTTATATATGTGTATATATATATATAGCCATGAGGCAGCAGTAAAATATGCATGAGAATAAGGGAGAGAAAAAAGATCTAGAAGGGTGCAAGAAGTAAATTCAGAAATCATCTCAGAGCCAACAAAGGTAGGATAATCCATGTTAAGTCCCCAGAACAGAGTGTATAGGCAATGCTCACTATCTCTCACTGAGAGAGAGACCTTAAATACTGAGACCTGCTAAAACAGAGGGAAAACCAACGGGGATGAAATGTAATTGCATGCTGGCTTGGAAAGCATGACTGTGTCCTGGTGTGTATAGGGGCACACTGGCAGCTCCATGTCAACCCACAGCAACAGCAATGGCACACACCAGTCCCTCCCTGGGTAGTGGGTGCAAAACTGAACATTTACTTCATGAACATTTCTGCTACAAGTTATGCACTCTTACTTAGCCAGCTGTCATCTGAACAAATGGAATCTAAATAAACTGATCAGATATATATGTCTTATTAAGATTTAAAAATCCATCTGTGCTCTTAATCTGGAGAGATTAGTTTGGGAATATAAACTGTAGGTATCTGGGACAAAGTGCAAAATCCCAGTGTGTTGCCCTAGTGCAAAAGAGGATCTTGTCATTGCAACTGCAGCATGAATCTGAATTTAGAGCAAACAGCCGCTGAGCTGGTTCCTTATCATTCACTCTCCTGATTTCTACCTTGCACATCTGATTAAATGCAAGTTTTGATTGGCTATTAAGCCTACAAGAATCCTACATTTTATATGCCAAAATATAGTATGATTAAGTTTATTTCATTATCTTTTCAACAGCCAGAAAATCTGCTCATTGATTTAAGAATCCCAGTGCCTCGTGTCAAGATCATTGATTTGGAAGATGCAGTTCAGATCACAGGTCATTACCATGTCCACCACCTCCTTGGAAACCCGGAGTTCGCAGCCCCTGAAGTTATCCAAGGCCTTCCTGTCTCCCTGAGCACAGATATCTGGAGCATTGGGGTCCTCACCTACGTCATGCTAAGTGGTGTCTCTCCATTCCTGGATGAAAGCAAAGAGGAGACTTGTATCAATGTGTGCAGAGTGGATTTCAGCTTCCCACATGAGTACTTCTCCGATGTGAGTCACGCCGCCAGGGATTTCATCAACGTTATCCTCCAGGAAGACTTCAGGAGAAGACCAACAGCAGCCACTTGTTTACAGCATCCGTGGCTGCAGCCGCACAATGGCAGCTATTCCAAGATCCCACTGGACACCTCCCGCTTGGCTTCCTTCATCGAGCGCCGCAGGCACCAGTACGACGTGCACCCGGTCCCCAGCGTCAAGAGCTTCCTGTTGAGCAGGATGAACCCGGGCACGTAGAGCCTCCATCCATGGGATCCTACGCTGCTGCTCCTGAGCCGGGTGCCGGGAGCGCTGCCGGGAGCACGCAGATCCGTCTGTACATATCCCATGTTTGGCGTTTGCATTCCACAACTGCGGGGTGGGAATCACTGTGGACGTGGCAATGGGACCAAGGCAAAGGGGGTGACAGCAGTGGGGACGTGCTCCCTCTCTTGGGGCACCTGGTATTGTCACATCCACCACCAAAAAAGGACTGCAGGAAGCAAACACCGACTGGGAACAAGAGCCAATACTGCAGTTGCCTTAATCTTTGTGAGGCAGCCTTATAAGAAATCCTCTTGATCTTGCTGAACTGAATTCAAAATGTACAAAAGATTAGGAGTAGGATAGTGCGGGGGAGTGAGACCAGGCTGACCTTAGCATGTACTACAGAACTGGACCGGTCAGTTTTTGCTGAAATCATTGCAAGCCTGCCCCAGGTTATCAGTCAGATTTCTCATGCCCCATATGCCCGGGTCTGCCATGATTTCAGTGGGGACTTTGCCTTCGTAGGACATGCAAGATCAGGCTCCAGTCACTGCTGGATCAGCTCCCATGGTGGCGTGGCTTAGGTACACTCCTGTTTCGTGGTAGTGCTCAGACCAAAATCCTCCATTAAGCCCCTCCTTGGGCTTTGTGCTGTGTTAAGTCAACGTGCAGCACCTTTCGGAGCTACAATTAAGGCAATGAATTCATTGGCGCATACAGCTGGTTCTGACTAAGCACAATGGGACTATGATGGGTTTTTTAAAAGCGTTTTATACACATTGTACAGAAATCTTTTGCAAAACCTGTGCATTGAGAAAAGGCAGAGTACAATTTTTGCAGTATCTGTAAACTAGATGACGATGGTGATGAAGACAATTTTTTCTATCACAGGTTTTCAGTATACATATATTGTATCATAGATATAAATATATATAAATATAAAGGATCCTGTTCCATTTCTAGCTTCAGAATTGCTTGGCCCAAAGTCCATCTAAGCCTTTCAGAGTGCAGTAGGAGTGGTGAGTTCATTCTTGTGCTTACAGCTTGAAAATCGTTTTCAGTGTTTAAAGTATGTCATTTGTTTCATTTTCAAACTTGTAAATATCTCTCAGCCACCATTAGCACCTCATAACCAAAGCATTCATGAGGATATTTTTATGTCCAAAGCCTAATTTGTAATAAAAAAATAATATTCACAATTAAAACATTTCTCTCTTGCAAGCCAAGTTGCAACATCATCATATTGATGTTACAGTGACAGAGCCAGCCCTAGGTATAACCAACATAGGGAGTCTGCAGTGACAAATCAGCAGCTTGTAGGATGGCCAAATCTTCCTTTCCAGAAATGGGACTGGAAGGGGAAACCAGCTGGGGTTTCCCCATCCTACTGCCAAACCACAAAGCTCTGCAGCCTTGAGGGGTTACGATCAAAGAAATTTTTTCCCCTGGCATGCGGGGACTTTGTCTCGGTGCTGAGTACCATTTGTGTGCCTGGAATGGGAAATGGCAGTTGTGACCAAAGGTTTTCCTAAGGAAAAGGGCTTGATCTGACTACGTGTGCTCATATAGACTCTCTTGTAAGGGAGAGAGTCAAATCTTATTTACCATCCAAGTAACTGCACTGTGAGCCTGCAGGAGCAAGCGCTGTCTCTGCCACCAGGTGGTGGAGACACCCTGCAAGTACTGTTAAATTCTCAGGGCTCTGATAGCCCTTTTTTGATCCACCTCCAAGCTCAGTTTCTCAGCAGGGAGGAGACCTGGCCCTTCTCTTTGTGCTTGCTCTACCACTACACCAGAGTGGTCAGTATTTTGTTAGTGGAGAAGAGAAGAGGCACAGCAAAAACTCTCAGCGGTCAGCACTGAGTGTGGGCAACAAAGAACAGCCCTTGAGATCGGGAAGCCACAGGCAGAAGGGTGAGCCCAGGTGCCTCAGCAGAGTCAGAAGTGCTTCTGTGAGAGATCTAATACAGGGAAGGAGTTGTGGAAAGGTTTGAAAGAGGCAAGTGTTCACAGAAGGTTAAGCTTTTTGAATCATCTAGAACCTATCTCAGCTCCTCTCTAGAGCAGCAGCTGATTTTCTAAGCAATCCAGCAGCACCTCGTAGATAAAGACCAGACACTCATCCTGAGCAACAGTGCAAAGTATGCAATTTCTTAGCAACTGAATACAGACAGCAGTCAAGGGGGTCTTTAATTACCACCAGCCTCAGGTACTTTCTCACTACAGGACTGTCTGTAATTCTTATTTGTCAAAGCTGGCTCTTTGTGCTGTGATTGTGCTGCCCTTAAAAAAATTTTCGTGGAAGTGTGGTCTGTAAAATCCACAGCTTTTATTAGGCCCATGGGTACAGTTTAAGCCGCAGGCTTTCTGCTTGGCATTAATACAAACAAATTCTCGTGTATCATATGTAATTTGGAGTTATTTAGCATTTTGTTTTCCTACCTCCTGTATTAATATGTCAAATTACAACAGCAGACACTTCAGATGCACAGGGGGGAAAAGCTAGATTGCTTAAGGTAATATTTAAGCCTCTCATTGCTATCAAATAACAGAAAAGAAAACCCAAAAGGCTTAAAGAGGGAGGATATATGATTAGGTATTGGTGCTCAGATTCAAAAAAGGCTCCTTATTCAGAGAGCTGGAAGTGCTGAACTCTGAAGAATTTGAATGTTCTGGGGTTACTTTCTTTTGTGGTTTTGCTTTTTCCATATTCACGTTAGAGAACGCCTGTTCCCGGGCACTGCTCTTCTTAGAGCATGTTCAGGAATACTTGAACCAGTTAAAACTTCCATATAACATTTGTGATTATCCTTGCTTTTTATCTCAAAGATTTCCTTTGCCTGAATAATACCAAGTTGACATGAAATGCTGCCATATGATTAATACTGTGGAAGCATCCCGACTTTGCTCTTTCCAAGTCTTTTTAAGCCAACCTGTGGTGCCTCTGCAGATACAACAGGTCCTGTAACTCTGTTGAAAACTGTAACTCCATTGTAAAGAGATTACAGAAGCTCAGTAAGCAGGCCTGGAGTGCACCCGCTGGGTGAGAAGCACCACAGCCAACCCCCTGTGCAGCATTCTCCAACCACTGGATTTTTTGGTGCATGAAATATTGCCTGTAACAAACACAGTTTCTCAAGAAGCTCCCCAGAGAACATCTGACCCCAAGGGGAAGATTTCCACCTGCAGCTGCACCACTCAGGGTGATCCCAAGATGGCCGAGTGATGCTGTGTGAAGCTGCACCCTTTAGCTTCTCCAGCAGCTTCCAACCATCCAGCATGACCAACAGGAACATGGATAACAGGGCACCACAAGCTCTGTGTGGAGTGCCACTGTGCACACAGCCACCACCTTCAGACACCTCCACAGTGTTCTTAGCCTGCTCTGACATCCAAGGGTGGCTCACAGTGTCCCCAGGTGCTGGGTGACAGGAAGGCAGCAGCAAAGGTGCTGGTGACACAGAGCCCAGAGGACATGGTGGCATGGGGGGCTCCTTATTTAAGGTGGCTTCGTTTAATGAATGTGCAGTGAAAAACTAATTTCTCTCTCCACTCCACTTGGAGCAGCCAGGCCAGGGCAGGAATTCTGCTGGCCAGTGTAACACTGACAGCCCCCATCAGATGTCCAGGCACTTGCTGCCCCGTGGGAGGCCCCACCGCCCCCGCAAGCTGCCAAGCCCCCTGTGCATGGTACTACAGGGGTGACACACAGCCAGTCCAGGGTTCTAGACTTCAGCATTTTAAAGCAATCCAGGCTTTAAAATTTATAAAATGTCTCTTCTCAGTGATACCAACAAGTTTCGTTTAGTCTTACTGCCCTTTCATTTTAAAAGATTATGGATTGGGTTTTTTCCAGTAACATGTATCTTTTTACTTCTAAGTTAATGCTGAGACAAAGTCTGTGCCTTCACCTGACCCTGAGGCTGTGGCTTCAGTGGAGTTCATTAGCATTTCTGACAATGCTATTAGGCCTGTGCTACAAATACTGTACATAAAGGCTGAATACAGAACCACACGTTATAACCTGACTATATATAACCCTATTTTAATGCCCTTGCAATGAGGGGACTGTGTCAAATAACCGAGGATAATATAAACTTCACAGACAGATGTAAAGGCTTCTCTGTGCATATAAAGGTCTAACAGATAATTTACATGCACAGGGGCTCACCACCTTTTTTTGTTCCTGTTCCTTTCACAGCAGAGGTGGATTCTCCTATAACACAGAGCTTGGGTTTATTTTTGAGCTCATTCACTCATGTCCCATCAGAAAATGGTGCTTTCCCAAGGAAACAAAATAAAATCCCATTTTATTAGGCTTACTGCACACTGCCATCAAGTGATGTACTCTCGTTCTGGGATCTGTATAGTGCTGAGTGTTTCCATAGCGTCAGGATGCTGAATGTTTGCTGTAACTGTAGTCTTTATTATGGAGCTAGTGAAAAACCAACATCCTCTCTACTCAAGCCATATTTCACCTTCATGTTCTACTTCTGATGCTGGTGCTTTTACTTCTCTTTCTACCAAACTGTTCAACACTGCTCTGCCACTGAGGTCAATTTGCTGATAATTTTTGGAAAGAAAATGCAATAGCAAGCGCAAAAAAAATTAAATCTCAGACTTATTCACTAAGAGAAGAGCAAATAGTTGGAACATATTGATGCTTTTCAATTTTAGCAACAATCCACTGAAGGAGGAAAAAAGAAACAGTATTGTTAACAGCTCAGCATTTTCAAGGTGCAAAGTAATTCCACAGCCTTAATTATTTCAGTGTATTGCTGGTCTGCCTTAAATGTATCTTCAGTTTTATTGCAGATTTCATTTTGTATGCACACAATGTTGGTTTGTAAAGGCAGGTTTGTAAATATTTCCTTTGTAAGTCTAATCACTCATGTGTACTGTTGTGAGGTGACTACTTGATGTCCCATGTTGTTATTACTATACTGCAGTATATATGGTCATCTACAGATGTAGCTTCGACTTGTACATCTCCTGTCCTTGCATTCCCATAAATAGAGTATACTAACAACTCCGTTTCTGGGCTTTTTTTGATTAAATAAAATTATTCAGAGAAGACCGGGTCAGTCTTATTTCACGCGTGTAGCATCTTTCTGAGTGAGGCCTTGGAGACTCGGGGCTGGCTGAGGGCTTTATTCAGCTCATCTTTTCCGGAGGAATCTCTCAGGGAACCAGCCCGCAGGATTGTCACCCTGGCTGCATCCACCGAGCGGCCTTTTGGGAATCATCCCGGGAACCGACGCGGCGAGAAACCCTCGGGTCACATCAAACCCTCCGTGCACCGGCGGTTTCTGCTTCCCGGGAGAATGGGCTGGCGGGAGAACTGGGAATCGGGGAGCGGGGAACGGGCCTCGGGGAGCAGGGCCGGGATGGCGCAGCTGGGGCTGCCGCCGCGGGGAGGGGATGCGGGACGGGGCACACGGATCCCGGGATGGCGTGGGACGGCCCCGCCGCGGGGAGGGGATGCGGGACGGGGCACACGGATCCCGGGATGGCGTGGGACGGCCCCGCCGCGGGGAGGGGATGCGGGACGAGCCACATCGGCTCCCCGTGTGTCACACGCTGTCCCCGCCCCGCGCCCCTCCCGCTCTGCATCATCTCCGTGCGCCGGGCCGGCCATGGCGGCGGGGCCTGAGGGGGCCGTGGCGGCGGCGCTGAGCGCGGCGGGCGCGCTGCGCTTCGGGCACTTCGTGCTGAAGAGCGGCCGCGCCTCCCCCGTGTACATCGACCTGCGCGGCCTCGTGTCCCACCCGCGCCTCCTCCGACAGGTGCGGGCCGGGGAGCCCCGGGACCTGCCCGGGCCGGGCCGGGCCCCACGTGTATCCCTGCCCTTCGCGGGTGGCGGGTCCCTCACGGCTCGGGGGGAGCGGGGCACGGCAGCGCTGCCGGGGCTCTCCAGGGCCGGGACCCCGCAGGGCCGGCTCTCGGGTTGTGTCGAGCAGAGAGGTTTTCATTGATTCAGTCACGCTCGCGCCAGCGTGGCTCTTACAAAGCGTTTGGTTTTCCTTTTCAGGTTGCAGGACTTCTTTTCCAAGCAGCCCAAGATGCGGGTCTGGAGTATGACTCTGTGTGCGGCGTTCCCTACACGGCGCTGCCGCTGGCCACGATCATCTGCGCGGAAAATCAGGTTCCAATGCTCATACGGAGGAAGGAGGGGAAAGACTACGGTAAAGCCTTCAAGTCAAAAGTTTGCAACTTACCTTGTTTGGGAAACGACTTTATATATTTGTGGTTCTTTTGTAATGCACAGCATGTCCACTCCAGTTTAAGGTTACCATTGCAATTTAAGAAGCAGGTTCTTTCCCCCCTAAAGCAAACCTCCCACAGCATCCCAGCCTGATCTGCCTCTCCCAGCTGTTAAGCTGCAGCTTTAGTCCTGCTGTAGGAGATGTGGAGAATCATGAAGGGTGTTTTCTGTTTCTTTGGTTTTGTTTGTGAGAGTTTGTTTCTTTTCTTTAGCAGCGTCTTTTTTTTTTTTCTCCTTGTTACTCTTGCTGTGGTTCTAGGTTAGTGGCCTCATCCAGAAACGAGAATTTATAACTCAGATTCTCCAGCATGTCGAGACCGGAGCCACATTTGCTCTCAAACAGAACTTTTTGCATATTGGCTCTGAAAGGAACCTTTCTAGTCTCTTCATTTATCTCTCAAACCCCTTTTTCTTTCATTATCCTATAATCCTGTAATCAGTGAGCCAGGTAAGCAGCAGTCCCTTCTCTACTCAATGAACCATTTATTTGTGATAAAGGAAGAGGGAGAGCAGACTGAAGCATTAACCTGCCATATAACTGGATTTCTACGCATCCTCTTCCAGCAGTGTGTAATTTGAAAGTACCCTTGTCAAAACTAAATGCTACTCCTGTGTCAGGCAGTGGGCCAGGCATGGAAACATTTGCTGTTCCTTCTTGTGAAGCACAAGCCAGTTGTGACAGCGATTAGCTGCTCCTGGGAAAGCCAGGCATCCTTTGTCGTTGCCCCCCAGGAGGCCTTTCATGGATGTGTGCCTGTTGTTAGTTAGGACAAAGGCACTTGAGGCTTTACTCCTTCTAATTGTTCTAACAGGCATATTAAGCACAGAGTGCTGCCTGTGGAAAACTGGGGACATGCTGAAGAGTGCCAATAACTTGGCTGCCTTAAAGATGTTTTAAATAACGAGAGAATAATTTTGTAAGTCTGAGCTTTCAGGTCATGACAGTGATAAACTTCTGAAGTCATCTTATTCAGGTATTTGAATTTGTGCTGTTAACAGTGTGTCAGTTTTGTTAATGGAACATAACTTCTGGAAACATAAAGTAGTATTTTATTAGCTTGGAGAAGTAACAGTCTTTACAAATTGAATTACAGGTCAGTGAGTGAGCTGTGGTAAGAATTGTGATAAGTGGTATCATCTAATAAAGTTTTGATACTCTAAGGTTTTTTTGGGTCATCCAACCTTTCTTAATTTGGTGGAGTGTTTGCTTTTTATCTTCAAGGTACTAAGCGGATGGTAGAAGGCACCATTAATCCAGGAGAGACATGCCTGATCATTGAAGATGTGGTAACAAGTGGATCCAGTGTACTGGAAACTGCAGAAGTTCTTCAGAAAGAAGGATTAAAAGTCACAGATGCCATAGTGCTGTTGGACAGGGAGCAGGGTGGGAAGGCCAGGCTAGAGGAACGTGGAATTCGCCTGCACTCTGTGTGCACCTTGTCTGGGGTGCTGGAGATTCTCCAGCAGCAGGGGGAAGTGGCTGCTGAGATGGTTGAAAAGGTGAAGAAATTCATTCAGGGAAATGTGTTTGAGGCAGTGGCTCAGAATGGTGCTGCTCCTGTGAAGAGACTCTGCAAGGAGCTGAGCTTCGGCGCTCGTGCCCAGCTGCCAGGGGTGCATCCTATTGCAGCCAGGCTTCTCATGCTCATGGAAAAGAAGCAAACAAACTTGTGCCTTTCTGCTGATGTCACCAGCCCCAAGGAGCTGCTGCAGCTAGCTGCCACCCTGGGCCCCAGCATCTGTATCCTGAAGACTCATATAGACATCTTGAATGATTTCACCCAAGAGGTAGTAAAGGAGTTGAGAACACTTGCAGATCAACATGAATTCTTGATTTTTGAAGACAGGAAATTTGCAGATATTGGAAACACAGTGAAACATCAGTATGGAGGTGATTATCATCAACCTGGATTTACTATAACTTTGCTGCTGGTGCGTGTAACTGCAGTTCTGGTACAGGTTGCCAGGAAAGAGCGTGGAATCTCCAGTCTTGGGAAGTACTCAAGGGGATAAGACCTTGAGCAGTCTGACCTAGCATTGAAGTTAACCCTGCTGAGAGGGCATGACCTCCTGAGGTCCCTTCCAACCTAAGCCTTTTTATGAATCTGTGGTTGTGCTCAGTAAGTACTTCTGAGTAGTTGTGTGCTGTGAGAAACTGCAGCCTGGCTTCCTAAGGCAGCCTGCTATTATTGCATTGCTTGTGTGCCCAGCATGGCATTCCTTTGATACTCCATCTGCAGCTGTAGAACTGCTGTTCTCTTTTCCTGATCCGAATGTCCCATACGATCTCTGTGCTATCTGGGAAGATAGCACCTGTGACAGTGGATTTCTGGGCTGCCATAAATGTCTCAGTGAATATTAAAGGTGAGACACTAACAAGTGTTAGTGAAAAGTAAACTGAGAGATTACACTTTGTGGTTAGGCAGCTGTCAGAACTGTCTGGTGAGACTGAACTTGGAACAGTCAAGCTTCAGCAGTAAAACTGTCTTTTAAATATGGGAGTGATTTAGTGTGCAGCTGTTTTTGTTTAACTTGTGCTTCCTGTTTAACACATTTCTGACGACTCTTTGCCTGTGTCTTCCTGTCCATGTTCTCAGGTGGTGTGTTCAGAATCGCATCCTGGGCGGACATCGTCAATGCCCACGTGGTTCCAGGCTCTGGAGTTGTGAAAGGTCTGAAGGAAGTAGGTCTTCCTCTGCAGCGTGGCTGTCTCCTGGTTGCCGAGATGAGTTCCCAAGGGTCCCTTGCCACGGGTGAATACACAAAAGCTGCAGTAAGTGGGCAGTCTTGTTTTGGGTTAAAAGCTTGTAAAGTGTGACAGGGAGGTTTTATGTGTTTCTAATATTTGCACTTCCAAAAGTCCCTCCAGCTCTGACTATTACAGGTGTTTGCTTTTTCCTCAGAGACTCGAGAATATGACAGTGTGGTGGTTAAAGGTTGCAGCTGTAGGCCAGTGATATGAGGTGGTCAGAGTTCACACTTGGAATTCTAGTACATGTGCCAAGTTTGCTATTATCAACCCCCCTTCTTTTTTTTTTCTTTCTTTCTTTAAGCAGTACATTTCTAATTAGTTTAAATTCATTTGTGGTATTATTTATAACACAGAAAGAAACATAACATTCACTTTTGTGCCAGAGGAAGGGAGTGACTTTACATTGGGAAAGCAAAAGGTGTTTCATAGCCCTGCCTTGCACAGCTTAATGTGTCAGAGGGTGGATGAGAAACAGATTGCTAGACCAGCTGAGTTTTAAGTATATAATTTGTAACTGTTCACTGATCTTTTTCAGGTACAGATGGCTGAAGACAACCCAGATTTCGTTTTTGGATTCATATGTGGGTCTAGAGTTAGTAATAAACCAGAATTTCTTCACTTAACCCCAGGAGTGCAGCTGCAGACTGGAGGTAACTCTTTCTAAAATATTTGTGGTCTGTTTGTAAGTACAGAAATGATCTAGTCTTCAGTGAAAAACTGGCTTCTGAAGAGGATTTGGATGCTGATTCTTATCTGGGAGGAGTCTGTTTCCCACTAAGGGCTGTCTTCCATATTTGTGGGTATGCTGATCCCTTTCCTGGGAGCCTGCAACAAGCAGGCTGTGCAACCTTTTTACTTGTCTTGAGGTCTGTGCGTACCATAAAGCACATTCCTGAAAACATGTAAAATGTCTTCAGATAGGTGTTAGATGTAAAACTATTCTGTAGGAGAAAAAAAAAAAGGTAACAAGTAGAGAAGTCCAGCTGAAACACTTGGTATTGATACGGATGCAGTATCAATGAACTGGAAGTCTTGTGCTGACTAAAGAGGTTATCACTGAAGCAGATAGGGGAGAAATGTTTCTCTGCAATACTTAATTCTTATGAGACCTAAACTGAAATCACAAGCTTTTACAATAATGTTTGGAGGGTTTGCCTGTTTTAAGAAGGCTGAGGCTTATTTTGGTAGTTGTGATTGATGCCTCTTTGAGTAGCTGTTCCATCTATTTGTGATTCGTAAACCATGAAAAAGGAGGGTGCTGCCTGTCAGATTTGATGTGTTTGTTGGTTGGTGATGCAGTTTCTAGTTCTGTTTGTGGATTGTTAGGATGAGAGCTGGAACAGGGAACCTGTTCTCTGTTCCAGCACCTTTCTGAAGGTTTTTAGTAAACACAGTGTTGTGCAAAGTAAAAGAAAAAAAGTGGTGTCTGTATTTCAGGTGATAACCTTGGACAGAAGTACCTAAGCCCCAAGGAAGTTATTGGTGAAAAAGGCTCAGATATCATTATTGTGGGACGTGGCATCTTGGCAGTTTCAGACCGTCTCCAAGAAGCAGAGAAGTACAGGAAGGCAGCTTGGGAGGGCTACATGAGCAGGCTTGGTATTCCTGCAGAAGACTGAAAACCAGGCACTGTCCTAGCCAGTAAGCAAAGCTGATGGAGCTGCAACCCTCATGAGAGTTCCAGTTAAATACATGGACACTTCAGCCTGTAGAAAACTGCCCTTTTGGAGAAAAATCTCCCACAAAGTTATTTTAATTGTACACACAGAGATCAAATTGTACTTGCCATTGTTGTTTTTTGATACTTGAATGTAAGAACCCAGAACTTCATGCCCTTTTTTTAGCCTTAGTAGGCTTTCTTGTTTGAAAAACGTTGCACAAAACACTCCAAGGGTATTTTGTTGGCTGTTGTTGCCTTTGTTTCTTTTCCCCACCCTCCAATTTTTTCTGGCTATGGAAATGGTATTTTATTATGTTCTTAATAAAATTCACCTGCACACCTGATGTGCTGCCCCACCTTCACGGGTTTATTCAGCTCTCCTGTGTCCAAGGAGCAAGTGCAGGTTTTAATGCCACACTGCACACTGTGAAATTGAATTATGTGGTGTTTAATAAACATTTTTTGCTACCATTTTCCTTTTCACTGGCTCTATATATCTTTGTTCTGTGGCAGAAGTGTCATAAAAAGTCATTCTGGTGTGTTTGTGACTGCAGGAATTGCTCATGATTCTGTTTACAGAATTTGTCAAGCAATTAGTTGTGCACTTAATTACAATGGAGCTGTTGATTAATAGGAAACAAATATGTATTTCATTAGACTTTTTGTGACAATAGCTGGAATACTTTCAGAGTTTACTTTCCACTCTTCATGGTGAATAAGGAGAAATAGAAATATGATTGGTTTTGATTATAAAGTATGGAATAACCTTAAGTGTACCTAGCCATGTATGTGGTGCAAATAGCAATGAAAATTTTATTGATCAAGAAGTCAAAAACCAGTGGTGATGCAGTTCTGGACTGTTGCTGTTCCAGAGCACACAGACAGCAGGATCCTTTTGTTAATATACTTACCTGTAGACTAGGAACAACTGTATTTAGTGAGAAGAGGTTTTTGCCATTAGTCCTGGGCTCTTCACCACATCTCTGAAAGTAGGAAATGGGAGGGGGCTTTTTTTGCTTGGTTTAATTTATGCAGGATGTCTAAGACCAAGGGACACAGGTTGGGATCTGAGGCCTTACACCTCATGTATTGGTGATATAGAGCTCTGTTTGATGACTCAGCTGCTCGTGGGGCTGAAGATGTTGTGGAGAGAATGTTAGAACGTTGTGTGTGTGTGTATTCTCCTTGTGGCTTCAGTGGGCTTACATATCACAATTCACACCTGCAGAATTCCACCCTGGGGAAGATGGGACTTGTTGATTATGAGGTATCCCGTTCAGACACCCTGCAACGGACAGTGAGATGGGCTATTTCACATCAACTTCTAAGAAGTCCCAGTCCTTCAAAGGGAACAGAGGATTTGTTTGCTGCCTCGGTAGCTCATGGCCTTGAGGCCTGTAGCAGAAACAAGACTTTCTCACTTAAACCTTTTTGCAGAAAATTACCTTTTCCACCAGAGGGAGCTGAGACTCCAATTTTAGGGAGAGTTGACACTCTGGCATTTTTACAGCTTCCAATAGTTTCCAACGATGATACCAATTCTAGAATGAGTTTTCCTTAGAATGAAAATCTGTATGGTTTTTAACAAGTTACACCCTTGCTGTTGGGTGTATTTAAAACATTTAAATGTCATTCAAACATTTAAAACAGTATTCTAAAACTTATTTAAAACAATAGTCTATCAGAAAGCTGCCTCAGGCTGAAGCTCAGCACTGTGTGGTGTTGTGGGCTCGCTGTTACAGTACCAGCAGAATTTCATGAGTTCAGTATTTTCCACTAACTCTGCTGAATCGTGTTTAAGCATGTGGCTGACAGCCGTGGAGCTAAATCCCTGAGCAGGCTCTTTGGAGAGTGAGTTTATCAGGCCTCTAGCTTAAAAAATAGCAACTGGATTTGGAAAGATGAATGTGATCTAATATCCAGTCACTTTTAGAGGGTACGTGCAACTCACTCTCTTTACAGAGGAACAGATCAATTGGGAAACTTCATTTCACAGTCCTTCTTTGTGTGCTCCAGAAAGAGCTGTGTTCTGGCACTTGGAGTGACACCAGTGCTGCAAACATTTCAATTAGTAAAACAAAAACGTGTTACCTCCTATATGCATTCTTCTGTCAGAATGATTATAGTAAACAAGTGTGTGCACTTCCTCTGAGGCACCTGAAAGTGATTAAAAATCCATTTCAAATTAAGAACAAATGTTAATTTCCTTGCTTGCCCCTGCTGCTCACATTCACCACACAGTCCCTGCTGTTGGTCCCAACTGTTCCTAACATGGGAACTAGGTCACAATTTACAAAACTCATTTGCATCATAATATATGAATCTGAAACTCTCGCAGTTCATTCTGTGATCTGATTGAGCCTGTGGTAGAGGCATAAGGCTATATTTAAATTTCTCAGTTTAATATTATCTGGCAAGCAGGCATCTATATGAAATTATGATCCTTACCCACTCTGGAGTATGGTTTACAACAGAATGAAAGGAATTCACTCTTTTCATAGTGAAATAAGACCGAGACCAAGTGTTGCCAGTGCTTGCAGCAGAAAGCTGCGTGACTTGCTGCTATTTCCGAGCAGCAGTTCCTGAGGACGGTGTGAGACCAGCACAAGCTTAGAACCAGCATTCCTTAGAACCACTAAGGAATTGTTATGTAGCTTTTGATATTTGTATGTAAAGTTCACTCTGTAGTTGTGGGTATCTGTGTCTAGAGAACCCAAGAGTGCTGTGTCAAGAGAACCCCAACTTACTGCATAAGTTATGCATAACTGCGTAAGTACAGTGCTTTACTCAGACTTAAAATTCTTGCAAAATCTTGATAAAATCCATGCTAAA
The DNA here is from genome assembly GCA_013397815.1 of Aleadryas rufinucha. Classification (NCBI taxonomy): domain Eukaryota; kingdom Metazoa; phylum Chordata; class Aves; order Passeriformes; genus Aleadryas; species Aleadryas rufinucha. The sequence goes on from VZTH01010186.1 coordinate 578,906, forward strand.
TTAAAACCAGCCAAGTTAAAACTTTTGTCCTTAAAAGTATTATTTGTATGCCACAGTATCAACATTGCTTAATTATTGGTTAACTGACAGGTCATATTATAGTTTCCATAGCCTACTCCATGGAAATTTATCTGAAACTTAATCCCAGAAAAATAACTGAATCACTTCCCTTTAAGTTTATGTGGAAAGCTTGTTGCTGTGGATTTTTTTACTAAGAGACACAAACATCGCATTTAGGGAATAGCACCAAAGGAATGTGAAACACCCAGAGGAAGTTTGTTTTCAGATCTGACTTTGGGAGGTCACTGTCTCAGGGAATGGTCTGTTTTGGAAGGCTTGTGATTGGGTTGTGGGCAAGACACGCTGGATGGTTTGTTTGTTTGTTTGTTTTTAATCATGCTGGTGGTTCTTGGTCAGTCTGTACCACAGTGACAAGCACAGCTTTGAATGCTGCAGGAAATTAAAATGCAGCCTGGTGCCTGCTCCAGCTTCAGGTTCTCCTCCAACTCCTTTGGCAGGCATTTGCAGGCTGGGAGAGGTGACCCTGCCTGTGTGTCTGGGTTGGCTTTGTCCTCAGTCTTGGTTCCTGCGTGACCCATGTACCCCTCTGAGCATTTTCACATAAGCTGATGGGAGCCACAGTCCAGCTGTGAAAGTGCAGGGTTGTAGGTGGAGGCTGGCCAGGACAAAGGACAGGAGGAAGCCTGAGCAAAGCTGTTAACTGTGCATAAGGTGGTGGTATGTCACAGGCTGTGTCATACTGAAATGCAGACTTGATGCTGGTATTGATTGCAGCTGCTGTGGAAATCCCTGTTTGCTTTCTGGTAGTAATTTGTAGTAACTTGTAGAGTTTAATATACTTGTTTGCCAGCTATAACTATACTTGTTTTGATAGTAGTAAACTATAATGAAAAAGAGAAAATAGGTAAAAAATCCTTTATGTCTTTGTGCATCACAGAGTCAGGCATACTGCAAACAGTTGCAATCTTTGCATAATCACAAGTCAAATAATCCTTCTGGGTTGTGGCATTAATTGGTGTCAGAAGTGTGGATCTGTGATAAACAGGTCATGGATTCTTGGGAGAAGGCAGTAGAAAAGCAGTGAAAATGGCAATATACTTGTGGAAAACCCCTCTGTGGGACAGGGATAAGGTGTCTGAGAACTGGTTGAATTTGAAAAGGCTGTGAGCTGAGTTTCAGAGGTGACAGGACACTCAAATGCAAAGCAGAGAATAGCAAGGGCCCCTTCATCGGGCTTCTCACAGAGGTGTCAGCTGTAGGTGCTTTGTTCAGCACTGCTAAGCAGGAACTGGAAGCTTTGCAGCAAGCTAAGGATACAGAAGTGTGAACAGTTGTCTTTGAATCCCATCATTTCGTTGCAAACCAATTAGTTAAAAACTAACCTCAGGTGTCTGGATGTATGGCAGCTACAGCAAGAGCCTACATTCCTGGTCTCAGAGCAGAATCACTGAAAATACACATACTGAAAATGGAAAACGAGGAAGAAGCTTTGATTCTGGCAGTGAGCCTTCCTCCCCCTCTTTGTTGCCCAAGCTTTGTCCGGATAACGCAGCCTCCTTGTACCCTGACATTAAAACTTCCCCGGGGCTCCTCCTGGCTCCCCCTGGAGAGGAAGGCTCCCCACTGCCACCCAGGCTCACAATGACTTCTAGGAATTTTCATGCTGAGCAGCTAAGGCAGTTGTCCATGCAGGACAGCAAAAAGCCCCATGAGGACTGGGTGGGATGGGTGGTACTTGCTGGGGCCTGGAACAGTGATCCTTCATCAGACTGAGGCCAGACAGATATTTCTGACAGGAAGAATATTTCTCCTGAACACTGATGCAGAAGCCAGGGTGAAAACCTTCTCCCTGTTATCATCCATAAAAAATGCTTCTAGAAAAATGCTGGGACTGTGGGGCTGTCTCCCTCCCCCTCCCTCTAGTACTCTTGATGGATTTTCTGGCTGGACAATGAGACTGACTGGTCAGGATGTCCTTAAGGGACAGAGGCAACACCCTGGGACATGATGGCTGTGCCAGCAACAGCAGCAGGGGAACTAAGATTCTTGCAAAATGCAGCGTCCAGAGGGACCAAAAAAACCTGGGCTTAATGTTATGGCATGAAACCTGGCACTGAAACACCATAGTGGCCCAAGGGCTGGAAAATTGACTGTTCTTATGGGGAGACAACAAGGACAGGAAAGCACTTCCAAAGAGAAGGTCAGGCCAGGGTCATCCAGAGGCTTAAGGCAGCTCAGAGCAATAAGAATAAGGGACAAAATGCTTGAAATGCTGAAATTCATTGATCTGACACAAAGTGGCTCCTTGCAAGCAGGAGCATGATCTGGAATGGAGACACTTACAGGATCTCCTGCAAGGAACAGGACTCAGAGCAGGCTGGCAGGAGGAGATGCCCATGTTCACCTCGCAAAGACTGTGGGATAGGCATGATGGGTGGCACCAGCAGACTGCAGGCAGGGAAGGAGCCACCTCCCCTCCTCAGGAAGCCACAGAACACAATGAGGTCTCGCCTCAGCCTCCTTTCCTCTAAACTAGATAAACCTGGAGTCTTCTGGATGCATTCAAGAATCTTAACATCCTTCTTAAATTGTGGGGCCCAGCATTTCACACAGTACATGATTCAATTGTGTTTAATTCTCATTACTGAAATCCCTTCTTACCAATGCTTGCAACTCAAACTACATAGTCAAACCACCTTTATAACCAACACAGAGATTTATACATTCTCATTAACTACTGTCCCCTGTCCTTTAACAGATAGATACTACTCTCAGGAGTAGTATCCTCCACTCCTCCAGATGTCGTACTGATTTGGCAAGTTGGCATGAAGTGAAACAACATCATGAGCATTTGTCTTTTTTATAACTGTTACATTATGCACACCATATATTTTAATTACATTATTGCTTGTTCCTTATTTCAAGGATGGAATAGTGATCACATTGTTCAATTTATGAATATAATTTCTCAAGCAGGCAACAAATTGGATCATTGGCATTGCTTACACCACCCTTGATCATTAAATGCCAAATTTTGAGGCTCAGCAGAACCTGTCTCTGAAGCATCTTGGTGTCAGCCTAATTCGGCATATTTTCTCCCCAGTACACCAAATTATCAATAACCTTTAAAGCACATTCTTATGTTGAGGCCCCATGGTGCATTATGATGCCCCAGGACACAGATTCATTTGGGTGAGGAAGACAAGCAACTGTAATTACACTTTGTGTTACAATCACACCCAAGCACGGTTTCAGTGTCAATGGGACAGAGAACAAGCTTGTATTGATTCTGGAAACCTCACGGACCTGAAATAATGAATCAGCAATTACAGACAAAGGAGGTTTTAATGGACTCTGGCATCTTACATGGAATGTTAATAACAGGAATTGTCAAAGATACTGTAATCTCACCGGTCCTAATTCTGCATGCTGCTGTCTGTAGAGTTGGCTTAGTACTAATGATAATTGGGACATATATGACCCAAGCAACACAACTGGCTGTATAGATCATAACCTCTTTTGGGCACTCTGATTATAACAAAATTGAATTTTTTTTTCTAATCCGTGTTTTTCTAACTCATTCTACAAACATGACAATGACTCTGGGTGAAGCTGGTGGCCAACTTTTTAACCCATGGATGGTTCTGTTTTTGTGGCACTAAGAGTCTACCACTGCAGATGATAGACACTTGTACCACAGCACATCTTGCTTCTTAGGCATTTCCATCTCAAGTTCTGACATTTAACTTTCAACACCACTGTTACCCTGTAGGCAATCAGGGCAGACTGTTTAACCCTGTACTAACAGGTCCATGAGGTTTCCAGAATCAATACAAGCTTGTGTTCTGTCCCATTTGCATCATCATTTATTGACTGTGCCAGATGAAAATAGAAGTCAGCAGCATCTATTGGCTGCTCCAAGTGCTGGTGTCCTGGTTATGTCTCTGTGGTATAAAAAGGACTTACTTTTTACCCCAAATGGAGCCTCTTTCTCTGACGCATCCCAATGTGCAGGAATCTTTGTTCCCCATGGTATCTCCTTGGCAGAGCGGACCCTCACAGGGGATGCCAGGCTGACTCCAGGCTCCGTGATGCAGAGTGGGTTGACCTTGGCCAGGGACAAGGTGCCCACCGAGCTGCTCTATCGCTCCCCTTCCCAGTGGGACACGGGAGAGAATAAGATGGAAAACAACTCGTAGGTTGAGATAAGGCAGTTTAATAAAGCAAAAAAAAGACAAGTGAAAGTTTGCGCATGCATAAGCAAAAGGAAAAGTCAATCTCTACTTCCCATCAGTGAGCGATGTTCAGGCACTTCCCGGGAAGCAGGGCTTCAGCACGCGTAGTGGTTGCTCCAGAAGGCACACGTTGTCGAGTAACAAATGCCCCCCATTCCTCTTCCCCCCTCCCTTAGCTTTCATTGCTCCAGAAGGCACACATTGTCGAGTAACAAATGCCCCCCATTCCTCTTCCCCCCTCCCTTAGCTTTCATATCTGAGCTGACGTCATATGGTATGGAATGTCCCTTTGGTGAGTTTGGGTCAGCTGGCCTGGTTGTGTGCCCTCCTAGGATCTTGCCCACTCCCAGCCCCTTGATGGGGACATGAATGTCAGAGGGACAGGTCTGCTCAGCAGCAGCCAAAACACCGGTGTGTTATCAACACCTTTCCAGCTCCCAATGCAAAGCACAGCGCTGTGAGAGCTGCTAAGGGAAAATGAACTCTATCTCAGTCAGACCCAATGCATTGCCCACCCCTCACTCCATACCATTTGTGTCATACTCAGATCCCACACAATTTATATATCTCCCAACTATTCCATTGTATTTCTTTCTCACTACGGGACTGCCTTCTTGTACACATGTACAACTTAAACTGCACCCTTAAACCATCTCTATACCAAACATACGTTTTCATTAACCACTGTCCTCCGTCCTTTCAAAGATAGATATTATTTTCCCATTCATGGGCTTCCTCCATCCCTCCAGATCCATGGCTTGGGCTCTATTCCATCAGGATGAGTGGTCAGGACAGGAGAAGTAGCACACTTAATCATTGGGCACCAACACCAGCCTGGCTCAGGTTGTCATTGCATTCTTCTTGCTCCTTGCAAAATTCACTCTTCATCAGTTCATGTCATTCCTGCTACTTTAGTTCCTGCAACATACAACTCACACCACAGATTATTTTTCCCCCAAGGTTAAATCTCCTTGAGGCACACACCATGTCTCCCCATCCTTCTGCATTCCCCACCAAGTACACCCAGGTCCTTGGGCAAAGACAATCCCACAAATGGGCTTGCCTTTTCCCATGGAAGGAGAAATCCACACCGACTTCCCCAGCCACTTCCTTATGTGTAGTGCAGGGACCTTATCTCTTCCCTCAGTGTGTAGGGGTTTAGTTTTGGCAGGACCAGGGCGGTTACCAGATCCCCTAGTGTTGACCAGCCAAGTGGCTTCTGCTAAATTTGCATCCCAGTGCTTCCATGCCCCATCACTTTACACTCCTTACATAGTTTTCAGCAGTCTGTGTCACCTTTCAATCTTCCCAGAGGCCTGTGGGTAATAAGGGATGTGATATATCTACTCAATGCCATGTTTCTTTGCCCAAGAGTTTATGAGGTTATTTTGAAAGTGAGCCCCATTGTCTGATTCAATTCTCTCTGTAGTGCCATGTTGCCACAAAATCTGTCCCTCAAGGCCTGGGATCTCAAGGTGTCTCGAGCAGTGGCAATGGTTTACAGGGGATGTTACCAGCCAGCCAGTTGTTGCCTCTACCATGGTGAGGAAGTAGCTGTTGCCTTGGTGTGTTAGTGGCAATGGCCCAATACAGTCAATTTGCCAGGCCTCACCATACTGGAACCCCAGCCACCACCCTCTCTTGCAAGGAGACTCCACTTGTGTGGCTTGTTTGATTGCAGCACACGTTTCACATTCGTGTATTATCTGTGTGGCACCACTTGGCTGCCTTTGACTCCAGCTCATCTTGAAGTCCCAACGTGTCTGGTCCGGCAGCACTCACAGGTGGTGTGACTTCGCCCAGGCCCGGATGGTCAGCCTCCATCCCCTATCACACTTTCGCACTGGCCATATGGGGATGTTAAAGGGTGAGCAGATCCTGTTAAAGGGTGAGCAGGTCCTGCTGATCATTCCTTGGCTCTCCAAGGACTAATTAGTTCACAGATGGGTGTTACAGAGTCTCGGTTGGTGCGACACTGCTGGTGGTGCACAGTCCTGGTAGCAACTGGTACTTGTTGGTCTTCAACCTGCAGCAATCCTACAATGCAGGGATCTTCTGAGAGGCCAGGCAGGGTGGATAACTGTTTGATCTTCTATGTATTCACTGTAGCTACACTAAAAGCCCACTGATACCCTTTTGGATCCTTGAAGTACCTGGTCAATGCCAAGGATACAAGGGGCCTCTGAGCCAGTCACAGTGGGGTGCTTTTCCAACTTCTCCACTGCTAAGCTCACCTTGGCCTCTAACACAGAAAACTCCTGGCATCCCCCTGTCACTGCAAAGATCCAGATGGATTCTGCACTCCTGTGCATTGATGGCATCAGTGTACACTGTGCACCAGTATCTGCTAAAGCTTTACAGTTTCACGGATCCTACGTGCCAGGCCATTGAATTCACACAGTCCATTATGCCTGGTCATCCCTTTCCTCATCCTGGCCGGAGGCAGGGACCCTCTATTCCTGTTCCTGGTCAGAGTATTCACTGTCTGACCTTTGCGATGCCAGATCAGAAGTCCCCTCATCAGGGTGAAAGGAAGTGATTTTAGTTCTTTTATATCTGGGAAATCGCTGATTGCCTTCTTGTCTCTCTGTGGCAACTAAACTGGCAGTCTTCTTGAGTGACCCTTTAACAGCTTTCTTCCCTCTCAGTTCACGGACACGGGCTTCCAGCTTAAAGGTGGGTTCACCAACCCACTTCCTCATGTCCTCCCCTTGGTCACGCAGAAAGAACCAGAGTTCACCACGGGGCCTGCGCTTGGGGCTTCCCTTCCCTCTGACCGGGGAAGGAGAGGACCGATCTCTTGGGCTGCCCCTAAAAGCTGGGCTGCTGGCTTGTAGGGATGAGGAAGTACCCAGAGTTTCTTCTACATTTCGGAGCCAGGAGGATGCCATCTCTACGGTTGGCGTATCCATTTGTGGGTGGTACAATGATACCAAGCTGCTGGAATATGATGCTGGGGCACTTTGAACCACCTTCCTCCACATGGACGTTGTGCAAGGGGCATCCTCTGGATCTTCAGGGACCCTGTCACTTTTTAGATCACTATAGATGATTTCCAGCACTGCTAATTCTCTCAAGTACTGGATACCTTCGTCTGCAGTGGTCCACTTCCCTGGGGAGTTCACAAGATCTTCCTTAAATGGGTATCTTGCCCTCACACTTGAGAGGAGCCGTCTCCAGAGGCTGCAAATTGCTCCTTCTTTTCCAATTCCTCTTTCAATTTCCCGATCTTTAGCAAGGGATCCCAGCTGTTGGGCTTCATGACCTTCTAACTGCTGTCTGCCAGCCCCGTTGTCCCAGCATCGCAGCAGCCAGGCAGCAATCGGCTCACCTGGCTGGCGGCTGTAATCTTTTCGCAAGTCCCGAAGTTCTGATGAGGTCAGGGACCGAGTAACTTCAGTTTCCTGTTTGATTTGCCTCACTCCTTTTGATTTCTTTGTTGAAGGACCTGCCTCTTGATCTAACCCCTCCTTTCCTACTGTTACTTCCCCTTCTTCTTCTTCCTCCTCTTCTTCCTCCCTCACTAATCGATGGTAAGGGTGTGTAACTTGCCTTGTCCATTTTTTTGCTTTCACTTCTGGGGCAATTACTGTAGCTACTGTGGTTTGAGTCCCTGACTCAGCCATAGTGTCCTCAAGTGCAGTTTGTGCTCCTGCCTCAACTACAGTCCTCTGAGAGTACTGAACAGTGGCTCGGTAGGCACAGGCCAGGCCCCAGTACAGGGCGAGAAGCTGCTGGTTTTCAGTGGGATGGGCAAGGCACCCTTCTATCAGCTGACGGGTCAGTTTGTCAGGGTTGATCACCTGTTCAGGTGTAAAGTCCCAGGAAATAGGAGGNGTAAAGCCCCAGGAAATAGGAGGTGACAACCGCCCTAGGAACCTGCCCAAATCCTTCCATGCACCCTGCCACCCAGGAACTGGATGCCTCAGGGCATCTTTCAATATCTCCTCACCTAAAGTTTTTCTCCTACCCCAGGATGATGCCAGATTCCATGAACTCCATAGCATGCCAACAGTATTAGCTAATATTATTAACAGTAATAAACGGCTTACGTAAGGATGGGCAAAGACCATGGGAGCCTGCATTATAAAAGCATTCACATCCATCACCACCTCCAGAAGATAGCTCCCCCCGCACAACAAGGCCATCAGTGCAAGAGCAAAGCACAGAGCCATTGTTTTTGTTAACATGTTCCCAAACTCAGCAAAATAAAGAGATAAGCAGTGCAGCTGAAAAACTCCGTGTCCCGCACAAGAGCTTGCTACTCTATAACTATGATTTACTTTTTACTACAGCATGCAATACAGATATAGATATACATATATATAACTGCCTTTATCTCACCCCACGTTTGTGTACCAAAAAGGACGGTAGCGTGCTGACCTTGGCCAGGCACAAGGTGCCCACCGAGCCGATCTATCGCTCCCCTTACCAGTGGGACACAGGAGAGAATAAGATGGAAAACAACTCGTAGGTTGAGATAAGGCAGTTTACTAAAGCAAAAAAAAGACAAGCGAAAGTTTGCGTGCGCATAAGCAAAAGGAAAAGTCAATCTCTACTTCCCATCAGTGAGCGATGTTCAGGCACTTCCCAGGAAGCAGGGCTTCAGCACGCGTAGTGGCTGCTCCAGAAGGCACACGTTGTCGAGTAACAAATATCTCCCTGTTCCTCCTCCCTCCCTTAGCTTTCATATCTGAGCTGATGTCACATGGTGTGGAATATCCCTTTGGCTAATTTGGGTCAGCTGGCCTGGTGGTGTCCCCTCCCAGGATCTTGCCCCCTCCCAGCCCCTTGATGTGGGGGCAATGTCAGAGGGACAGGTCTGCTCAGCAATAGCCAAAACACTGGTGTGTTATCAACACCCTTCCAGCTCCCAATGCAAAGCACAGAGCTGTGAGAGCTGCTAAGGGAAAATGAACTCTATCTCAGTCAGACCCAGTACATTGTTCAAGTGAGACTTCACCCATTGTCAGCCCCACTTCTGGAATGGGTTTGATAAGCACTTGGTACTGGTACCACTTTATATAACATTTTATATGTGCATGTGCACATATATACACACACACACACATATATATACACAGTGACATATATATACACATATATATATATATAAGCATGCATATAATCATTTAGGTTGGAAAAGACCTTCAGAACCATTGAGTATATATTTTTAAGTCTGTGTTGCTATCCAATAACCCTAGGAACTGAATGCACAAGAGGAGGGTTGCTGCCTTTCTGAGCACACTGCCTGTTGTTCGAATACCCCCAAAATTAACAACGACCTCTTCAAGAAAGAAAGGGTTAGATTAGAATAATAAAAATATAGAATCATAAAAACATAGAGTCATTTAGGTTGGAAAAAACCCTTAAATTCATTGAATCCCAGCATTACCCCAGCACTGACCAGTCCCCCACTAAACCACATCCCAAAGTGCTACATGTACTTGCCTTTTAAACACCTCCAGGTTTGTTGACTCCACCACTTTCCTGGGCACCCTGTTCCAATGCTTGACAACCCTTTCAGTGAGGAAATTTTTCCCAATATCTAAGATAAACCTCTCCTGGTGCAACTTGAAGCCATTTCCTCTTGTCCTAAATAATAATTACTGGTAAGTATTTTTGCTGCTTTACTGGTGGTAATTTTATAGTGACTTGTAAAATTGAAATATAGACTTGCTACTAATATTCAGTACTGCTAATATTGATTTCTGCTGCTGTTGAAATATATATTTGCTTGAGCTGGTTTTGGCTAGGATAGAGTTAATTTTTTTCACAGCAGCTAGCACAATTAGGATTTTTGCTGGAAACAGTGTTGATAATACAGAGATGTTTTAGTTACAGCTGAGCAGAGCTTACACAGGTTCAAGGCCTTTTCTGCTCCTCCCCCCACCCCACCAGTGAGGATCCTGGGGGTGCACAAGGAGCTGGGAGGAGACACAGCCAGGACAGCTGACCCCAGCTGACCTCAGGGATATCCCAGAGCATATGGCATCATACTCAGCACACAGAACCACGGGAAGAAGAAGGAATGGGGGTATGGTCGGAGTCAGGGCGTTTGTCTTCCCCAGTCACCATTAGGAGTGAAGAAGCCCAGTTTTCCTGGGACTGGCTGAACACCTGCCAGCCAGACCCTGAAGGAATGGACTCCTTGTTTTGCTTTGCTTATGTCAGCTGTGGCTTTACTTATGGAACTGTTTTTATCTTGACCCATGTTTTTTCACTTCTTTACCCTTCCGATTCTCTCTTTACCCTTCCAATTTTCTCCCCTGTCCCACTGTGGCAGAGCGAGCGAGTGGCTGTGTGGGGCTGAGTTGTCAGCTGGGGTTAAACCACGACAGCCTTACAGTAGTTATTTGTAGCATAGATAAATTTGTTTTGCTGACCATCAATAATGCTTGCCTTGATGGTGGTGACTTGCAGTAAAATGCAATAAAGTAATTTAGGAAATAAAGCCTCCATGTCCTTGTGCATGACAGGGTCCTGCAAACCCATAGTTGCAAGCTTTGCCCACACACAGACTGGGTGATCCTGGGTTGTGGCAGCTGAATGGAGAAGTTTCTGGTGGGCTGCATCCAGTGGACACCAGCATAAACTAGTGGGCATGGATAAAGGGACAGGATGAAATAAACTCCTGTGTCTCTGCTGCATTGTTTTGACTTTTGCAGGCTGGCAGTGGAGAGGAGAACGACAGTCAATTCCAGTTCGTGTGTTCAGATATGGAGATGGTGCTGGGGTATAGCAGCCAGGAGATGCTGCTGGGCTGCAGATGCAGTGAGTTACACCCCTGTGGCATGTCCTGCAGGCAGCTTAGTGATCCTTTTCTCAACATTGTAGCTCCTTGGCTTTCCACTTGGCTGGAGAAACGCAAGGTTAAATGAGTTCAAGAGTGTGGAGCATTCATCTTCCAGAGCCTGGGCTTTGTCTTCAGCTGTTGAGCACCTTCTTAGTCCACCATAAAGGGCAGTGAGGATGCAGGAGAGCATGCCTCACTCAGGCTTGCGTAACAGGGAAGGGTTTCACTGCATCTCCACAATTAACAAAACAAATAATGCTGCTGTTGGCCTTGACTTTTCCCAAGGAATGATGTGCTCTCCTCCCCTAGACCAGCAGCACAGGGAAAAGGCACTGGTGAGCCCCAGCCCCAGCAGCCCTGCAGCAGCAGCAGCCATCAGCTGTGGCTGGGGAAACGGGAGGAGATGAAGTTGCAAGGGCATCCGGATTCCAGCTTGGCTAGACAAGCACTGACATTTTTCCATCACATTTGACCCGCTGATGCCTTCTGCTGGAGTTTTCATTCAGGAATGCTAGCTGTGGTCAGGCTGCATGTATTTACAGACACAAATAAACTGCTGCTGACTGAAATACACCACTCCCATGACTCTGCTTGGCACTACCCTTGCAAGGGTAAAGGCAGATCTGCTTACACAGTAACGCAAAGCCTTAGCAGCACTTCCTTTTTTTAAGATGTAACCTTGTGGAGAAGCTGAATTTGGGGGGTTGCTCTGCACTGCCTGGCACAGCAACACAGGCAGTATCAACCCTATTCCCTTCTTTTCATATACTGACTTAGCCTGGCCTGTGGCACCCCTCCCTTACTTACTTGGTCCCTGCCTACTCTGCAGACCAGTCTGCTTTGCAGCTGAGTCTCCCTGTGCAGGGGAAGGAGGGCACTTCCAGTCCCATCCCCAAGCCTTTTCTCTGCTTTTTTCCACTCTCCCTGCCCAAACCACCCCTTAGCAATGAGTCAAATCTTGGCTCCCTACAACTGCCTGGATTGCCCGAGCTCTCAGCACTAACCCAGTGTTGTGGGAAATGCCACAGCACAAAGGTAATCTGCAAGAGTGCAAGGGAAAGGGTGGCAGGGGGGCACTGCCTGTGCCTCTCCTTTCAGAGTGCAAAGGGGTGGATTTGTTTTTAAACGGCTTGGTCCCTCACAAATTAACTGAAGCAGAACTGTATTCACAGCATTTGCTGCTTTGGGTGGCGAAGCTGGTTTAAAGCATTCCTGTCCCTCCGCTTTCCTTCCTGTTCCCCCTCTCCGTGCCTGGGGCAGTATGACTTGCGTGAGGCAGCCACGTGAACCAAGCTAAACTTGCTCTCTCTCCTTGTGATGATTATTTTCTGACTGCTTTCTATTTTTTCTTTTGTGACAGTGATGAAATCTGTCTTGCCATCTTGGCACAAGGCAGTGGGATGGTCACAAACGCCAAATTTGCCCCATGGATGCTCCTTCCCAGGTGGCAGGGTTAGTCCCACCTATTCAAAACGCAATCTCTCAGCCTGCAAACTTCAGCCTGGACTTCATTACTGTGTAGATGTGGGGCTCTGAAAAGCTGCCCCCGTGCAGTACTCAGGCCTGTCCTGCTGCTCGTGGTGCTGCGGGGAGGAGGCGGCACAGCCTCCAGCCCACCCACAGTGGGTTACATGAAGGCAGCATTTAACCAGAGCCTGCCCCTGCACTTGTTTTGAAGATGGATGTATGCACCCTCCTCCCCTGCTAGGGCAGATCTAGTGCAATCAAGTGGGAAGACAGGGTACAGATTTCATTTGCTGGAGTTTTTGAGGTTTTTACCCTACCTGATCAGCACCGATGCTGCCAGTGCACCACTTGCTGCCGCCCTAAAAATCCCAGTTCCGAGATATTTTTAGTATGGTCTGCTGCATTTCTTCAGTGCTGCTTGTAGGAGGAGGGGGGGCCATAAAATTCTTGAAGGAGAGCTATTTATACTGAACAAATAAGAGCTTCTGTTTATAGAGGCAAAAACACATTAAAAAAAATAAATCCGGAAGGATGGGCCCATGGCCCTTTTCCAATGAGAAGAGCAAGTCAAAACAATGAACACCATTTGTTTTTGCTTTTCCCTGGCAAGCTTCCTTCAGCTGACTATTGCATGATCTGTTCAGGGTGAAGAGACAAGAAAAAAAGAAATCAAAAAAAGGAAGGAAAAAAGAAAAATCCAGGCAGTAGCAATTGCTCCAGCTTCTCTCTCCTGCAGCGGCTGCAGCCCTGTCTGTGTGGGTTTAAAGCTGCAGCTGTCAGCAGGGTAATCCAAACCCCAGCTCCAGAGGAAAACAGACAGGGCTGGGGGAATAGTTTGGGGGGAAAAAAGAAAAAAAGCAAAAAACCAAAGCAAAATGTACATTGTGAAGCAACAACATTGGGTTTGATCAAGCTCCCTTTCCAGCCAAAAGCTCAGGGCTCCCCTGCTTTTCCCGCTGGGCTCCACTAGACCCCACAGCAACAGTCCTCTGGTAAAAAAGTCAGAGGTCTGGACGAGCTGCTGTGCTCCCAGCTGCCCTCCTGCAGGCACACAGGCCAGACACCTACATGCACAGCCTAAGGAATGGGTGTTTAATTTCGTTTCCTCAGCCTAAACCTCCCTTTCCTTGGGTTCCCACCAGTTTCCCATCTGCTTAACACCACTGGCTCAGAGCAGGAGCTCCTCGAGGCACTCCCTGCCCTGGGTCAACACCAGTATATTAAATCAACACAACTTCTGTGGCAGTCCCTGCAGCTCCAGCTCCTAGTTTTATAGCCATGCTTTGACTGATAAGGCTCTATTAATAAATCCATCAGGCAGCACCACTGGTACTTGCAGAAGGAGCAAGCCCCAGTTTTGGTAGGGGGCTCAGCAAAGAAACAATGAACTCACAGCATCATATATGCACAACTGTTTTATTTTGGGGTTTATATAAAAAAAATTCCTAAAGACTGCAGAACTTTTTTATCCTAATTTCTTACACATATGGTTCCAAGACCCTGTTCTTAAGCTAATTCCCCCATAACAACTTGTGATGGCGTGGGTTCCCCTGATTTTTTACCTAGTCACCTTTTCTAATGGGATATGTCTAAAGCTGCAATATGGCACTTGGTTGACTTAGTTGGCAGGTTTAATACATCTGGAAAGCTGGGGTATGGAGATGCACACGGCTCAGAGTCCATCAATACAGGCAGGGACCCTGCCCTCATGTCTGTGCCTCCAGAATGAACCAGACCTTTCTCCTTACTGTGCAAATAACAGGCTTTGGTCACCGACCAGTCCTGTCGTAAGGGATTCTCGCCCCTGAAGAGAATCCCATCTTCAAGTGGGGAAGCAGCCCGGCCAGTCAAGCAATTGTCCACGGCAGTGCCAGGCGCTGAGACCCCTTCAGTCAACTGTACCGTTGTAAGACTTGTTGAGCTTGTTGAACGTGAACTCTACGTTATGCGTGGAAATAGGCTTTCGGTAGAGAGGATTGGATGCCTTTGGAGAAAGGAGCAGACAAAAAGAACAAAGATGAGGAACAAAGTCCGTGCCATGGTAAAAACTTGCCAATTAGTTTGGTGACAGCACTGTGTTTGGCTTTGAGTGAACTGAGCACTCAAATCCAAAAGCAGTGTTGTTTATCCGGCCTTGTTTATCCATCAGACCCACCTTCCATCCTGCCTGCAGGCAGAGGCACTGCCCTCAAACGCTGAGCACCGCCACCCAAAGCCTCCCAGAAGGGCTCCTTCACAGACCTGACCAATCTGGCTGCCACCACAGTCTCCCCTACCTCCTTCAGCCTCCAGCTCTGCTGGGAAATAGACGATGAAGCCAAAGGCTGGGTATAGTTTTGCAGAGCATTTCTAACTTGCCAAGGAGAAGGCAGTGCGACATGCTGGACCCTGAAGGCACCACAGGGCACGGATACCTGCATCCCTCGTGCCTGCCACCCTTCTCCCTCAGTGCAGAGCTGTTTGCTGCCAGTGCATCCCAACAGCCCCCCATACACCAGCAAGCACCCCACCCCAGGCTCACCATTTCATATCTGGCCCGGGAACGTTCGCTCTGGAATCGGTCGAACTCCCGCCTGTCGTGAATGGTGACGAGCAGCTTCCAGAGCGCCAGCAGGATGATCCCGATCAGCACCACGCTGCCAATCACTGCCAGCACGATCGTCACGGCACTGGGGGCTGAGCTGCAGGCTGGCAACGAGGGAGAAAGGTAATTAGCTCTGGTGTGAGTGTATCCCAGATCAGGATACCGGGATGTAATAAACTGGAATGCAGCCATTGAGCAAGTGACCCCAGGGCAGGGCTAGCAGCAGTGGCTAAATTAAAAAAAGCAACAGTCCCCTCTGAAATCAAACTGATTTTTTTTTTTTTAAATTAAATACATTCCTTGCTAGAGGCAGGTCAAGGGGACACCTCTCATGGATGTCACCAGAGCTGGGATGTCACGCAGTGCTTCGGGAGAAGAGTAGGGCTGCAGTGCCACTGTCCAACAGTGACACAGGGTTTTAATGCCAGGTGACCCATGTGGGACACAGAGCGTTTAAGGTGCCTCTGGCAAAAGCCAGCTCAGCTTCTCCCACGCGGAGACAGGTGATCACTAAGGACTTTAAATAAGGACATTAACTGTCAGCTAATCAACTGGTCTTTCAATTAAGTGCAAGGTGCAGCACAAAGGAAATAAAACATTATTCTCAGTCTTTCCCATATTGGCCCATGACTCGGAGGACCAGAGCAAATCACAAGAAGCTACTGCTGGATGCTCGCCAGCTTGTCCTGCAACACCACGAGGGGTTTTCTTTGAGCAACTGCACTGCATGTGATTAAAATAATGCTGGGAAGCACAGCTGTCTGCACAGCCTGGGGAGGGGAGCAGGGACACCCAGCCCTTACACTGCCTGGGTCAGACCTCTTTGGCAATGTGGAAATCCTTAGGTGGTGAAGGGCTTTCCCAACATCCTGACTTAACCAGCAGCTGCACTAGGTGTCCCCTTCTGATGTTTTTGCTCCCAGGGGCTGTATCTCCAAATCAAGCATGCTGTTTGCTACTTAAATAGGCTCCATTTAATTCAGCCCCCTTAAAGCTCTTCAGCCACTTGCTGGCAACGCTGATGGCTCAGGTGCAAGTTTTACTCTCACAGTTCTTTTTTACTAAGTTTGGGAGCATTTAGAGCTGGGTTTCGTCACTGTAAAACACTTCAGTTTAAATCCCCCTGGTTTATCTGCTCGCACATGCCACCAGCCTTTCTGCAACCTGTCAGGCTCCCCAGCAGCCCATCACTTCTCCTGAGGCAGCCAGTGCTGTCAAAAAAGAAGCCCAAGGGATGGCCAACCTGGCTCTTTGAGGACGGTGAGGTTGGATTTCCCACTGGGAAGCTCCAAGTAGGTGAATTTCATGACGCAGTTGTTCACCGGGTAGGCGCAGAGGATCGCGTTCGGGTCATCTGTTTCTGGAACCAGATGTAAGAGTCACAGGATTTTGTGTAAGTATTTATACACTAAAAAAAAAAATCCTAAACGTTGCAGAACTTTTGTATCCTAATTTTTTTCAAAGAAATGCTTCCAACACCCTCCATTTTTTAACATAATTCCCCCCAGCAACTTGCAATGGTATGAGTTCCCTGATTTTGAACTAGTCACCCCATCTAACAGGCTACGTCTAAACCTGCAATACAGCACTTGGTTGATTTAGCTGGCAGGTTTCCTATTAGGAATTAGCATAGCTCTCCCCTGCAAGATAAGCAGAGCTTTCCAGGGATGCCTGGGAGCAGAGGAATGGGGAGTAAGCCTGGAAAGCAGCACAGTTTGATCACAACTCGTACAAATTGTAACTGAGCAGTGTCCAGATTTACTGCTTGAGAAAATGTGACACTTGGCAAACATCGCATAGCAAACAGACTCAACCTCACACACACACATTCTTCCTTCATGTAAGTCTGCTTTGGCAATAAATGCTGTTTTCTTCTTAATCTGCTAAATTTCTTGAAGAGTGGAAGGTGAAGGGAAAACAAGGGGCACCGGCTCAGACAGGGCCAGCAGCAGCAGCAGCCCATGGCCAGCTCATGCTCCAGCTGTACTGAATAGCTCCAGCTCCGGAAACGGCTGAGAAGTTTGTTTTTAAAGAGTGAGATAGAAAAGGAAAATGGGAAAGGGAGGAGGGAGGGAGGGAGGGGGAAGGGAGGAGTTGGTTGCAAGGATGATGCATAGATGTGGGAGTTGCAAAAAATGAGAGGACTTTATTCCCAGGGCCATGTAAGCACTGTGTGTTTGTGTCTGACACACCACAGCACCAGACAGGGCCTGGTCACTGCAAGGTGCTGCCTGAAGAAGGCTGCTTCACAGAAGCAACTTAAGATTGAGTAAAGCCATCACCTGAGGTTTGCAGATTTAGCTTAAGGGGTGATTTCAGCAGAGCCACTGCCCTGCACAGCCACAGCTCTTTGTGTGCCCCCATTGCAGGGACAGTGACAGAGGGAGATGGGGAAGCATCTCTGGCTGTGACAGTAGCACAGCTCTGCAGGCCTGCGAGGGCTGAGAGTTTCATCAGAGAGGAATTTGGGGACCCAGTGCTATTGGCTGGCAAAGACATGCATGACCTTGTCTTAGGCACCCGGAAAGAGCTTTCCACAGCTCTCGTATCCATGCCTGTCTGTCATGCTGAAAAATGATCGCATTAATGAGCATTGCTATGCCAGCCCCTTAGCTCTCTCCTGTCTGTTTGTTTTTCCTTTCAATGCCTTTGACCTGCATCCAGTTAAAAGATTAATATCATTTCAGCAGCTGAGCTCAGATGCAGCTGCCCCTCTGGTGAGTCCTGACGTGTTCCTGGTGTGGACAAACCTCAGCTGTTCCTACCCTGGGACAGGAAAACCTGCTCTATGCACATAGTGGTAGCCCAAAGCATGGGCTGGAAAAGTGCTGACTGTTACAATGCAAAGTACCAATTAGATTAGTATAGATAATACTTCCATGTTTCTTGACTAATGCTCTTCTGAGTTGAGCAGCAAATCTTAGTTCCTGTAGGTCTAGCTGCTTTCACTCCCATCCTTGCACTATTATTTCAGTAAAAGATACAGTGATTAAAGTCTCAATAGTTATGGTTTCTGTTGATCTTCATGTCTACAGAGAGAGGTGTGAGGGCCCCACTGAGCTTTCAGGTCCACTGATGTGTGCTGTTGCCAGGTTCAGCTTGGAGTGGAACCTGTCATGCTCCCTCTGGAACTGTCAGGAATGTAAATGTAATACTGCAGAACCCAAGGACATCCTGCAGAGTCCAAAGCCAGTCATACGAGCCTCCCATGAGGCAGCATTCTGGCTCATAGGTCCAATGACAGATGCCTGTGCTCTACAAAGCTTTGAAGCACTGGCTGCTTCATATCCAGAGTCAAAAGGCAGTTGGGATGTTCAAGACTGTGTTCATTGCAATTCAATATTTAAGAAGGTCCCATCCTCCTCTGCCAGGACAATATAGACCTATGTATTCTGTGACAAATATCAGCATTCTGTCTTTTAGCAGGGACTTGTAGTATGTGCTAAATTATACAAAAGCACTTGAAAACAAGGATTTGGCCAAGTCTGCCTGTGAGGAAGCCCATAGTCCACAAGAACTTTCTTTAGGAATATTTTGCTTTACCTCTTTCTTCAGCAGCCCTGATCTCCAAGCCACAAAGTGCTTGAGCTCCCAAGATCTCAGCACTATGTGCAATCTGACTGCAATAGTTCAGCAGAAGCATAAGCATAATTCCCAAAAATGTCTTAAAGCAGGAATCTGGCTGTTTTTTCCTCTGAAAGCCATGCAGGGGGCTTGCCACAGCCCAGCCTCACCTTCCAGGGAGCAGACAGAACAAAAGCTGGCTTTGGCATAGTGCATTAACCAGGCAGGAGGGATGAGCTTTGATTCCCAATATTTGCTGGCCAGCCAGGCATTAGAAAGGAGCTTTGCATGTTTTGAACTTCCAAACCTCTCAGTGTGGGCTGGTGCAGGTGCGCTCCCTGCTAAACTGCAGGGTGAATGGAGAGAACAAGAGCAAGTGTCCCAAAGGGAAAGGTAGGAAATCCTACTGGTTGTAATTTAAAAGGTGGACACTTGATGTGAGAGGAGTCAACAGGAAAAACATCACCTGCAGGCAGCTTAGGAGGAAGGGAGTGAAAGGCTGAGCAAAGTGTGACACTCCCACCTCTATAAATTATAGGAAGAGGAGGAAATGCCAGATGCAGACAGTAATTTATCTCTGCTTGATCTCCATCCCTCCCTCCAAGGAGTATTGCTAAGGCCAAGGTCAGGATTGTGATCAAATCTGTCATGAGTCTGGATCCCCTCTCCTCCCCTAAACAGCAACCAGGGACTCCCAGCACATATCTTGAAAAGAGTGGGGAGAAAGTCATCTGCTGAGACATGCACATGTGGGGTGACCTCTAGAGGGGAACACAAAGGGCAGGAGATTGCCAGGGGGACTTGTAGCATTCAGCTCCACCAAAGCAGAACTCACTGTTTTCAAAGCAGCTTTGCTTTCTCTTACAAGCTCACTTCTTTCAAGATGAAACCTCAAAAGATTAGAAAATGCCTTTTTTTGGGTGATACTTTGTCCTTTTGCACTGTCTCACAACTCATCTCATCTGTCTCATGTGACCTCATCCCACTCTCTTTGCTCCCTGCACTGGCAGCAGTGGTTAGATGTGGTTAAGATTTTATTTAAAATCAAGAGTTTTTTACTTCAGTATGGATTATAGCTCGGAGAGAGTGTCACACATACATACACATATACATACTACCCACACATACATTTCTAAATACCAGGTGCTCCCTGAAGCTTCCTTTACAGGTATGTCTTAGTCTGGTTAAGAAGAGTTCAGTGCCACAGTCACTGGCTCCCCCCACCTGCAGTCCTGCTGCTGCCAACTTACCAAGAACATCCACAGTGGTGATGATCTCATCCTTGCAGTGCTTTTGGCAGGTTTGGTTATCAGCCAGTCTTCCTGAGTTAAACAGCTTGCATTCAATACAATCCCTGCAGGAACACACACACAGAGGAAGATTAAGCATGCGTCAGAAACTGCACGAACACAGCTGTTCAGCCCTTGGAAAGGGACTCCCTGGGTGCTGGTCTGGAGGCTGCACATCTGCACCACACGGCAACAGCAGCTGCAGGGCCAAGCATCTCCATTGCAAGGATGAATTTATTCTAGGACTCAGTGAAGGTGCAAAGCAGCTGGTAGGTTTGGGATCTGTTTGCCCTTTGGAGGTCAGGAGCTGCACGTCAGCTACTGCAAAATCTGTCCTGCCTGAGATCAAGGCAGGCAGTTCTGCTTCTCTGTGCTAGTATGAGGCTGATGCTTGGGGCACCTCCATCGCTGTGAGGCAGGGGCAGTGATTCTGTCCTCCCCTCCTCTGCAGCTCACAGCTCTCTGCACCCAGACACCCGCAGCTCAGAGCGCAGCAAAACTGGGGTTGCCAGCCTTTCCTGCAGAGTGGGACAGCACCAGAAATGAACGGGGACATGAATCTCCATGAGCACTTGGGCAGCAACACTTGTTGCTGCTCTACCTGGGATACTGTCAGGTTGCTTAGCATGGACTCCAAGCAGCAGTAGGCTTGCCTGGGGCTGATCACACATTTAACAAAGCAGGAGCAATTCCTTAGCTGAAAAGTCTCCCAGGAACCAAAGAGCTGCCCTTCCCACCAGCGAGAAATCCCTCCTGAACTGCCTGTGGGTACCTTTTAGTGCTACAGACACCTGGGCAGGTGGGACACTTCTCGCAGGTCTCTCCGAAAGCCCCTGGCTCGGTGCACTGACACTTCCCGCAGACGCAGGCTCCCCGGCCGCTGCACATCTGCCCGTCACTGGAAACACAGCTGTCCGTCTCGGTGGAGCAGTTGCAGTTGTCCCCGATGTACCCGGCGTGGCACTTGCACTCCCCGCAGTGACACTCCCCATGACCTGAAGGTGAGAGCAGGGGAGACGTGTCAGCAGAATTTGGGGCCACCGATGGGTGCTGTGGTTGAGAGGGACCAATAGCCCAGCAGGAAGAGCTGCCAGACAGACCTCACTTGGCAGAGCAACAAACAGATGCTGATGGGAAACACCTAAATATCAAATTAGTATCTACATTTAGCTGCAAAAAATACCTACTCACTGATCTTCCAGCTTCCCTCTATAGTCGCTCAAGACAAATGGGCACCTCCACCTTCCTAGTTTTGTATGAAATAATCTCTTTCTCTGTCTACATCGAGAGTTATTAAGACGGGAATGGAGTAGTGCTTCCTCGTTGGTTTTGAGCCCAGAGTATACCAGCAAAAAGCCTAGCAGGTCGCCCACTTCATAAAGTATTTCCCTCCCTTTCTTCTTAACAGTGTTACTTAAGAAGTTCTCTTAAAACCTTGAAAAAATTATATCAACAAGCACCATTTCCTGTGTCCAGACAAGATCTCTGTGTCCCAGCCAGAGCCATGAAGGTTGCTGGGACCAGCTGAGCCCCCCCCAAGGAGTAGCCCAGGGCAGTTCACAGCAGAGATGGATGAAGAAACCAATCCAGCAAGGGCTCTCCTCCACTGAGGCATCCCCTTGGAGCTACAGGATTTAGTGAAGGGCTGAGAAAGTCAACAGGCTTCAAGGCTGTCAGTGAAAGTAAGTGGAATGGCTGTCCACCAAGCAGCTGGTTTCAGAGAGGCATCCATCAGCTGGAGACTGCTTGAATTCCTCCTCGGTCAGCCCCTCGCAGAAGGGATGCCTTTGCAGGCATAGTTCATAGAGCTGAAGGGTTTGTATACAAGGCTCATCAGCAACCTAATTACAGCTCAGCTTTTCCACTGGGAAGAGCCTCGAGCGCCCCAGACATGATAAATTATATACACACTCCTTTCATCAACACAAACACGCTGATCTCCCTGCCTCTCCCATTGTGCCAAGATTACCACAGGCTGTGGATTGCCAAGCTATATCCCTTGCCAAGAGTCATGGGAGCACCTTCTGTTTTACTAGGCATCTCGTATGTCCCAGCACATCACAAGTTGTCCTTCTACAGCCTCTTTTGCACTCCCATAGTTTGCTTTAGATCCACCCTGCATATTCAAACATCACTGGACAAAGGAGATTGTTTACAAGATCTCTAGAGGTGACCACCTCCTGTGCCTACATCTGATGGAGATTAAAATCCCTTGCTCTGCTTGCCTTCACAATGACAGCCTTGCCCTTTCCCCAGACAGAAAGCTCCGGGTTTGAGCCCATGGGCTCAGCTACACCCACAACTGCTGCTGTTTGGGGGACTCCCAGGACCATCACTTCCCAAGCAAACCAAATGGGGTGTCTGGCTTTTATTCACAATTAATTCAAGTGATTGGGCTCTCACACACAGCAGGTTTGGTGCCTCCATGGCAATGCATGTGCCCACATTAGCTATGAACTATGGTTTTCTTAAATAGTGCTATTTCGAGGAATCCAAGGCAGCCGGCAATTAGTAAATGTGCTCAGGCTTGAATTTGAACTGTGAGGGCCAAGAAAAGCAAGCTGATGGTATTCATATCACCCCTCAGTTCTCCTAGGACACCACAGAATGCAGCAGAAGGTGTGACTCCAGAGGAAATCTGCCTCTGGACCATAAAATGGTTCAGTTTTTAAAGGCATTAGAACTAGGTCATAGGAGGCTAGAAAGACTGCACATCCCTCCCAGCCCCTGGCAGGCTGGAGGTAGAGCCTGGAATTAACTGTCCTGGGGAAGGGAAATGGCCATTTTCAAATAATGCATCCTATTAAACCACTGTGATTGGAAACTTAAGAAACAGTATCTTAAAGGATGTGGTTTTGTTCATTGAAGGGGATGAAGAAAAAGCCATTCTTATGAGGGTGACTAAGTGTGGGGTGTGAGCTTAAAATGTCAAAACATGTTGACATGTGTTTCCTGCCTCGGCCACATTGGCCCAGTGTACCAGAAGTCACTGGCTGAAGCTCATCATGGTCAATGTGCCAAGAGCAAGAATTTCCATCTTGACTTTTAATGGCAAAGATGTCACAATCTTCACTGCTTCCATCAGCTTGAAAGAGTGGCCACTCCTGCAAGCACCACGAGCTGCACTTCTGGTGCCATCCATCTCCCACACAGACTGAAACCTGGAGAAACTCAATGAATGGGAAACATCTGTTTTTCATATGGGCACAATCAGTCGTCCCACTTCTCAACGTTCACCTGGAGCACCAGAGACGGGAACCAACTCCATCCTCTTGCTTGGGACACAAACTGAGAGGAGTCCCAAGGCAATGTGGCAGCGAGGCTTTTGGTGAGTGACCCAGAGCTGTGGTTTGCAGAGTGTTACCCAGCACTCACATTTTGCAGCAAACTGTGCTGCCTGTTCCCAGTCCCAGCTCTCCCACGGTCACACGTAGTGCTGACATGGCTAAGCAGCCTCTGTGCCATCATGCCTGCAGGAAGCCTTCTACCACTGTGCCCAGGATGAACCTAGTTTCACTTCTCAGTTTCATTTCCAGGGCAATGTGTCCTCAAGGAGGGTGTGTTTCAAGACACCTCTGCACCAGCAGCAGTCTCGTGGTGCAAGACATCACCCTGGACTTTAACCCCCTTGAACCCTTTGAGTTTGCACATGCTCTGTTAAAGCTGGTTTGTGAAGCCAAAATACATTAATTACGTTCTCCAAACATAGTAAGAGACGTTTTCTTCTGTTCCCATCCTTGAAATGAGACAATCTTAGAAGTTTAAAAGATCCAGATCTAACTAGGAAATGAAATGCTCCCTCTGAATTTGATAACATACTTTCCAGCCAGCTCTTGACCTTAGGCGGGGCTAACACAAAACACATGTCAGGGAGGCTGCAGAAACCTGCTGGGAGGGTGTGCAGAGGAAAGCAATGATTTTGTGTGAGGAGAGCAGTCCCCAGACTGAGCTAGACTAGTCTGGGATCCATCAGGGCAGGAGCCATGGGGTACTCTGCTGCTTGGAGACACCTTCTTCCCAAGGAGGCCACCACAGTGGGCCGAGACTCACAGCCCAGCTGGTGCTTCCATCTCTCTCCCCATCCCAAAACCCATCCCCATCCCCCTGCTGTGCCCTGGCTGGGCTGCACATCTCACTGTCACTCACGCAGCTTTTGGCAGGACACCCAACCATCCTCATTTCACCCCAGCTGCCTCTGCCTCTCCCCGCCAGCTGCCCCCCAGGATGGCAGCCACAGGCCAAATCCTCCCTGCCCTCAGCCTGGCACCGCACAAACCCGGCTTGGCACCCCTGCACCAGCGCTGTTCCCGTTGTTCCCAAGCAGGGTCATTCCCGAATTGGGATAGCAGCTTCTGGCAGAAGCTTCCAGCCTCTGACCCTGATTTCATCCCAGGCTTCCTGAGAGCAGGCTGTGACCCCGCTCGGCGGGACAGCCCCTCTGCCCTCTGCGATAACTGTGCCTTTTAGGAACTGCACCAAGAGCTCTGAAACTCAGTGCACTAAAAGCTCTGTCACCAGGGCTTTTCATAGAATGTGGTTTCTCTAAAGCCTCCTACTTCTGGGGACCACAAAGTTATACAAAAAATACCAGCTGTTTTTTGAAAGAAAAAACATGATCCCAGCTTTTATGGGGAGGTAGAAAAGGTTTGAAAACAACCCTCCTCCAACACTCCTTTTTTCCCCATCTTCTAGAACATTAAACTGATGTGCCTAACATACAAGAAAAACAAGTCCTGACTTTTAAGCCAGTTTAGTGGTTTTTGAGCACTCAGGAGGAGAAAGATCATACCGTATTTTGCTCCCATTAAATCAAGCCACTTATTTTTGTGCCTCTGTGTTCACATCCAGACTTTGGGTCAGGACCTCCAAAAAACTGTGCTTTTGTCATTTTTGGTTATTTGAACGACTAGTCTGAAACAGAAAAAAAAAAAAACCCACAGGAAAAACAACTGAGAGAAATAAGTTACGGCAAGCAATTTCCAGATTCTCCAGTGCCATCCCTTCAGCAAGCCCTGGCTGCTGTGCCTATCACCCAGAGAGCCCCAGAGCAAAAGGGGTGGAGGCATCAAAAACATCTGCTTCAAAAACATCAGAGAAGTCAAACCCTACTGACACAGGGCACTGCTTGTGCATCAGTTTTGTACCAGACCAGCCAATCTCTCAGCAAAAGTGCTCAACGTCTGGGGGAGAGGCTCTGTGAACAGCACATTTTGAGTGGGAGGAAGAAGGGCAGTAGAAAAGGCTTTGAACACTTAGAAAATATAGGGCTTTTCATTTGGGAAAGGGCTAGGGTAAGACACAGTGCCTGCTTAGGCAAATAAATCATCAACTTCCCTACTAATTTCTTTCCATGGCTCAAAGCAGCCGGCGCTGCACATCGAGAGGCCAGGCCAGGCCAGGCCAGGCAGCCTGCCCACGGCACAGCTCAGGCCCACAGCACTGCCAGATGGTCAGCACCCGCAGGGACTTGGGGAGAGCTCGGGAAATTTTAAACAGCAGGGATGGGTTTAGGATCCAGCCCCTGGGTCCTGTCAGTCCGGCAGGGAAAACAACATGGCACCTTGGCAGGAGCATTCCCAACCCCTGCAGCCCACTGAGCATAACAACCTCCTTGTGCTAAGGAGGCTGCTACATAAACACAGACAGACAAATGTCAAGGGTCCAAGGTTTCTGTGTAACCTGAAATTCATCCAGCTGCCTCCACTCTCACCAGGAGACAGCTTCCCACACTCATTTATCCACAACGCAATACTGAAGCAGCAAAACAAACACTGAGAGGTTAGTAAGAAGCAAATAGTGCTTTTCTGAATGTTATTTATGCCAGACACCACAGATCTGTGCATCTTCCCATTGCAATGGATATTTTTATCCTGAATCACATGGGTTTAAGCAAGATTTCAGTCCCAGCACTGGCTGAGGTCACCAATCATCAAAAATAGCACTGGAGATGCAGAGTAATGAAACCAAAGGTGAAGGAATAAACGCAGGCTCAAGCTGCTAATTCAGCCATGGGTACCACAAGCCCCATCACCAGCTGGACATTACTGCCAGCATCCCCCACAGTGCAGTACTGCCATTACAAAAACCCCCCTCAGCACCCCAGTTTCTCACTCACTCGAGAATTTCTGGGTTCAGTGAGAACTGGGCAAGGAAGACATGGTTTTGGAAACTGCTGTCTCATGAAGGCAGCTGAAAGCAATCCGGGGCAGGCGGATTTCCTGTGGTAGCCCTGGCCAGCCTTTCCTCATTTTCCTTCTCTCTGCTAAAGAAGTGGAGCTGAAACACAACCACGAGATACAGCTGATGATCCATCAGAAAGCCAAAATGGGCAGTGAGAAGTCATTTCCTGAAAGAGATCTAAAGCTGCATTTCTTAAAATAAAGCCTTCCTTTTTTTTTTTTTCTTTTTTTTCCAAGTAAGCTCAGCACTCCACAAATCCTTGACTTCTACTTACATTAGCTCCTCAGCCAAACCTGCCACATGTGGCCTTTTGGATGGAGACCCAGAGCTGGGAATTGGAGCTTTCAGGTCACGCTGCCAACTCTGTTACCGATGCAGGGAGAGCTATGGGGCAAGGGCTGCTGCCAGATCCTCCCAGAGGCACAGAGCTCCATCCTGAGTGGGGGCAGCTGGGATGGGTGTGCTGGTCTCCTTTGAGCCATGGGCCCAAATACCATCCCACCACTCTGGGCATGTGCTCATCCTTGGCTTTGTCACCCCCTAAGCACCTGACATGGAAGGCACTGCAGGAACTGCCAACAATTCATATTACTCCTTAAGCCAGATCAGAAGGGGTGTGTGTGTGTGAATCCTCTGGGGTTTTTGCCTCTGCTGTGTCTCCCTCCAAATCTCTAACTCAAAAAGGACCACTCTCCTTTCCCACTGAACTCAATCTCTTCACATGCAGGTGTTCATTGGGTCTCCCACGGGACACAGCAACACCTCTCCCACAGCACTGCTCCTCTCTCCAGCCAGCTCTCCAGCCCCTCACAGACTTGCTCACAGATGAAACCCCCCTGAATGCAGACCTCTCCATTTGTTTCCTTTCTCCCCAAAAAGCCTGACAAATAAAACTGCTTGAAAAAAAAAAAAAAATTTTTCCACTTGGCTCTCCCAGTCCTGCCCAGATACCACCAACACCCACGGGTCTAGAGCCAGGAGCTTCTCCCCCCCTTACACACTGGGCCTGTCGCTGCCCAGATCTGCTTGTACAGCTCTGCACTTCAGCTTTAGTCACTGTGAAGGCTCTGGAAGATTCAGAAACATGAGGGGACATATGGCAACCACGCAGTTGCTGAAAGGCAGAGAAAGGGCTTGAGAAAAGCTGTAGGGCTGCAACCCTTCCACCAACACACGGTGCCTCCAGGAAGGAAAAGCTTCATCCTCCCGCTCTGATGCCTGAGCAGACTCCTACCAGCTCCTACTGCCCAAAAAAACCTCGAGATATGTTCTTAAAATAAAACTTGGCTCCAGAAACAAAGCTGCATGATCCCAAATTCCTAAACTCCAGGACCAAATTCTATGGTTCAGGTCCATCCTTCAAAAAAAAAGCAGTTTAATTCCCATCCTGCTGAAGCCCAAGTGGGTTGAATGTCCTTTCCACTGGACCTCTCCTTGTTGAGAGGAGTGGGCTCTGGAGTAGAGAGACATTCTTTCTCTGCAAAATGCAGTGCCATGGGAGTCTTGCCCAGTTCTGTGTTCGGATGCAAACACATCATTTGGTGCAAGTTCACCAAAGGTCCATGGTTTTGGAACAGACTTCTCCCTTGACAAGTACCTGGAAAAAGTCAGAATACCACTCAAAATAAGACCAAAAAAAAAAAAAAGGAGAAAGAAAGAACACACAGGCTATGCTGCCCTTCCCTTTCAGGTCAATTACTTAAGCTCAATTTTTCAAATGAAACTGAGCAAAATTCACAGGTTGTCAGTGAGTGTCAACAAGAAACACAGAGACCCAGAATTCCACTCACCTGATTTGAGGCTTTCATCTACCTTTAAACCCCAAATACATAATTCATTTCCAAATGTGCATTTCTGTCAATGACTATCACCAGACAGACCAAATTCAGACACCAAACTCACTGAGATGCTGGCCAGTAGAGCATTTAAAGTGAGTTTGTTCTGTTTCATCTAAGCTTTATTTTCTGAGTTTATCTTGGCAGGGTATTTTTGGAGCTTTCTATGGAGTTCCTGGCCCTGGGAGGGAGCAGCTGCACAGGACAGGGGCTTTGGGTACATCCATGAATCTTCAGATGACACCTCCAATTGCAACCCGCATGTTGTGCCACTTTAAGAGCAGAGCCCCAAGAACAGAGCTCTGGCTCCCATAAAGATGTCAAAGACGTCACTTCTGTATTCTTTAATTCTGCCGGGCATTTAATGCCTCATTAGCATGCATTAACACTTGCTAAAGGTCCGCTCAGGGACAAGGAGAAACCGCAGTGAAAAGAGGCAGGAACAGCAGCGCTCTGTGCGGGTTGGTCCTCAAGGAGCTGCTGCCAGATTTGGGGAGAGCTGCAAGGCTTGGACAGCAATGAGAGCCTGGGCAGGGAGAAAGGAAGGATAACAAAGGGCAGCTTTGCCCTTTCGTGCCAGGAATAGAGACTCTGGGAGAGCAGTACTCAATACACTGGGGAGAAAATGTCCAACTCAGTTGCTGTTACAGTGAAAAGCCAACACGAACCCTTGGTGTGAGCAAGGTGGGGCAGGCCGGGTATACCTGCTGCCAGGAATGCCAAGGAGCACGAGGAATAAATGCAGCACTGAGCACAAACACAAATGGGATCATCATTTGTGTTCCTGTGAGAAATCCATGCAAAAGTCATCGAATATCTCAAGTTGGAAGAGACCCATAAGGACTACGGAGTCCAGCTCCACAATAATCAATAATATTCAACAGGCAACAATGTAATGCTAATGCCTGGTGGTGTAATATCAAATACTGCATTTAATTGCTGTTAAAGAAATCTAGAGGAGCATATCCATGGAGCACAGAGCATTCTAGCTAAGAACCATCCACCTGCACTGACCTGCAGCCACCTCTGGCCTGAAGCACAGCACGGGGGTCGTTAGCAGTGCAATTAGAAGGGGAACCAGGCATTTTTACATTGCAGCTACAAGCACTGGCCATGCTTTCATAGGTCACAGCCAGCAGACAAGGGTCACCCCATGCTGTTTGTCCCAGCCCAGAGGCCATTTGAACTCTGGGATCTTCAGCTTTTTGAACGGGCACGGAGCAGGATGGGGAGGCACAGGCTCTTGGAGGACAGTGGCACGTGACTCAGTATTAAATTGAAAAGAGAAGAGAAACCAGGTTAAGGGGGAAAAAATAAATTCAGAGAGGAAGAAGAAGAAGAGAGAGATTGGAGAAGGATGGAAATGATGCCCTGGGAGGAAGTGGTTTCAGGAGCCGCCCAAGGACTGGAGATGTGTGTAAACACATGCACTGAGTCAGCCCCATGCTCCTCCAAAAGGACACTGAGGATCTGTGTGTCAGACTTCATGAAGATGAAATTTGGAATGCAAACACCTCCCATGTGGCTCTCAGCCCCTCTCTGCATTGGGACTATGAGCCACAGCTCCTGGAGATGAGCACACCCAGAACACCGTGGGACACCCTGCTGAATTTGGTCCTGGCTGATGCTCAGGAACCTTTTGCCTACAAGGAAAATTGAGCACTTCTACAGAGGAATGCTACTGCCAGCCAGCCCCTCACACAACTCAAGGGTGGAATCTCTCTCCAGCCTTTCACACCATCTGGGAGCTCAGGGCTGGGTGTCCCTGCTCCTCATCACAGAAGGTGCCACCCTGGCGCAGGGTTCGATGCAAGCACAGAGCACCAAAAGCTGCCCGCAGCGGGTAAGCGTGTCCCTGACATGTCCCTGTAGTATCTGCTCCTCTTCAAGCTGTGTGGAGAGCAGACTTTCTCAATGACACTCCACACTAAAGGCTGAGAGGTGTCAAGTGTTGCTCTCAGAGCTCACTGCTGTCTGGCAAAGCGGGGTCAGACCCAAGGCACCACAGGAAGCAGCCTGGGATGACCCCAGGGCTCAGACACCAGCTCTTGCTGCCAGAACGAGGCCTAAAAGCCAACATCCCACAAGTGGCAGCAGCAGCAGGTGCCTCCACAGTTTCTTCCTCACCGGTGGAAATTTTTTTCTAAATCACTGCTTGAGCAATCACGTTCTGCTGCTCCAAAATGTTGCAACAGCATGGCAGCCCCACGCTCTACAGGAGGGCAAGCAGGAATGCAGGAATACCAACAGTTCAACACCTGGCCTCAGAATAGATCTGTTTGATAGAAACACACATTTAAAAAAAAAAAAAAAGAGAGTTTTTTTCTTGATTTGGGAGTTAGATGTCATGCAGCCAAATGACACTGGACACACAGCCAAACAGCATCTGCAGGGAGCTTGTAAGCAGGGCAAGAGTGGCATCAGTCCAAGCTGGATGAAGGTGGATTCAGCTGACTGCTCTTCCCCACCACAGCCCTGCCTGCTCCAGCTGACCTGGTCCTTACGGTTTTTTTTTAGGCTGACCCACTGGATGGGGATAAATGTTGATGACATAAACCTTTCATTTCTTTACACCAATCCATGTGATGAGAGTAAGTAGAACAGCTTTGCAGTTTAAGCCCAGAAAAGGAAGAGGACAGCAGAGGTGCCCCATTTGATTTGTTTCTTATTAAATGTTTGTAGTCTGTTCTTACTGGAGCCAAACTGTTTCACAGGTGGAGGGAGGATGTAAGCTGGAGAGGGGGATGCCCACCCAGTAGTGACACCAGGCACAGGTGCTCTGGCCTCAGTTCCTCATTGCTATGGGACACAGCAAGTCAGAGGTTTGTTTCTCCTTCTCATTCAGGGGGATTATTTTGTTTTATCCATTTATTCTCTGGCATGCAAACATCTCAGGACAGGACCTTTGGCTGAGCAGCTCCTGCAGGTGATAAAAGCAAAGGCCAAATGGGAATGCAGCAAGGAGAAAAGGTTTTTAGGAATCTCAAGGATAAACATGCAGTCTGACTGAGTCTTGACCACATTGTAAAAGAGAAATGCTACAGCAGTGCCATCTCCTTGTTGTTTGTCCTGGCCATAAGGTCCCCATGGCTATTCAGTGGCACTGTAGGCAAGAGACCTCAAGGTGCCTGAAACCAGGTTTGTGGGCTGCTGAGGAGCGAGGGGCACCCTGTGCCCCACACAGTGTGACAACATTTACACACTGCTGTATCTTCTAGCCCACACTCAGCTTGTCTTTAGCTCCAGACCCCTACCCTGCCCTTTGGTAGGAAAAGGGGCATTCACAGTGCTACAACACCCTAATGACACAGGGTTTTGTGTCAGAGGACTTTACTTTGTTCTGCTCACCCCAAACCACCCTCCCATGCCCTGCACCCCGACAGCACCCACAGCCACTGACCCCTTAACCCCCCACCTGCTGCTCATGACTGGGACTACTCACAAAGCAACTGGTACTGTGAGGTTATAGCACAGTGACCCCAGCTGACACTGCATCCTCTGTCACCGAAATAAGCCTCAAATATGCTGGTAGATGTGTGCTTCCCATCCTCCTCCCACATGGGAAGCACAGAGGGATTGACCTGCAGGGCAGCTGCTCCAGAGATGGAGCTGCATCTCCCTGCAGCTGCCTGGCTCACAGCTGCACTAGCACTTAGCAACAGCCAAAGGATTATTTTTAACTTCCATATTTATATGGTACTTTTGTCTCTCCCCTTCAGGTTCTCTTTTACTAGGCAGTGCTCAGAAAAACCTACAGATAACAAGACTTGATATGACTTAAAAGGAAACTGCAGATGTGGTTTAGGCTCTGTTCCCTCTCCTCTTTCTGCCACAGGCCACCCTCTTCCCTTCTGGCAGGGGTACATTTGTCAAAAGCCACCCCACCCACAGCACAGCCACAGACAGTGGGCACAAAAGAAGCTCTCCTTCCTCCCCAAACCACACTCAACTATCACCTGCACCTCAGAGGTTAGTAAGTCAAATACTATGCATTTCTTCCTTAACAGCAGCTTCTGGTAAAAGTTTAGGCATAAGGAATGAAGAGAATTTAGACCAAAACAAAGCTGATATGTGTCTGAAAGATGTGGATCACCTTTATTCTCACATCTGAGCTTTCAGATGCACATCAGCTATTACCACCCAGGACAGTAGTTTTATTCACCACTGGGTAGGTGAACAGTAACTACAGAAATACGTGTGGAAGAAAGTCTATTATTTCCACAAGATGTGTCCATGGGCACAGTGATCTGTACAGGAACAGACCCCATCTAAAACCCCAGAGTGGAGATACCAGAGGGGGAAATCAAACCCAAGTGCTACTCTCAAAGCATGGGGCTCTAATGCAGGACCAGAAACTGGGGCACTGGCACTGAGCCATCATCCCACTGGCTCCCCTCAAACACAGCGCTGTTAAATGAGTTACGGACAGGGAACAGCAAAAACAAATTGCAAAAGCACGAGTGAGATTTCTAGCTTGAGGCTGTGTTAAATCAAAACAAAACAAAACAGAACAGAACAAAAGAAAACAAAGACTTATCTCCCTGGTCCTTAGTACAGGCTAAAATCTCCCTGAGCTTCCCCATTTACTGAAACCAAGAGAGGAAGCATTCAGAAGTAAGTACTGAGGACTTGTATGAACTCAGCAGGTTTTGAAGTGGTTTCTGCAGGGCAGCTGGAGTCGCATCACACATCAGCTTGGCTGTTCTCTGCAAAATAAACCCCGGATTTTCAATGAGCTGTCTCTTCCCACATCCCATCTCAGAAGTGATTCTGGCACTTGCATGTACTTGCAGGTTTGACACCCGATGCTTTATTGCTGACCTGAGTTTTCTGTGTCACTGGAAGCCCTGTGCTGGCAAGAAAGGCCAGACCAGCTCCTGTGCTCCGAGGCATCACCATCGTGCTGTGCTTTAGCCAGCCATAACCTTTAGTCACCTTAACTCAGATGCTCACAGCTGCTTACAAGCTAGAGAGACACTGAAGGGCTTCATTTACAGATGCAAAACTGTTTATAAATCTGATTTATTGTCTAATTCTAAATAAAATGAAGAAGAGAAACCACAAAAGACCTGATACCCCAAAGCTGGACCACCATCAGTAGCTGCCGTGTTGCTCAGGCAGTATGGATTTTTGGGATGAGATCTTTTGTGTTTTCGGGGAAGGAATGGCTGCAGCATGACAAGTGCTCTTCTATAATTAGTGATGTGCCAGTGCACAACAAGAGTCCTGGGCTAAAGAGCACACAAATGACATCCACGCAGGGAGCTGGGGAACAGTGGTGGTGGGTAAGGGGAAATTTCTTTAGAGACCCATATGATGCCATATTACTCTGTGTTCCCCCTCACCCAAGAAAAAATAGGTCTGGAGCAACTGAAGCTAATGAAGCTTGGCCTCCAACGAGCCAGTCTCTCTTCATTAGAGGCAAATGTGTGATGCCCTTACTGGGGCCTCTCCTCCCTCCTGCCACCTAGTTTTATGGGACCTTCAGGAATGCAATTAGGGCAGAGATGTTTCCTCCTTTGTCAAACTGCCTGGCAGGCAGCCAAGGAGTTCAAAAGCCTGTGGGTTGTGCAGCCAGCTGCCCCTTCCCCAGCCCAGCTGCAGGCAGGAGGGCTTTCAGCCCCTCTCACAGCCACCCACATCTCAGACTAGAGGGGACAGACTGATGTGCCGAAGATCTCAGTGCAAAAAGGCAACCTCTCCACCCAAAATAAAACTGAGAGTAAAGCATTTGAGGGTTTGGGAAGGAACTGCCTGCTTTGTCAGAGCACGGTGCTGCAGATAACCCAGCTGCATTTCTTTTGGAAGAACAGAACACTCGTGCAAGCCATCCCCCATGGCCCTTCCAGAAGCTGGATTAATGGTTTGAAACAGCTGCTCTGGAGCTGTTAACTGGACTTGGGGAGCAGCAGAACAAATGCCACTTTTTAGTGACTAAGTGACATTGACTAGGAGTTGGATGCAACTTGAATCAACATTTACTCCACATTATAAATTACTCCCTTTTCCCACCTGCCTCACAGATGCAGGAGGCATGTTAAACCTCTCACTAAAAGGAATTAAATTCTTGCTGCTTCTTTAGATTCTCTCTCACCCAAAATCTGCTTCTCCATGTCATGGGAGGGACTACAAAAGGACTGGAGCCATAGGCAGCACTGTCTGCAGGCATCTCTCCTCTCAAATGCTGACAAAATGAGGCTCCAATATTTAGAAATGGATCCAGGAAAGAAAATGTTTTTTCCTAGCCAAAGGACCAAATGCCAAGAGACAAGAAACAAGTCCATTTCAGAGTATTTCAACCCCACTGTGGCTTTTGCTGGGAATACAGGATGCCTGAGCACAACATGCCACCCATCCCTGTGCCATGGCAGTGACTCAACGGGGACAGCATTGCTACAGATCATAAAAGGAAGAAAAGCCCAAGCTGGTGGGTGATGGGCTCATGGGGCCTCTGATCTGAGGCATGCCATAAACCATAGCCATGTAGGTGCAAAGCAGTTTGCCTGAGTGGATTTTTACTTCTCAGCTCAGAAAACTGTGCTTTCCTCCTGGTGCTCCCCCAGACCTCAGCTCAGGCTATACTGGCTGATTTTTCCCCGGCTCTGTCCGGGATGGGCACTCCAAGGTTCATGGTATCATCCTGTTCAACAGCAGGTGCAAATGCATTTGATGGGGGACACCACAGCCTGTGTGCTAAACCTGAGGTTGGCTTCCACTGTTCAGGGTACAGTCAGTCATCAGAAATGCACTGAGAGGCAGTAACTGCACCCACGGGATTCAAAGAGTATAAATAAAATCCTTGACAGCAGTGATGAGTTTCCCTCATGGGTCCAAGCCAAGAAACTCCCAAGCAAGGACAGAGACAATAATCTGCAGCAAAATGACAGCTCCCTACGTGCTGCTTGTTTGGTTTGTGCATTAGCTAAAACTGCTGGTCTCCCCCTGCACTGGGATTCAGCCTGTGAGAGTGATGGGCACAGGGATGTCAGAGCCTTTTAGGGACAGACGCTGTGCCCAGGAAAAGACAGAGTGAGGGCAGGGTGTCATTTCACCCCCTAGCAGGAACAAAACCAGCAACCAGGCACTGTAGCAACTGCCCTGGGAATCAACCAGCTCCCAAGACATCACCCAAACTCTTCTGGATGCCAAATTTACATGTGCTGGTGGACAGATATTTAGTGCTGAGCTGAATACCTAAGAAGGCCCCATTTGTAGGGGGCAGAGAGCTCGGTCTGCTGGAGCCCCCAGGGAAGTCTGTGTGGCAGAGGGCTGTTAGGGGCAGCTTTGGGCATAGCCCTGCCATGCAAGCTTGTGGTGGGCTGGTAAATCCCAAGCCCCATGGCCTGACAAAACCACTTCAAAATGTTATGTCACTGGCACAGCGCTTGCTACAATTCAGACCCAGGACCATAACTGCCAGAATTCAAGAAGAAAAAGAAAAAGCCAACAAACCACCCCACGCAGCCATGCCAGACTCCATCCCATCCCTCGAGCAAAGAGCCTGCTTGGCCTCAGCCTACCCTTTGTTTTCTTTCATAGCTATGGACTATGAAAGAAATTATTATTATGGTCCTAAAAAAGAACTTTTAAATTAATTTTTAAAAGTTCAGCAAATCCCAAACCAGCTCCGCTGCTCCTCCTAGCACCAGACACCCTCCACAGGGATAGAAGCAAGCAGGTGCAATAGAAGATAGACAACTTACTTTCCAGTGGAGCAGCAGAGCTCTGGCCCTCCTGCTGATCAGGAAATTTGAGCAGAGGTGTGTCCTTCTCTTGCAGCAACTGCTACACCAGTAACTTACAACCTCTCCTTATAGCATTGTTGCCCTGCTTGCTTTTAAATATACTACTTTTGGGTGGGATGATGCTATCAAAGCAATGTGGTCTTCTGGAGAACCCCCAGGCAGTACTGCTCCAAATTACTTCACAGTTGAGTTTAATTTTTCACCCCCATCTACTTTCAAACACCTTTTTCCTGCTTGCTCACCCATCTTTCCACTCCAGCATCAGCAGGGAGAGCCCCACAGACCCCCCCAACTGGGTAGGGTGGGACTGGCCTTTCCCATTGCTCTGCAGCAGGAAGCTCCAGGGCAATTCCAAACCTCGAGTATCGCCTGCCTCATCTTCAGCAGTGACAAAATCACTAGCCAGGCTACAGGAAAATTAACACAAACATCCTCTATCCGCCTAACAGCACAATCGCCTGAAACAGGCAGAAATTTGCAGCCAAAGCTTACTGCCCAGCTCTGAAACATGCAGGGCAAGATAAACAGCAGCGGAAAAAAACCCCACCACTTCCCTGGAGAAAATATAAAAAGTAACTATTTTTCCAAGCTTACACTTGTTTGGAATTTTTGTCCAAGGTTTTCAGCTATGGAAATGTTTTACTTGCTTGAAAGCAGGCAAGTTTTAAAGAATAACCCTTTGCCCTGATCCAACTGAGGGAATTATGTCCGAGGGCTAATCCAGGCAATTATGTTCAAGGTAAATTATTTGACCTTGGACTGATGGGGTTTTAAAACCATTTTAGCAAACACAGCTAAATAACTCTTCTACCTTTGTTTAAGCAAAGCTGACTGGCTACAACTTTCCCAGTGGGAAGAAAAATCTATACATAAAACAGCTTTAGGAATCTTTGCTACAGCTTTTCTCTAATAAATAACAGCCTGAAACACAACCCTTCCTTTCACCTGTGACGCACCAGGGGATTACACCAAATACCTCATCTTTTAAAAAGATTGTTTCTGTCTAAGCAGGGAAGGATGGCACACATAGCAAAAATCCAACCTGTGAAAACACCAAAAAGCCTCAGAGGATTCAAGCCTGTGCTGGTTTACTCTTTCCTAAGGAAATACATCAGTGTGCAAGAGACATGCATAGTTACATCAAAATATCAACACCAAAGCCAAGACTCTGCTCATCTCCGAGGGACCCAGGCAGCAGACAAGCCTGCAGGGAGACAGCCTTTCACTCCAATGCTGGAAACCCAGTTCTGATGAGGATAATGCAATTTCTGCTCTTTACTGTGGATGCCTTTAAATCTCTCATATTCTCTTTAAACTTCCCATCAGGAAAAGAAAGGGAGCACAGACTCCTCCAAAAGAGGGCAGATTTGGGCAGCTGGGGCAGGTGCACGCGCCCTGCACACTCCAGCCCAGCAACCTTCCCCGTTTTGGGACAGTTTCCGCACTGCCACGACGCGGAGGGCACAAGGGAGGGAAGGCTCCTACCTGAGCAGAGCACTCCCTTGTACCTGGCGCAGGAGAAGTCGTCACACTCGCAGAAGGGCCCGTAGATGTTGCCGAACTCGCTCTCGTAGCAGAGGCACTGGTTGCAGCTGCACTCCCCTCGCCCGCTGCACAGGGGCTTGCCCTCGGCCTCGCGGCACAGCGCGTGGTGCAGGTCCCCGCTGGCCCCCTCCTCGCACTCGCAGCGGGCCCCCAGGTAGCCGGGGTCGCACTCGCAGAGCCCGCAGGCGTAGGTCCCGTTGCCGCTGCATTTGCCGCTGGCCGGCGCGGCGCGGCCGGTGCAGCCGCACAGGCAGCTGTAGGTCACGGCCACCTCCAGCGTGTCCCGAAAGCCGGCCGGCTTGATGGTGAAGGTGTGGGACGTGTCCTCGGCGGGGCAGCTCCGCGCCTCCACGGCCACCTCAAAGGACACCTGGAGGGCAGGTGGAGATGTAAGGTAACAGGCGTGGCCCCAGAGCAGCTCTCAAGGGTGTTCCCCAGCAGGAAAGAGCAAATGTCCTGGGGAGACTCCATGGAGGAATTCCACGGAACAGGGCCCAGCTCAGCACACCAGAGCTTCATTCCCAGGTGTGCAAAAAAAAAACCCCATACAATTGCACATCCAGCAAGGGCAGCTGCAGCTCAGGGCACCAACATCTGCGAGCCCCATGAGGGGTTGGGCACCCTTAGCATTTTAAAACTCTCTGTTGTCAGCCATTCACAGCAATTTTCCCCATCAGGGACCATTGGTTTCTGTGAAGTGGGAAGGAACCTGCCTATTCCCATGAAATAAACAGGGCAAAACTCTAGCAAATAGCCCAGTTTTCATGTTATTAAAAATAGAAAACTCTCTCAGAACAAGCACTATCAAAGATCTAACCAGTGCAGCAAAGGGCCCGAGCTGCCTACAAGATCACGGATTTAGAAGGTTTTATGGGACTCCTGATTTGCATGTGGAAATGTGTATCAGCCCCACAGGCCCAAGCTTTTGGCATGCTGCTCACAGGCCATTTTAATGTATGCTTCTATCAAGCCTGGCTTCAGAAGGGTTATATACATCATTAAATAGTTATACATCACACCCCTACTCGTTTTATGTTGCTACAATCCAGTGTCAGGGATTTTCTCCTTGAGAAAACCAAGACCATACTTCGGTTGCTTGCTTGGCCCCTGATTTAATCCTACCCTTTGTTAGGGCTGGCCAGCACTGCCCAGAGCTGCCAGTTAGCAAGGAGGATTAACCTTATTCCAAGGAAATGAGACCCTTTCCTAGGCCTCAGGAAGGAATGCTTTCTCACTGGGGACATTTGGGGGTCACCTCAAGCTCTCACTGCCTTCACTGTCCCACATGTCATGAGGTGATATGCAGACGAAGGCACAGCAGCCACCCCCAGCGTGAGAGCTGCACCCCCAGGAAACCTCCCTTGGCCCCCCCTCCCATTCTCAAGGCCTCAAGCAATTAGGATAGAAGCTCAAATTACAGAGGAGAAGGAGATCAGAAAGCAAGCTAAGGGGATCAGGGTAATCCTGCTCCCTTTCACCCGCTGACACCCACAGCCCCAGGACTAAACCCTGCCAGATTAGGGTCCAGTGCCAGCATTATCCCCTTTGGGGAAACTTTCTTAGCAGGAGTCAAATCTTGAGCCACGTGGAAGCAGTGGGGCAGAAAGGAGCTGACAAGAGGGGGTGGAGGGACAGGACCCCACGACCCTGTGGCACCTCTGCCTGTGCAGGCACCTCGACACTCAGGGTGCCCCTAAAACAGGAGCGGTGCCAGTGCCAGCTCCCTGCTGCACTCACTGCCAGATCCTTTATGGCACAAACTGCAACAGCTGGAGCAATCCCCCTGCTCCTGCTGAAGCTGGGAGCCCAGGATCAACCACCAGACTGACTCTGCTTCCTTGGGGGTTCAGGTTTTGCTGTAGGAACAAGGAGCTACAGGGATTGCTTCTGCCCACCTATCCAAGACCCAGTAAATTCAGTTAACAAAGCAGGGCCACCTCCCTTTTTAACACCTCACATGCTCCTTATTTGGCGGGGTAAAACTCCAGCTACTGTTGACTCTTTCAAACTATTTTTATATGCCACAGCACTGAGAGCTCTGGTATGTTTGCAGAGTCACTCTTCTCAAATAAGGCAGTCAGGCTGCTAATGAACCCACACCCATGGCCTCAGACAGCAAAAGTCGGAAGAAAGGGAGGAGGTTCCCCACTGGCCTGAGCCCTGCTGCCCTAGCCCTGCAGCCCAGCAACCCATTTATCTGCATCAATACTCAATTTAAACAAACAAAGCTTAGCTTCTCTGCTTTTTAAAAAG
The DNA here is from genome assembly GCA_013397815.1 of Aleadryas rufinucha. Lineage (NCBI taxonomy): Eukaryota > Metazoa > Chordata > Aves > Passeriformes > Aleadryas > Aleadryas rufinucha. The sequence goes on from VZTH01010186.1 coordinate 618,420, forward strand.
CACAGGATGGTTTATGCCATGTTAACATTTATTTCAGTCTGTGCTGCCATCCAATAACCCTAGGAACTGAACACAGAAGAGGACGGTTGCTGCCCATGGAATTTCACAGGTGAGAGTGTGATGTGAATATCTGTGATTAAAGGAAAAAAGCCCATTTCTGACTATTGCAGCCTGCTGCCTGATCAGGACCTTTAGCTCAGTGCAGTAGACAAGATGCCTGTATTCTGTCTTTCCTCACAGCTCACCTTGGACTGACCTGCACCACCCAGAGCTACTTCTAGCAGAGCCATTCTCTGTGGGTTTTTATATCATCATGGCATGGCATGAGGAAAGCAGAGGAAAATGAGCAAAACTCTGTTTTATGCCCAGGACCACTCATCAATAGAGGGAAGCAGGTGAAACAGCCTCTCCAGGGAAAAGACTGAAAGGCAGACTCACCGTATCTCCAATTTTGAGATCCCCACACTTCCTGAGCCCGGGATAGGAGAGCCCATCCTGGCACGTGGCAGTGAAGGTCAAGCCAATGTCCTCAGGGCTGTCCCAGACTGTGAGCTCCACCTTGGACCGAATACTCTGGAAACACAATGAGAAAGCAAACGATCAAGCTCCCAAAGACAGATGGGTTTCTTCTGCTTTACTCTCTTCTCATGGTGTTTCCAGAGGGTGGGTAGGACATCTCTGCACCTGTATGAAAAAAAAAATCACCCCTGCACACACATTGACATTTGAGTTTGACTTAACCAGCCCAGAAGACTTCTGATGATCACAACTAGATTCACAAGGAGCTGCCTACCACCCCTGCAGGTGGCTTATGCCCTCTAGGATGGGTGTGATGGACACAGCAGCCAGTACTGGAAACCTATGGATGCACAAGACAAAGAAGAGAACATTCTCGACCACAGACGGAATATCTCTGAATTGAAGGTCAGAGCCTTGTGTGCACATCTGCACTTCCTCCTCCCCATAAACCTGAGTGAAGTGCACAGCCTGATTCTCCACTGGCAGCTGTCCTACAATGTCTGTTACGCAGCACAGAGAAGATGTGAAACGGCACTAACTCTGTCCTGCTTTCTTCATTTCACCCAACTGGTCAGAAAAATGTATTCTGCCTCTTAGAAGAAAAAGCTGAACAAAAAGCACCCTTTCTTAAGTGTCAGCTGGAAACAGCACCACGGGAAAAAATAAATGAAAAATCTCTTTCTTTGAAAAAACTTTTCAAAATGAAGAGCATTTTCCATCTGTGAGGTTTTGGTGTGCTTCTACCCCCTTTCTTCTGCTTCTCATCTCTCTGTCTTGCTGCATACACAGACTTTTAAAGTCACAACAAAATGAAGTTTATAAATATTAATTCATAATGACCTTGTTTTGTTTAATTCTTCCAATGGCTGGAACTGATTTTTATACCAGTGGTGTCCAAAAATGACAAAGTTTTTCAAAATGGAGCTTTTTGTACAAATATGCTTATTATCCAAAGCCAGCTCCATCCCTCCTCTCTTTGTCCCCAACCCTCACCAAAGAGGCCAGATAAAGGAGAAGTGCTAATTCAGACCTCTTGCCGGTACATGTGATGACAAAAGCAGGGTTCACATGCCAGCAAAGAGCCAACACTTTTAGAAACGGACAGGAAATAAATGAGTTTTGGCTGGGTGAATCGAAACAGTCCTTGAGGAAAGAAAGGGAACAATTTCCCATCTCTCTACTGTAACAGAGAAGTCGTTCATGGGGTAGCAACTGGGACCATACGGAGCATCCATCGCCTGTGGGCTGAGCGCTACATGTGCCAATAATCAATGGATACTGCTCTGCCCCAAATTATCCTGTAGAAATTAGCTGCCCCACTGATTAGCTCTCCTGCCTTCTTTTGCAGAGCATCCTACCTGGGGCATGGCAGAAAACAGGACACCAGGCCAGGCCTCTGGATGACCTTGCACGGGCTCATCCTATGTTCCTGCACAGACACCAAGTCCTCTTGTTAGCCCTGTATAGTCATGCTGTTACCCCAAATGCAATGCCATTATTGTCAGCCCCTTTGCACTGTTACACACCAGTGCCTTCTGACAACAGCACAGCCACCACGGAGGGCAACTGGTGCTGGCAACAAGAAACACTCCCAAGACCTGCCTGGATTTTGTTTAGGAACGTGCTTCTTAAACCAGCATCCCATTTGCTCTCTTCAGTCCAAACCCAGCCCAGTGTCTGGGCACAGCCTCCCATGAGCTTTTCCATCTCCCAGGTATGTTGAGATTTGGGGCAAGGGCAGGGAGAAAGCAGTCCCTGTTCTCTTTTGCTTCACACTTGGTGGGATGAGGGAGAGGGGGCAGCATGCTGAGCAGAAGAAAAGGGAGATGGAAGATGAAGAGATGGGGAAAAGCAATCTTGAGCAAGTCTGATGTGTGTATCAGTGGAGGGAAGCAAATGAGAGAGGACCAGAGATGGACAAAACACTGAAGGGGAGAAACTGAGCCCATGCCCAGAACACCAGCCACTGCCACCCCGCAGGAGAAGATAGTCCCTGTTGCAGATGAAGGATTTCTCCAGGCTCAGACTTTCCTTTACATAGAGAATTAAAAAAGGTTCACTCCCACTTGGGAAACAGAATTTTATCTGTCTCCCTCAGTGAGAATTTCCTCCGTCATTTCAGGGAAAAAACAAAGCTACCAAGAGGAGACGGGCTGGGCGGGTGCCAGGTTTCCGGTGGCCCCGGGCTGATCATGGCACAGGCGGGAGCTGCCAGCTCCTGGCAGCACTCCCAGGGGTCCCAGCCCGCACCCACCACCCAGCTGAACAGGCAAGAAACTAACCCCAGTCTCAGCAGTCAGTCATCCCACAGAGCTGCCATGGGGCACCTTGGTCTAAGCACCCAAGTGGTTTCCAGCCAGCTGTGCTGGAAAGCTCACAGGCAAAGAGAAGGAGGGAGCAGTGGTGCAGCCACAGGATTCCCAGTGGTTTCCATCAGCTTGTACTGATCTGCAAACGTTTGAGTGGTGGTGAAATGGAGGCATGGATTCATCTTACAGCTGCAAAAACAAGGCAAAAGGAGGTTTCCACGTGATGGCACTGAGGCCACATGCAAAGTCAACGTGGAATAAACATTCATTTCTTTCTCCCCAGCCAAGCATCTCAGCCACAAGAACCTCCTTCCTCAAGGGGACAAACTGGGACAACTGGGCTTTTGATTAGCAGTATCTCCTGGGCCTCATTAGCAGCAATAGCTGTTCATTGCCTTCCTCAGAGGGTGAAGCTTTGGGAAACACTCTTCCCAAGGGCATAACCAAATGCTGCTTTAACTGCAGGGAGCTGGGGGAAGGAAAGAAGAACTTTACAGGTCATGCAAAGCACACTACAATCCTACATGAACTCTGGATGTGCAAACTCCTCCAAAGCAGTCCTTATTGACCCCCTGCACTAATGAACACAGTACCAAGAAGAGCTTGCAGCCACTGAAAGCTGTGTCCATGGGTCCCAAGCATGAACAACCCTACCTGAGGGCTGACCTCTTAAGGGGTCAGATCTCCATACCCAACACCCAGCAATATCCTTGCAGGATCATGAAGACCTGACCCATAAGAATTCAGGGAGAAGTCAACACAAATGTTGACACTAACTATCCTATGAACATGCAATTTAGCTGCTCCTAATTCATCTGCTCCCCTGATCTCCATGGAGCTGGACAACATCAGGTCAGCAGTACATCTCCAGGTCCCTTGCTGTCCTCCTCATTGTGGCAGGGCAGGCTGCCCTGGCAATGCCACATAGGCAGAGCTCCTTTGGGAGCATGGTGATGCTCGTAGGATGCTGAAAATCAACATGGGCTGCACGGAGCAATGCAAAATGCAACCTTATCTGGACCTGGTCCCATCCTTGAGAGGCCTCTGAACATCAGATAAAGAAATAATCTATTTTACCCACTGGTAGGGCGCTCTGAGAGAGAACTGTTTTAGATGGGGGCTGTGTTTTGTGGGTAATTGTGCACACGAGAGACATGAGGTGAAATTTCTGCTGTCCCATAGGCTCTCTTGGGTATCCATGCTTCTTCTCCTCACACACCTTGTTTCCCTCCCCAGGGTGGACATCCCAGCTCCAGCAGTGTGGAGAGGACTGGGGAGAGAGGCAGCCAAGCTGGGTGGAGCTCGCCGGGGGGAGCTGAGCTGGCCAAGCTCTTAGCACTCCTCACTTCAGCAGCTGTGGTATTCAAATGCACTTACGTTGTAGGCTTTGACGATCAGCTCAATGATATTCTTGGAATCTTTGTGCAAAATCTCCACTGTTGTTCCAGGAATCAAAGTGGTAAAGTTCTTAAAAAAAAAAAAAAAAAGAAGAAAAATTAAAATGTTGAGGTGCAGAGAGGAAAGCAGAGGATGAGGAGGGATTGACCCCATGTCAGAGACACAGGCCACACACACTGCCCCATCACCCAGTGGTGTACATGGTATGATTTGGTTCCCATTGACACAGAGCTTTCAAAAGCACTTTCAAAGCACTGCTAATGAGGCATGTCAAATATTAAACAAAGCTCATGGCCATGGGCAGGGACAAACAGACCTGGCTCTGCTGCTGCAGGGGGCAAGACCCAGATGCTGTGCACTCAGGAGAGCTGGCACTGCAGGGAGGGAGGGGTGGCTGTCCCAACTTCCCTGACAACCCTGAGCACCCCCAGGAGAGGGGGTGGAGAACAAGCTTAGCCCTCCCACTCCCCATGGGCAAACAGCAGCATCCAGACCATAGCAACACGGCTGCTTGTTGTTCCTGCTTGAGCCTCGAGGGCCTCGGCAGAGGTTTCCAAAAGTAACCCCGCCTGAAACACCACCCCTGCATCTGCAGAGCAGGGAAACCCCGCAGGGCAGCTCTAGACACAGGTCGGTCATTGTGCCTTGGGTCAGCTTTCCTTTTGGAGGGGAGAGCGGGAATGGCAGGAGAGTTCAAATTGTGTGTGGCACATCAGGGCCCTGGACTCGGTGATGGAAAAACACAGCTGGGCAGAAAGGCTGTGCATGATTAGGTAATGGGATTAAGTCACTGCAGAATGGGCCGAGCAGGTTTCTGCTCTCTGGCACGCTGCACGCTGGCAGCCGTCCGAACATCCAGATTAACATGGATTCTATTTTAGGTCTTCACATGCTCACTAACACATATATATCTGTTTGCTCTAAGAAGCTTTAGTGCTTTCTGCTGAAAGGACTAGCAGGGCTGAGCCTTGCCTGCCTGCACCGGGCAGCCTGTGGCCACATGCATGCACCCTTACCACTGCACACACGTGTTTACCACTGCACACACACGTTTGCAGCTGCCTCCACTCCCCAGGGCCTCAAGAGGCGTTTCAGTCTCCCCCCAGCCCAGGCAACTCGGCAGCACTTACCTTGTACAGGATGTAATGGCTTTTTGTAACAGCGAAAATCAGGTGGATGTTGTTTTCAGCAAGTTTTTCCCCAAGAAGTGCCAGGGAGGGATAATCCTAGAGGAAAAAAAAAGGGCACAAAGACTGGTGGGTAACACGGAAACAAAGATTAATTTCATTGCTCTTCTCTTCCCAATAGCAAAATTCATTCCAGACACATGGTGTGTTTTGTGTGGGATGAAGTCCCTGATGTACCAGCACAATCCCAACTGAAATAGTAGAAATCTGTTAAATATTTCTACTGCACTCTTCACTAAAATACATGACTGACAACACCATTAGCCACAGCAACACCCAAAACACTGGGTTTATTTCTTCCCCCTTTCTACTTTGCCATCAGCAGATGCACATGTGCTAAATGGCTGCTACCTCGAGGGGTGCAAGGCAGGGAGATCTAGAACTGCAGAAAGCTGAAATGTATCATTTTTTTTTCTCCCAAAGCAGAAACATCCATCGCCTGTTCTTTCTGCATACTGGGACCATAAAGAGATTACAGTAAGCTCTTTAATTCTGCAGATTTCCCAGGCAGAGAGGATGGCAGGGAGACACTGCTCTAGCAACAAAATAACAAACCAGGGCTCAGTTTCAAGAGACCAGCTTGAGTTTAAAACTCCCGCCTGCTTCTGAAGTGCTGTCCTCGGAAAAAAACACCGCATTTACTTACAGACTGGAGGGCTGATTGAGAGTCTCTGAGATTCAAACACGGACACACCAAGGCAGCACCCCCATGCCAGCTCCCCAACATTAACTCCACGTAAGGGAGCCAGTTTTGGGACTGTGCTCCCTTATGTATACATCCACTTGCTAGGATTGCACAGGGGGTTCCACTGCAGAGCCCAGCTTCTGGCCTTAACGCAGCCACCCAAATTCCTCTCCCTTTCCAGGGTGACATTCAGGAACAAAAATCATAATTAGTGTATGTGATCTGCTGAATAAAGCACCATTCTGCAGAAGGATGTGATAATGAGGTGGCAGGCAAGTGCTCATTCATCCCAGAAGTTTCCTCCCCTGAGTTAAATTTTAAAAAAGGGCTAGTTTGCCTGTTTATTACTAAGACTCAAGTTAGTGTTGTGCTCAAAGGCTGTGAATAAGAGGAGCATTCTGTTGTACTTGCTAGTGTAGCCACATCAAGGTAGATACAGGCTCCTCAGAAGAGCCTGACAGTCCCCTGGACATTTCAGAAAAGGGATGACATATTCTATGTTTCCTCTACACTTTTCAGGCAAAATGTAATGCTCTTCAGGATACCAAGTTACTTTTCTCTCCCTTGCAATGAGCCCTGAAGGAACTCACTAAGTCACCAACTCATTTTTGAACATCATACAGAAGCATTCACTGTGGGGGAATGCCTAAGGGAACAGCAAATTTTATTTGCAAATTGCAGAAGCTGGGTCAAACCAGGCACCGCATTTGCCAAAAGCTGCTGGAGTGGGGGCTGGCTGGTCTCCAGAGATGTCCACCAACCCCCGAAGTGTCCAAGGGCTGGGCCCCGTGCCCCGCTCACCAGCTGGCTGGACGCGCTGTACTCGTTGGCTTCATTCAGGTGGCACTGGCCATCGTGGGGCTGCACCAGCCCCCCCAGCTTCCCATCCAGGGCTATGTGGGGCACATCATCCGTGGTGAAGACCAGCAGGTGAGACGCCTCCTTACGCCAGCCGATCTTCTCCTGGGAGAAAGCAAACCCTGTGAGACAGCGGCCTGCCCCTGCCAAGCCCACGCTTCACCCCTCACCCTGCACATGGTCCCAGCCACGTGCCTGGCCAGCAGCAGACCCATTAGCATTAATTAGGAGAGTACCATGCTCCTGTCCTCCCATCCCTGGTAAGCAAACAAAACGTCAGGAGCCCATCCAGCATTTCCCAGCGTCTCCTTCCAAGACGCTTACTTTAAAAGGCATGAGGAGGTATGCGGACTGTCCACCAGACCTTCTCTACCCAGCTCCAAGAGTAAGAATTTCAGCTGCTTTTACAGCCAAAGGAGACCTGCCAACTTCCTCCACACGCATTTAATCTGACCTTGTTTCCTCAGCTCTGTGGAGCAGCCAATGCAACAGCAAGAGCTGCAATATCCCCACTCAGCATTTTCATTACTGCCCACTCATAAACGCTGTTTCTGAGCTGTGATGGACAAAGTGAGGTCCCTGCCCGAGGGGACTGGCTTTGGTGCACCCACATTCATGCCCAGGCACTCTGCCCTGATCCCCTTCTGCACACATCTCCTGGAAGCCATGGTGCCTCTGCTATTTCATTGTACACCTCTACACATGCCCCAGACAGCTCCATCCCCCTGTACCACAACCCAGGAGGGCAGGGATGCACACAGACAGAGCAGAGCAGGGACCTTTGGCATTGGGCACTAATCCCACACAATCACTCTGCACAGCTCCGCTCTGAGAAACTTCTGCCTATTTAAAAACATGGTAGTGTCAAGACATGCTGTAGTGGTCCCTATGAAAGCACTGAGGTGTCAAGCACAGCACGTGAAGTGTCCTCTGCACCCTCCTTGGTCCCTCTGTGCAAGGACTAGACATGATGACTGTCTTTGCATGAAGAGAGATGCAGGGACAGATTTTTTTCAAGTAAAGGTGGGTACGATTTAGATTACAAACATTTCCCTCCCATGGAGCTTCCCCAGGTTTCCAAGTTTTCATCAGCCCAAGAAGCAGATCTGTGCCTGTAACAGCACACTGAAGCACTTTGTTGCAATGGAAGTGGAAGGAAATAGAGGCGCCCAAAGGAAGTTTTTGCAAATCACAGTGCTTCAGCAAACCCCCCTCTGCTCAGTGGCTGCTCCTGCTGCCAGGTCACTGCCAAGGTGGGTGGCCTGGGGTCTTGCTGCTGACCACAGCAGGGAGATCCTGCCATGGCACAGACTGGAACCAGAAAACCCCATCGCCCGGAGCTTCCCCTTGGGCTGGCCATGCTGCCCATCTGCAGGCAAAGACACGGCCCCAACACCTTCCCTGCCCACACACTTCCAGCATCCTCCTCGGTCCAGGCCCTGGCTCACAGCACCACCACAGAAATCCTTTGGGAAAGCACAAGGAAAAAGCTAGTAGAAGGTCACTGATGGGAACATGGTGCAGATGGAGATACCAAACTCCTCCAGAGCTACTGCTCAGCTTTTTTAGGAAAACCCAGACTCTGTCCTGTTTACAGGAAGGTGCTGGCCCTTCCTATGGAAAGCCCTGGCATGGGCAGGGCAGGAGGGCAGAGGAGGCAGAAGGGTGCAGAATCACGTCTGCCAGTGCAATTTTCGCCTCCAAATGTGAGTCATAGCCCAAAGCCTGCTGATCTTTCCAATAAATATAACTCTTGCCTCAGGGACACTATTCCAGAGTAGATGCCTTTTTCCTCCCTATTTCAGAAGGTTTCTTTTCTTTAATGACATTTTAAAGACCCCCACGATGCATATAAGGCCATAGGAAGAAATCTTTGGCAACACACATCCTTTACCATGCACCGGCACGTTACAGTCCAGCTCAGGAAGCAATGAGGACTTTTTTGCTCTGGGAAGCAGGATTCATTCCACTGAAGTTGCCCCACTGGACAAAAGGCTAAAACTTCATGCCAAAATGTAACTTCTTAAGAACTCAACCCAAAAGTGATTACAGCTCTAATAATGCAAGAGGCAGTTTTCAGTCTACTCAGCCACCAGACAGAAGCCCATCCAGTTCACTTTTCTTTGAGTATCCAAAGCTGATTTCTTTTAAAATTATTAAGGCCAAGAAACTCCCAGAGAGATTAGAAGGATTAATCAGAGTTTCATTTCCTTAGAAATGTGCTGCACACAAAGAAAAGGAGCTGCATTCAAGCAGCAGTTATGAAGTCACTTCGGGGGTGCTGGTGCTGGTCACCTGCCTGCTAAGCCCACCTTTAAATCACGGGCCAAGCATTCCTTTGCAGACAAACTCTCCATGCCTCCGACACAGTTTCCCACATCAACAATATCAAAACTGCTGAGGCTGCTCAGTTCAGGAGCTCACTCCCACAAAGCAATGAGCACCCACAGTTTCAGTGCCAATGTCCAAGCACAAAAAGCATGTGATGCCTCAGAGCATTGAACCAGGGTGCCTTGGATGGGCTGGCCGAGTCAGTGCTGATCCCACACCAGAAAAGCTGTAGACCTATGAAAAAAGCCCCCCAAGGAGGCTGGCATGCCAAGGAGCATCTCACATTGCCTCTGCCAGTGGCTTCCAGGCGCTGGAAAATACAGCTCTTCAGCATGCAGTTTCCACTGAGAAACCCAGAGCAGCACTCTGCTCCGCTTAAAGCAAATAACCAAGGAGAATTTCATTTATTTTTATTGGACTGGGATTGTTGAACAAAAAGCCCTGCGCTGATGCCTACCCCCTCATCTGGCTTTTGATCCTTATGGGATAAGAAGGATTTTTAAAGCAGGGGTGGGACTGGACCGAAAGCAGAGTAACATGTTTCCACAGGGCTGGGGATGCTACGGATCCTGCCCCTACTCCTACGACCAGTTGCAGTTGCCTTCTGTACCCCAAAAAAACAGCTTCTCACTCCATACAGCCAACAGTGACTGGCAAAACTACCACAGCTGCCTCAGCACAGCTCTCCAAATACTATTGAAAAGGCTGCAAAGCCTGTATTTCCATGCCTGAATAAATATCTACATTTATACTTTGGGCACTGAATAAAATCCATTCAATTGCCAAGACTCAATTGCCAGGAGACCCCCCCTGGATTCATCAATTTGTCAAAAACCTCACCAGTTTCTCAGGTGCAGATCTTTTTGGAAGCAAGAAACAGATAAAGGTGCAAGGCAAGTATGCCTTAGGGATCAAAAGCCAAAACCTCCTTCACTTGGTACTGCTCTGAAAGGCACCTCAGTGTCTCCCAGATGCCTTGGCTATCTCCGCATGCCAGTGTCTAGCAAGCACCAATCAAAACCATTCGAAAGGATGCTTTATTTTCCAATCTAGCATTATCTCCTTGCTGCATCTTAGCATGTAAGATCTGAAACTTACACATGCCACTGAACCATATGAGGCTTGCACTTAGAGAATGGCAAAAACCCAAAATACTGCAAATGGAAAATGTAATTATGGAAGGTTGATTAATATTCCTGGCTTACTATTTTAGCATCAGAATAAAGGCTTATTGTCTCTGGCTCTTTCATTGCCTCCAGAATAACATTTACCATATCTTCATCTTTCAGAAAGGAGCAAAACTCTGGGCCTGCTCCTTTGTCTGTATTAGCTGTACAAACTTTCTCCACTCCTTGGGTTGAAAACCAAGCCAAAGAATGACTTGAGTGCTACAGAGCCCTTGGGCAGCTCATGCAGCAGAAATGCTTACTATGTACTACAGTGTAAAAACACATAGTCAGTGCGGGAGGTATTGTTTCTGACACCTCAGAGGGGGAGGAGAAGACCTTGTTTAGACACCATGGCTTGGAGACAGCGAGGCTCTGCTATGCCATGACCAGCTCTCCCAGGGACAACCCCCTTGATGCCCAGCACAAAGCACTTCCTGGGTAACACGCTGCATGTCCCCAAGGCAGGGGACTTCCTAAGGTCATAACTACCCTGGAAAAAGCTGGAGCATGCCAGTGAGATGCAACGGGGTACCACAGCAGTGATGAGGAAACCCACCTCAGAAGTCATCAAGGTACCCATATGCTGCTCCCCTTGAGTGGGGGGAAATAGTTCCTGAGTTAACAGAAACTACTGTCTGTTTCTGAGGGTTTCATCCCCATGATCCTCCATTAGTCACTGCAGGATGCAAAATTCCATGCAAAGAACATCCTCATCAGCAAGCTGCACTTCGCTGCCACCCCAGGTGTCTGCAACCCTCACCCATCTCAGTGGTGTTGAGCCTCACCACAACCACGGCCGCCAACCAGTCTGGGCCATCGCTTAGTGACCGCAAGGGAAATTAAGCAATAAGTTCCCATTTTGACTATGGGACCAAACATCCTAATGTCACTCAGCTGCCCTGAAATTTTGGCTTTTTTAACTCTGGACAGACAGAGTCTTTGCTGCTCATGGCTGCGATCAGAGGCAGCTGCCCTGGGACTGCCGAGGCAGCACGAGTCACGGCACAGCCGGTTCTCCTGCCTTGCACACCAGTCCCATGGACTTCCTTTCCCACACCCAACCTCCAGTAATTAATTAACTGCTGTGGCTGCAGAAGTTCACTGTCGTGACCTGCCACATCATGCCAACAGCATGTGCAAATGCTCACCTTTGCTCACCCTTCCTAGAGGTGAAATTCATTCCTGAATTTAGATGGTACCTAAAGTCATCTTCTAAATTTAGAAGGGACCAGGCTCTGCATTCAAGAAGGACAGTTAAAGATTTTGGTCCTTACCAACAGTCTGAGACTGGCACAAATATACAGGAAATATCTTGCAGGTCTCCTGCCTTCCACCAACACTTCAGAAATTACTCCTTGTGATACACACTGAAGTACTGCTGCACCATAGGGACACATTGTCCTGTTTTTGCAATAACATGGTGGAAGGGACTGCAAAAACCCACATGGAGAATGGCACAACTGAGTCACCATCCTGAGCCACCCCTGCTCTAACCATGGGAGCCACCTCTCCAAAACTGAGAAGCATGTTGTATCCAGACAATTACTGGGAGCAGCACTGTAGTTGTGCCAACAGCAATATCCGTGGGAAGATGACTGTTGGGTGGCATCAGATCCAATGGGGCAGGTTCAGCCCTGCCAAGACCATGAAGCACAGCGAAGCCAACCCAGGCAAGGAAAGATCTGGTTTCCCACATGCCTGCATCCCATTGCTCCCACAGACCATGCCTATCTCCCAGCTCCCATAATTCAGACCCAGAAGAAAACACGCCCAACCAAAAGGATTTTCAGCAAGGCTGAAGCAAACACAAAGCAAATTGCAGCAACAGGGGAAATAGCAAACACAGCCATTCCTGGTGAGCAGGGAAACTCAGACTCATGTCAGAGTGGAGCAAACACTTTCATTCATGACAAACTGGAGCAACCCAACTACTTGTTCCAGAAAGATCTTCAAGCAAGCATCTCCAAAAACCCTAAGGACATGGCTAACATGGCACCAAGCTAATGAACTCTGCTCCAGTTCTGCTGAGAGGCAGAGGGAGAGCAGGCTATCAGCACCCAGAGGTGAGATCATCCCCCCACACACAAAGAGGGAAAGCATGAGCAGTAGGAACCAGCTCCAAGCCTCAACATGGGTCAACGGCTGCAAGATGTGTTTGACACAGCCTTGAGAAACACACTGAGCTGACGTGCAGTGCTGCTGCACGTAAGTGGATGTGAATCTTAAGGATTCTGTCCCAGGTGCTCAGCACCAAAAGTCTAACTGTGTAACAAAATCTCAGCCCTAAATTTGCATTTGCAAAAGCTCCAGTTTTATCCCTTTAAACTAGAAAAAACATTAACCTTTTTTCCTTTGCCTGTTTATCTACAAAAGCACATGAAAACAAAAGCCTCTACTTTTCAAAGCATTTTTCAGTTTCTCCAAGAAAAATTTTGTAGTTACTTCCAAGAAATGGCAAACTGAAGCTTTGCCTTGGTTCAAGAACAGAGCAGAAGAAACCCCCTCCTCCTCCTCTTTTGTTTTGCTTTAAACCTCCAGAAATCAGAGCAACTCACCTTGCACACAGCAGCCTGCAAAATGGCATCGAAGCCGCCCTCTGGAGCATCTCGGTTGCGGGAAACCTTCTGTTTCTGGACTTCTTCATTGAAACGGTCGACTTTATCCGTCAGGGACAGGAGGTGGCGGAAGCCAAAGGATGGGACACAGCTGGGGAACAGCTTATAACTGTGGGAAGAACAGAGGAGTGGTCAGCTGGGAGGAACCACACCCACAGCCAAGAACTGCAGAAGTTCACCGCGCTACCAGGTTGGTCTTCAAAATTCCATTCAGAGGGTTGAAATACTTTCACAATGCTTCATATTTTGGACACTTCAATTTCTAGCTATTTCTCTACAAAACCCTTCAGTAGAGCCCGTATTTTTTTGTTTGCTGTCAGGGGCTTTGCGAAGGTGAAGTTTCCAGAGATCCCACCAGGACTGAACATCTCTCTCCACGTACGGTGCCAGCAGAGACACCGAGCACCAGCGCACCCTGGACCATGCAGCTCTGCAGTTTCAGCATTCATAAAGGGCTTTTCACTGGGAATCTGCAGTCAAGGATGTGGCCTAGTGATAGAAAGGCTGCATTTTGGCAGATCCACACTCCCCAGCAGCCCAGGAGGGCCATGGGAGGCATGTCCCATGCCTGCAGAACCAGTAGGCTGGTATCAAAGGGCAGGAGCATTACTGCTGAGAGCTACCTTTCCACTCTTCTGCAGTATGGATTTTCACTGTCATCCAGTTTTCTTGCCAGTATGAGCCACCCTACACCCACTGCACATCACCAGTCACCTGGCAACTGCCCAGTACGAGATGCAATAATAATCAACACCAGCTCATGCTTCCTCCCACTCTCCCTCCAAGCCAGTGAGCAAACACCATCTCTGCTTCCCAGGGCGCCAGCGGAGCAGAAAGGTAGGAGGGGCACCCTAAGGCAGAGAAATGTTTTGGCAGGCTACCAGGAAACCTTTTTTTTTTCCATACAAAACCATGAAAAGGCAGTTTTGGTGCTCACCTGGAGAGCTCAGCAGAGCAGCTCCTGTGGCGTGGGAAATCAGTGAGTGTGTGCAGGGGAAAGGGATAGGAAGGGTTAAAAAGAAATGTGTTTAAAAAGGAGTTGTCCTGGCACTAATTCACTCTTATCTTCAAACATATAACCCAGACTACAATTAAAAACCTCTGCTGACATATGACCCACTATGGGTAAGTTGCAAGAGGCTTTTTACACAAAGGAGTATTTAAGATTTACCATCACTGAGAACTCAAATCCCTCACAAGGGACTTCAGAGCAGGGATTTCCATCCACGCAGCCACACACATACCTTACCACAGGGCAGGTCTCACTGCCCTGGGCTTGGTTGGCAATTAGAGCCATCCCTTTTGATCCATGATCCATGTCCAGACCTGCATCCCACTCGCACCCAGGGCAAGGCAAGGAGTTTGATATGTCTGAAACCTCTGCCCTGCAGGGTCTCAGCAAGCTGTCCTTAGCCCATCAGGACGCCGAGTCAGGAGCAGAGGCGATGGAGGAGGCGTAAGGGAAACAGGGCTGCGCCCCACTCAGATCTGCAAATCAGTCACCACCACAAGAAAGAGGAGGGGAGAGCCTGGACCAGGGGCAAAAAGCACCCACTGCAGCTCGTGTTTACTTGCAGCTTTTCTTAGATGCACAACAGTTTGTTTCGACACTAGAAATAGCTGCAAACAAAACCACGCCTGACAACCCACCTCACTGCACCAGTGAGCCACATGGCAGCAGCCAGAGCCCTGTCACAGAGCAGGCTGGGGAAGGAGATTCCATCAGAGAGCCAGCACCCCTGGTTTGGACGAAGAGGAGACCCATGGCAACTGGAAGGGAGCACCTACCAGATGAGCTGCCATGGGCAATCCTTCCTAAATGTTTTCTCAAGACCAGGCTGGCTTAAGGTAACCCATAGGAAGAAAAGCAACCACCTGGGTAAAGCCTAAAGAACGCACAGATAGCCTGATCATGGTGGGAAGAGCTGAGGTGACAGCTCTGGATGTTCTTGATAAAAGGTCATCACAAGTTTCAGGTATGCCTTGTTGCTGAGGTGTCCAGTTCCATCCTCTCCTCCTTTTGCATCCATCTCCTCCTGCACGTTTCACTCTGTTTCTCTTGGCCAAAGCCATGTCACTCCAATTAAATCACACACAAGCCAAACAAAGTTTCCAAGATTTCCCCAGCTTGACCCTGTCCCCATCCCGAGGGCAGCATGAGCAGGTGTCAGAGACTGAGGATGACAGAGATGACTGAGAGGATCCTTCAGAGGCTATGCCAAATTTCTGGGAGAAGCACTATGAAGAGTGTGGTGTGCAATGCCATTGTGGCAGAGCCACCTTCCTGGCTCAGTGTGGTCACTTTTGCCTCATGATTAAAGCAAGAGTTTTCAGTGTTAAAATCTATTTCACTTTCCACTCGGGACAGAACTGCTGAAAAGAGAACACGGATAATTTTTGTCTGGTCAACAAGCAATGTGCAGTGAGATGCCAATGCTTGGTCAGTGCCAAAAGCTGGCCTAGAAACTCATAGCTGATGCAAGCTGTCTTTATCTGCCTCTCATACTTAGAGCATGCACAGAGCTTGGCATCCATGCATGAGGTGATCTTACAATGTAAGTATCCACAAATGGCTCCAATAAAAGTATTATCCTCACTGCCCTTATATGACTAGGAAGCACCCACTGATGGATGACTACAAAGGTGTCAGTGGTGACACTCTCCCAGAAGGGCACTTGCTGCTGTATCTATTCTTTGATTTCAACACCCAAACCTATCTGAGCCTGGACGCCCTTCCCTACACCCAATTTCACACTGGCATAATCCTCAATTCAATGGACTTGATCCCAACTCTGGTGTTTAAAAGGCAAACAAAAAGACTCTTGCAAAGACAGGAGCAAAAAAAAAAAGGAAGTAAAGGGACGAAGGCTCTGATATCACCACAAAGTAAACCACATCATTTGTGTCTTTTGTAATGGCCAGTTTGCTTTCCTTCCACAGCAATAAAGATGAAAAAACCTGCCTGCCACCTTCAAAACACTCTACAAGAACTCATTAATCAGCACTACAGGCCATCACAAATCTCAGTTCCTCCAAACACTTTTGTTGAGAAGGATTTACATTGCCTTGGTCTCCTTATCTGTAAAATGCAGACAAAAAGCTTAATTGATTTACTCAACGCCAAACTATGACTCAGAGCTAGGATCAGAAATCAGGAATTTCTGGCTCTGGCTCCTTTTCCTTAAAGCCTGTAAAAAAGTCTGCTATGTCTGCATCCTTTTCAGGTACTTAAAAATAGCTTCAGGCTCCCTGACATAACAGTATCCCATGTCTAGATGCAGAGATCTCCCAACAGCCACAGCAAAATTAGAAGCTGTCCTATTTTGAACTGCTCAAGTATCACAGCGACAGACATGGCTAATCATCATTCCCAAAAGCCAGGGCTGAAGTATGGTTCATTATTTAAAGCAAAAAGGCACGTGAAGACTGCAGCCAGCCTCTGTGCAAACACAGGGCTTGCCCCTTCAGGGTGCACCCACCGCTTACCCAATGCAGGGATTGTTTTGGTATCTTGGTGCTGTGTAGGAGAAAGGAGAAATGTTCTTGTCCACGAAAGAGCCAAACCCCAGACGGAAATTGCTCGTGAGCTTTCTCATCTCTTCAGCCAGCTTGGTCCCCAGATTGCGGATATTATCCAGGTCGTCGTTCATGGACAGGGAGAGATCCATCAGGTAGTAGAGGTCCACGGGATAGTCCTCCACTTGCCGCACCTGAACTCGGAACGAGGTCTGGTCACCTGCACACACACAAGGGTTGAGCACGGTGAAAAGGAAACTCCCAGCACACATGAAAATCCAGACTGCACGCTATTTTTTTTTTCCCCTGCAGGGCAGACAGATCACTTTTCAAAAGAAGAGGGTGAGGGGAATAAGCTTTTCCAAATACATCCCTTAGGAGACTAACAGGAAAACAGGTATGGACTTTGGGTCCTCTTCAGCTATGTAGTGTACTGGCTGTCTCTGTTTTAGCTCTTTGGAGGCATGGGAAAGGGTCTCTCCATCTCATCTGAGATAACATCTAAGGGAAGCACACATGAAAAACACTGTTGCCCTGTGTTGCAGTCCAGGGATGTTTTCCTAGAAAACGGGAAAGAAAAGCAGAGTGAAGCTTAAATGGATATTTCATTTCATTCATTCACTGAATCACTGCCCACACTTACTTGGGTACATTCTCAAAACTAACCAGGAGCAGTCCAAGAAGTTCTGCACAAAAGAGAGAAGGAGGTGGAGCAGGAGAAGGAAGAGAATCAGGAGAAAAGAGCCAGCATGAGGTGAATGCAAGATGTCTTCTGAGCTGTGCAGGGAAGTCAAGGTGAAGCAGACACAGAAGAAACATCTTTGAAAAGTAGCTCCCCCCCCAAAAAAGAGTTGGAGAAATCAGGGCAACAGGGAAGTGAACTGGGAAAAGAAAGTTGTTAGGGTCACGCAGGGAAGCACTGAGGCAGAGGTGAAACTTCCTGAAGTGAAGAAGGGAAGGAGCTGACAGGGCCGAGTCACAGGCTGTGCAGATGTGAAGAGAGGCAGAGGAAAGCCTGTCCCTGACCTTCCCCTTTGCCACACTGGTTTCACTAGAAATCTGGAAGGGGTGCCACTACAGGCAACGCCTACACCTCAAAAAAGCTGAAGTGGCTTCAAAGTGAACTTATCAACTTCTCACCAGATGGACCTTACTGGAGCCAGACAGCGGGTAGCAAAAGTTTGCCTTTCACTTTGCTAAGGGAGGGGTCTAAATAAAATCCCAAACCCCAACCTCACAAGCCAGGCTTGTTTGGAGATCCCATGTTCCCAGCTGCCACCCTGGCCCCTTTTCGCGTTCAGTGGAGTCTCAGCCCCAGGGAATTGGATCCTTTCAACACCAAGCTCCCACTTCTGCCCTCTCCCAGCCCTTCATGGCCAAGGCTGAACTTGGGGCAGTGGCAGGTTCTGCAAAACACTTGTGGCTTCCCCTCTTCTTCCCCAGAAATGAAACTCACATTCTTTAGTATTGTGAAAACATTTCCCTAACCACTGTGTTGTTCTCCTCCTTGTGCACAGCAGCACAGCTGCTGCCACTTACTTCCAGGCCAAAACTGCCGTGCTGGCAATGCACGGCACGAGGGGCTCTGCAGCCTGGCTGGCAGAGCCCTGCCTGGCACCTGGGGTAGGCTGCACCAAGCTAGGGCTCCTCAAACAACACCCTCCTTCTCTTTAAGCACTTCCCTGCAATCTGCTCCAACCCCACCTGGAAAAGGCAGGGCTGCAGGAGGCACCCTGTGCAAACATGCACCTGTGGATACTGCCCAGCTGTAGGAAGCAGGAAGCTCGTGCCATAAATATTCCTCCTTATTCTCCCCAGCTTTCTTGTCCAGCAGGAGCAGGACTTTGCTGGCACAGGGCTGGGATGTGGAGCGCAGCAGGTGCTCCAGGTGGGCCTCACATTGTACCTGGCATGGATTTTGTGGGGGAACAAAGAAGAACATAGTGCATGTAGTGCAAAACCTGTTAGCAGTGATTGAGGGTAAAATACCATGATTGCAAGCTTGACTTTAATTCAGTGCTGCAAAAATGTGTTTAAATCTGGGAACATTCATTCCCATGCCTCTGTTTTTCATTCCTACATATTTTTCCCACTGGAAAAGGGGATGTGTCCTCTGTATTTTGCAACATTTTCATTTCCAAAACACTGTTCTTCCTGCCAGAAAGGGTATTTGGGATGCTGTGATCAAACATGCTTCTCTTAGTAGTTACGAATTTATTAGTCCCTGAGAAGCACCAAAACCAACAGGATCCTGTGGCTGGTTCTTCTTTCATTCCTAACTGCACAAACCAATTATGTGAGAGAAAATATCGCTAATGTATGTAGATGTAAGTGCAAAAGAATTTATTATTCTCTGTGGACAGTATTACTCTCACACTTCTAGGGATAATCCAGCCCCCTCCTTCCTCACGTACTGTCACCACCATCCTCTCCTTAGGGCTTTTACTGAAAAGTTTTAAACTCAGAGCTTAGTTCAGAGATTTTTCTTGGCTACCATCACACAGAGACAGTGCAGAAACTGGAAAAATTGATTTTGGTCAATTTTAGAACATAAACTCGACAATCATCCTTATCCAGCTTATTCCTGCTTGGTGAGGTGTATGGTGTGATGGGCAACACAGTTTGCATCTATTCATTTTTAAGTCCTTTTACACTATTTCTATTTCATTTTACTAGGACACACTGCTTTATAGCTGGACTCAAGATCAAAAAGCAATATTATAAAAACTAAATGCTCAATCCAAAAGCTATCCTGTAAGGACATCAATTAAGGGCCTTTGGAGTTTAGCTGAGGACAAAGATTTGGGGATGTGACTTCTGCCACAGGATGATGAGATCAAACTGCCTGGGTGGGAACAGCAAACAATTGACAATCCACTCCCTTCTGCTTTTGCTTAGCAGTCTAAGAATAAAAGATCACCATTGCCACAGACTGCCGCGTGAATTCATCTTTGAAATAGCACACCCCTCATGCCCAAAATTAAATCAACATTGTCTCCTTTTTGTCTTGGGTTCACAGGGTGAAACCCGTTCTCCTGAGCTCAAGGATTAACGGATAATTTAAACTGGGGCTGCTAATACAAGGGTTTAGAAAGTCATCAACCCGAAGGTGAAGTGCTGCCCAACATCAAAAAGAAAACAAAAAAGGGAGATATTATTACAAACATCTAGGTTTGTCCCTCCTCCTGCAATGACTCTGATGCTCTGCAAGAGGAACACAGGGAGGGGAGTTCACTGGCTCAGCATGGGAATTGCTGCAGGGGTCCTCAGGGTGATTCCTGCAGCTCAGCCCAGACCTGGAGGGCTTCTCCATCACAAAGAATTGAGGATGGCCGTGAGCATGGTCCCCACAAGGGTGGGCAGAAGCAGCACACCAGCCCTGTGCAGCCCAAGTTTTCCAAGAGCACAGACCCCAGGAAGCCACAGGGAGATGGATCCCCACACCCTGCCACCAGCTGGAGTGGTGGACATTGGATGGGGAAAACTGCCAGGGATTAGGAATGCGGAATTCGCTGAGCACCGGGCACTGCGCCTGGAGGTGGATGTACAGGAGGTGAGAGGTGGAAGCTGAGCCAGCCCTTTCTGTCAGGAATTGCCTCAAGAAACAGCAGTAATAACAACTCCCTTTTGCTCCCTTTCCAACACAACATTCAGTGGCAGAAGCCATGCATCCAGTTGTATGTACAGCGGTGACTGCTCTCAGGTATCTGATTTTAAGGCTTTGAAGCAATTTTTTTTACATTTGAGGGTCTGACCAATGACAGCTAATGAAGTTAGTTGAGAAACATGACAACTTCTACTTACACAGCTAAAACAAAAACTCCTACAGCAACTGGTAGGCTCTGGGAAAGCACTGGTAGCATGAGCACCAGCTCAAACCCCTGTTTTTCTTGGGCAAAACATCAATATTTCACTTTTCTGTATGCTCATGAGAGCTGTCACAAAACTGTAAGCCTTAGAAACCCACACCAATCACTTATAATGAATCAAGTTTTTATATTTGCTTCTTATCTTCGCAATAAAGAGCTTTTTTTTCCCCCTTCAGAAATGTCAGCTGCCAAATTTTTGCAAGAATTCTAAACCCACATTAAAGCCTCCCCCCACCATGCAAAAACTTTTGATAACAAGCATGCTTGCATGGCTCAGATGAGCCGTTCCCTTCTAATTTTTAATTAAAAGGAAGAGATTGAAGAAAAGTGATGGCTCAGGAGAATGAAAGAGGGACCTGGCTACAGTCCAAGGCCTGAGTCACAAGTTCAAATCTCCATCTTCTGCCTTGATCCCATAGCTCTTTTGCATACCGACAGAAAACAGATATGTGGGTTTGTTTCCAATTTATAGAAGGAGCATGTCTTAGAGTCATGCCCTGGCTGCTTAGTGGAGGAACCAAAGTTATTTTAACTCCTTCCATGCAGTGATTCCATTTTTAAGCTGAGCAGGTTCCTTTTAAACACATGCAAGTGTTAAGACCATTACTGGTAGCAGTTGTGGGTGGGCTTTGACTGACCTTGCCCAACAGCAGAGCCCTCTCACAGAGGACATGTGCCCCAGCCCCAAACCTGTTTGTGATGCACCACCAAAATTCACAGGTATGGAAGGGGCCAGCAGTCACCTGCTTTAGTGGGCTACAAGGCCACGAGCTACAATGTGCTCTTGGCATGTCCTGGCCACCCTTTCTCCCTCCCCCCACACCCCACGGAGCCGCTGGGGACTCACCAGGACGAAGATTCAAGGCGACCTTCTGAGGCGTGATCTGCGTGACGTCCAGGTGGCTCTGGCCGGAGCCCTTGCTGCTCAGAGGGACGTTCTTCACCACGCTGATGCTGCTGCTGGGGTTCTCGATGGCGCCGGCACAGCCGTTTGCTATCAGGTTCTGCAGGAAGTCGCACCGGGATGTGATGGACTTCGTGCTGCCGAAATCCTGGGGGTAGGGAACAGACAAAAAGGAAGTGGAGGGGAATACATCAATCCCACAGCAGGGGCTTTGCTTTGACATGCTGGTATCTTACGACAAGGAGATGACAAGGAGAAGCTGGTGTCCTTTGGGATGACTGTACTTGGAAGGAGCCTGCACTGAGCCTTGAGCCTTTCAAAGGGATTGACCAAAAAAGGAAATTCTATGAGGGTTTGAATGCTGAATTTGCTCGCAGAGAAAACAGAGAAACAGAAAGCTAAGCCTGCGTTTTCAGCCCAGCCACAGCAGCAGCACCTGTTCCCAGCCCTGGCCACAAGAGAGCAAGGCAAAGCAGTTGGTTTGCTGCAGGGACAGCCCACTGCCATCCCTATTATTTTATGCATGTGCATCACCTCAAAGGAGCTTTGCAAAGGACAGAAGAAAGGACAAGGAGGTGGCACTGAGGGAAGCAGGACAAACCCACCAACCCAGAGAGGGCCAAGTAAAGATGTGAAGTTGAAGGCAGGCTGGGTAGTTCCAGGGACCTGCATCCTCTTCCCTGGGCGAGACACTGCACATCCCCACACAAGCACTGCGTGCAGAATAAGGGAAGTGGGAGAGACTTCATGGGAGCTAGTTAAAATGCAGTCTGTGCCCACCACAGGCAGCAAGGCACAGGCAGTGGCTCACTCCCAAAGGATGGCCAGGAGTCTCCCAGCACCCATCCCAGAGCTCCAGCCCTTGCTGCGAGCCCCATGCGTGGTGCACAAAGCAGCCTTGTGCAGGGCAGCACTCAGGAACAGCCGGGAACACAATGCACCCTTTTGCAAAGAGCCTGTTTGTTAGAATGCCTTTTTTTTTTTCTCCCCAAAAGTGCCAAAGGGAACAAGTCACATGCCCAAAACTCACTGGATTTTCAACAGTCGATTCCTACTTATTTCTGCACTACAATAGAGACAACCCTCTTCAGCTCCAGGGCTGAGGGACTAATACAACATGAAATAATGCAGAGAAGATGCTTGCAGCCATGCCAGCCCCTCCTTCAGCTGTGCAGCCAAAACCAGTGTGGGGCTGAATAAATCTCACTTATTGCTGAAGCTCCAGCATGGCAGAGGACAGGAGAGACATCAAGGAGGGAGGGGCTCTTGACAGATCCTCGTGGGGTGATCTCCAGGGGTCCCTCAAGGACAGGCTTGGATACAGGGCCCTGGGAGACAGACAGAGGCTTCCAGCTGCATTTTTCTCACTACAAGGTCCCAACGCTATTTGAAAAATGCGAGATTTGCATTCCAGCATCCAGCAGCGGGGTCCAGCCAAGAAACCGACGACGGCACATCAGATGGATACGAACACAAATTTCTTGGAACACGTCGTGTAAACAGACGAACTTCCAAAAAAGGAGGACTGGGACTATTTAAATCATCTCCAGCATGACAAAATAAAAATCAGAATCCCTCACAAAACTGAAAACAACGCCCAGCCTTTCAGAGCCGCACATTTGAGGCAGCCTTGGAGAAAAGTTTCTCTTGCATTTGGTTTTACCTGA
Organism: Aleadryas rufinucha; assembly: GCA_013397815.1. Lineage (NCBI taxonomy): Eukaryota > Metazoa > Chordata > Aves > Passeriformes > Aleadryas > Aleadryas rufinucha. The sequence goes on from VZTH01010186.1 coordinate 641,447, forward strand.
AATCAGCAAAAAGCTGGTGGGGTCCAGGTGTTCTCCTGGGCCTATCCACCCAGCAGCAGGGCACCCAGGGGGAGATGCTCTCCTGCTCTCCCAGTACCCAGACCACAGCTCCAGGTGAGCACCTCTGCCAGCTCAGTTCTGTTGCCACCTATTAGAAAGGACACTCCAACTGTGCAAAAAGCAACACAAACAGCCCAGGGGCACAGCTGGAACATTTAGTTACTCTCAAGTAATTAACACTGGAGAGAAGCATCCAGACAGGACAATATTTAGGGCTGGTCACATAACTGCAGCTTCTATCAGGTGTTTCCAAGCCTTCCCAGGGTCTGCTGCAAAGACTCTGAAGGAAGTCCAGGAGGTCGAGGGAAAGCCCCTACACAACTCTTAGGTTGGCAGCACCTTTGTGCTCCTCCAGTCCCCAGTTCCCCCTTGCTTGACCCAGCTATTCCCTCTTAAACTTTCTTCTAAAATGGGTCCAGAGGACTTGCCACAGGGTAGCAATTTTTAAGCTGTAGATCCAATCAAATCCAGCTATTTTCTTGCTCAGTGAAAAGCTGTATTACCTGAGGTGGAAGAAAATACCCACCCTCAGGGGTGCAAGCGCCCAAGGGGAGGGTGGTGCAGCTCAGCACCCAGGGGTGCAGGACTGACCCCTACTTCAGCTTGATTTCTTACCCAGGCAGAGTAACACTGATCGGGGGGTGATGGTGGCCTTGGGACAGTCCCAGCAATCACCACTGCACCCTGTGAATGAACACCCAACCTGCACCCAGAGGTCAAAACCCAAAGCCAAAACTGGGGCTACCAGGTACCACCCAACTCTAGTGCAAGGTTTTCTGTGACAGAGAAAATCAAGGCTCATGGCGGTTCAGTTAAAGGGAAAAAGGATGAGCAGATCTGGAGAGTAAAGGGCATTGCACAGGTCCAGACAGCTCACGAGGAACCACACCAAAAGGCAGCCCCGCAGCAGCTCAGACGCAGCACGCTGGTGCAAACCCCAATTTTCCCCAAGCAGGGAACACCCTGCGGTTAGTTAAGCAATTCAGTGTGCCCACATACCTGCCAACCGTCCGCCTGCAGGCCTGCTTGGGCAAGCAATGCAGCAGACGCCCCGCACGAGCAGGAACCACCCCAAAGATTGCTTCGTGCCACAGAGGAGCCCTGGCTGGGAAGGTCCCCCAGCCCCTGCCAGCAGCTCGGGCTGCTCCAGCCCCTCGGGCAGTCGCGGTCCGGCCTCACAAAGGCGAATGCACACAAGCAGGCAGAATGAATGGAGACAGCAGCATGACAATTACATGCTCATCAGCTTGACAGTTTTAAGACAAATTGCTTGGTTCATGCTATAAAAATGGAGAATAGCACTCACTGTATCTAATATCTAACTCCTGACTAGGCATGTTCCTACTATTTTTTGCTTTAATCAATGCAGTTCTGCATTAATTCAGTCTGAAATATGCCTGCTTTCTCCATTTAAAAAAACTTGACGTGTTCCCTTTAGGAACATCCTTGATTTTCTTTCCTCATTCTATAGGCATACATTTCTGAGATGGGAGAGGATGGGGTAAAAGCACGTGCTGGAAAACAGAGGGTGCCATTGGGGAAATTTCCGTTCACTTACTCAAAAACGATATTTCAGTTTAATTTATGTGTATCTCTGGTTTGCATGTACACACACAAATGCATCCACATAGGTAATGGATAGGTGAACACAGTTCAACCACCTCACAAACACACCTAAGAAACAAGAGGAGCCTCTGCACACTGGCACACTGCTCCCCAAAGCAGCAAAAAAGAAAACGTAATGTTGAAAATTCCCCTCCCATACTGGTACACCCAAATGCTCTTTTGGAGAGCTTCTCTCCCTGCAATGACCCCAGGCAGGTTTATCACAATCACAACCCCCACCTGTCTGTCACACCTGCCCTGGCAGCTCAGGGGACAGCACTGAAGCCACTCCAGAGCTCCCTGTTCTCCCCAGCAAACCCAACAAGTCCTGCTCAGCCTGGGCAATCAGGTGCCACTGCAAAAAATTCAACAAGCGTCCTCCTCTCCCATGCATGGAAACCAGGCTGCCACAGAGCTCACCGCAACCCCACAGGCCAGTGTGCAGCTTCCAGTCAGAGTATTTTATCAGCACCACATCAGCAGTTTCTCATCATTTCCAGCTTCTCCTGGACCTTGCAGATTCCTCAGGTTCCAGCGTGGATGGAAAGGCTGCAGCAGTCTCCATCATCCCAAGAGTCATTCTCCTTCAGAGCCCTGTTTCAAGGCATGCTCAGGTGATGGTTAAGGCCACATATTCACACCTCCTCTTCTAAGTGCCACTGAAATCACCTCCTTTAAGGCCTGCCTTTCAAGGTATTCTTCCATGAGCCAACAGAATAGATGTCTTCTCCCAGATTTCCAAGAGCCCAAAGGCTTGTGGTTAGCTCGGCAGCCCCTGGAGGCTCTAGGGCTGCTGCACACCAGAAGCTGCTATCATCAGCTCATCCATCATCACCCCTTTGGATGGGAACAGACATGCTGAGCACAAGCAGAAGTGAAAAGAAGTCCAACCAAGCCAGTGGATGTGATGCATCCTGTACCAACAGGGTAGGAGGTGGCAGTCAAAGTGAGAACACCTTGACTGCTCTGCTGTGAGATCTATCTGTACACATCCCCTTACCCTCAATTCAAGGCACTGTAAATTCCAGGGACCTTATCCCTCCTGGGCAACTACTGGGATACAGCTCCCAAACAAACAGGTATGAGGGCACCACCAAATTATATTATTCCCCAAATATTTCCCCAAAAGAAATATGAGAAGGTATACATATACAGGAAGATCAATTTTATAGATATATGTATATATATTTATATATAATGATACAATGTGTATATATATATATAAAAAACATATAACAGACATCTCTAAACATACTGTATACCTTACATACAGAATTATACTACATGTACTCATAGAATTCTACTACATATATTTTCTGACAAAATTATTAATTGTTGCCTAGAAAGTCGATAAAAGCTGGCCCAGTTTGCTCCCAAACCTGTAAAGTGAATGCAAAGGGAGCACAAAATATGCACAAACCAGCTGACTGAGGTTCTACCACAACATAACTGCCATCTGTGGAACCCACTCCAGTACCTTACCCCTGGTATTTAAACAGCAGCAGAGCTATAAAATTTGACTGGCATATATGTACCCAGGCAACATAGATAGTGAATGGCAGCTAATGGAAAAAGCTCAGGAAAACATATTAAGAGCTATTTAATAAATTTAATAACCTGACTAGGCTGCAGAAGAGGGAAAGGGAATAAGGTGGTGAAATGACTATCAAAAGAAAGTGGATATTTTAGAGTTTATAATATTACTTTAAAACTTTTTGAAGTTGAAAAACTCCAGGTATGTTTTGAAATCCCATTACCTCACCTGATGATCTCAGCTAAAGAGAAATAATTAGTTTCACACAGTACATTCTAAAAAAGAAAAATTTAAAAATACAGAATTAGAATAAGAACTTGCTAAGTTTTAGCATGTAGTGGGAACAATAGCTTTTAAACACATAGCTCTTGGCACAAAACACCTTGAAGTGTATATTTTTAAATAGCTGCTGCAGGCTAAAGGTCAGGAAGTATTACAGGACTTCCCTGTAAACACCCATCTTCCTCCTTGGCCCCTCCATTCCAGTTAGGAATTTTCTTTTTTTTGGTAACTATCCTGTTTGCGTGATAAGAGTCAGGCTGCCAGTCCCATTAGTACAATTAGTGGTCACAGTGACCACCAGATAAACATTTCCACTAGCGGCATTTTGCAGAAAGTTGTCTTTTGATGCCAAGTAAGGAAAAAAACAACAAAAAAAGCACAAGCTATTGGGTACCCATAGCTTAATAGCTGGCGTTCCTGGATCCAATCTCACCACCACAGATTAGCTGGCTGGAAGAGGAGCTCTTACAGCTGTTTACAAGATGTCTCAGAAGCAAGATCTATTGCTTCACCCTTTCCCTTCTGCACACCAATTGCCTTGCTGGAAGAAAACACCCCATGAAAGCTATTACGCTGTCAGGCAGCATGGTGTTTGCAGCATTACAAAGTTTTCCTCAGAGAGCTGCAACTGTGCTTATGAGTGAAAAATCCAGTGGAACAGACCTGGAGAGCCAGTGGCTGGGGCACCCCCCACAAGCCAGCCATACCAGGGGGATTGGAAGCCACCTTTGCCCCACATCCATCCCCATCCCCAACCCCATCCTCTGGCCTGGAGCAGCAGCTGCCCCAGGCAGCCCTGGCAGGAGGAGGGAAGGGAACAGCAGAGAGGGCAGTGCCTGCATCCTCAGCTCAGCAACACCAGCTGCAGCTGGAAGGTGAAGTGAGTGCTCAAAAGGGGACAGGGATGGCCACACTAGGGGAATAAGGGCCAGCAGGGAACAGAACAGCATCACCACTGGCCATGCCCATTGAGAGGTTCAAGATCGTCCCCTGCTCTGGGGTTCTCACATCCCAAACCCAGTTCCTGGCACAGCAGCTGTGCCTGCAAGGCTTGGTTTTCCCATGCATCTGAAAGTATCCATACTTCTTTCTTGAACACCTAGGACAGGCACCAAGCAGGCAACTGCTTTCTATGCATCAGACATTATCAGGTCTTTCACACACCTTGTTCTCTAGAAATTGTAAGTCTGCTTGATTAGACATATATTGGATTATATATACAGATCTAAACTCATGAGCAGCCCCTAGGGAGCAGGGGGAGGTATTTGCAATTCCTCACAAAGAAGGAGGCGCAATTGAATAAGAGTGAGCAGCTTCAGCATCAACACAAGGATGTATTTTCCCTCTGAAGTGCTCAGTTACTCTGTGCAACTCATGGCACCGATGCCAGAAGCATGGGTCACCCTCCCAAAAATGACACAATAGATTCAGAAAGGAGAATTATCTTTGTTACAGACAAAGAGCCCATGCCAGGCCAGGCCACGCGACAGGGGACACGTAGCAGGACACCAGCCAGGGGCTTGGGGCTTTTTAGGGAGAGAGCTTTGGAGCAAGGCTCCCTGCAACACAGAGCCCATGCAGGGATCCAGCATCCACCGAAAACAAGAAGGTGATTGAAGGGACAGAAGGACTGAAGGAACAGTGCTGCTCTGTTGAGGGTGCATGGGGGCCACTGGGGTCAAACACTTATTTCCTACGATGTCGAAGAGCTGAGGAGTCACATACACCCAAACTATGCTTGGCATGGAGCACCTGCTGCCCTCATCCAGCCCTTCCAGCACGGGACCGGGTCAGGAACAGGTAAGGTGAGAAAAGATCTCCCTTCCAGCATTACAAAAAGCATGCAAAACAAACGAGGTGTGCCCACCTACCTCCTTGGAGCACCAGGCACACTTGGGATGGATGAGGAGACACTCTTCACAGGACGTGGCGCTTCCACTGGTGCACAGATTGAGACCTTCAGCAAGAGAGAACAGGATGGGCTGAATGGTTATTCCACTCCAAAACAGTGTTTAGGGGTGTTCTGAGACATTCTTAATGCTAAATATACTAAGGTCAAACAAGAGCAAATAATCTCCCAGGAGCCTAAAAGGCAAGAGAAGCTGTAAATCTTTCTTCACCAGTAAGGAGGTCTTGTTTTCTTTTCCTTCCCCAAGGTAAATGAAAAGGACAGAAACTTGCTTTGGGGTGCTGAGAACCTCTAAAATATGACTGAATCTGATGATTTTTCTTCACTTGTTTTTAATGGTTTCTGGTTAATCAAAGAGTCCAGCTACTCGTCATCCTAATGAAATATTTCCATTGCTGTGGACAGAACACAATAACTGTTTGACCAGCCTGAAACACTGAACTGGCTGTCCAAAAGCCCCTGAAATGCTGACTTTTAAATCACATCTTTAGGCATATCTTCTTATTTTTTCTAGCTGAATATATGGGGGAGCCTCTCCCCAAAATTTTCGTATTAAAGCACTCTTAAAACATATTCGTCTCCACTTTCCACACAGGTGATTTTCACAGTGGACTCATGTTACAGTAAATTACTTTTATTTTACTACAAGAGACATTTCCACAGGATATCCAGGTTAAGCCTTGCAGTGTGTTTGCACTGGGACATGTCCAAGGCAGCAAGGGTGGAAGACACCGAGGGCTCTCCCTGCCCGTGATCCCAGCAGGGGCACCAGCCAGGCAGATGCTCTTTGCTCCTGGATTGCTGGTGTCCGGCAGCACAAGGGGTCCCGAGCAGGTTTCACTTACAAAATCCGCAATTTGGGCTTTGGGCTTTAAAAACGAAGTGGAACCACACAAGTAAAGCCAAAGTAGACATCAGTGGTATGGGCTTTGAATGCAGCAGCTTGTTCAAGCCTGCCTGTGGCTATGAATGTGCCCTTCCATACCACTGATGGCCCAGCTCCCCCGGGTGCAGCTATTAACTTCCACTGTCAATAAATGATTAAAGAAATCTTCAGCACAGAGGTTTCAGCACAGAGGCTGCACACTCCAAATGAAACGCCTCAGGCTTGAACTCCCAGTCTGCTATTTTTTCCAACCCAAATGTCAATAAAATCATTGTCAGGCCCCTATTTTCAGCCAGTTGCATCTGCAGATACCAGCGCACCATGCTGCTACTGGGTGTAATCTGCAGATTCCACAGACTTGCCAATAGCTGCTGAAGAACCACATGGAGTTTTCTCCTGTCCCAAGAACTTTCTGCCATAAGAGCTTTGGAAGAAGGATTTTTGCTGTATCCCATGTGAATATTGCACTGAGAAATGAAAAGCAGTGGCTGCCTGGGTCGCTCCCGTAAGGGGCTGGGCTGTGAGCACAGGAAGCAGTGAATCAAGCCGGACAGCTGGAGGAAAAGCCAGCGTGCCCTGGACTAAAAACAAAAAGAGGATAAGTAGGTCCTGTCAGTCATTCTCAGTCATCACAGAGGCCTGACCGTGCCAGAGCCCTGCACTGATGGGTCTCTGCTGCCCACAAGGTGGTTAACTCTAACCCCAGAGAGTCAAGCCCTGCACTTTCTCTATGGCTCTCATTCAAACAGGCTCCTTGGGCTCATTCATACCAAACAAGAGCCTTCTTAAGAGTGTGGGATTTTTTTTTCCTTCTGGCTGTTACCACGTACCCAGGCGTTTCATTCCTTGTTCGCATTCAGAAGTTATATTCCAGCTCCTGGACATTGCAAGAGCTCAAAACAGAAATAGGTAGTATAAACCAAAATGTAACTTGTTCAATGGAGTTAAATTTTAGACAGCAGTTAACATTTGCATTTGCAAACCCTACAACACGGCCCAAAGCCTCTCCTTGAGAGCTGCTGCTCTGGCAGCCGTGCACAGGGTAACCCAGCAAAAATAATGGGCTTTATATAGCAAATACTTGCATTTGTACCCTGGCTACCCAGGCCTGGCTCTCCTACAGCTTCACTTGCCCATCCGCATGGAAATATTTACCTCCATTCCTGACTGCTGGATTTTTGAGAGTTTACTTAGTCACAGTAATAGCTGACTGAAAACCAAGGTCTCCTCCTTCCACTGCGTGCCATGACCAAAGCAACCCACGCTCCTGTGGCCAGCCATGGGGTGACATTCCTCCCGGCAGCAGCTTTTGAAATTTCCAAGTATGCTTTCCTTTCCACTCTGTAGCAACACTAACCCATATCCAGCATTGTTGTGAAAACAGAGCTTTGTGAAGCCCTCCAATTTCAGACTGAAACCTGAGCTTTTTGAGTTGGAGTAGAAACACACAGGATTTTCCAGATGCAAGTCTTTGCTGTGCTTGATTCAGTGCAGTCTTTCCTGAATCAGGCAAAGGAAGGACCTGATGATGCTCATGCCAGTCCAGATCCTTGCAGATGCTGGGGCAAGTTCACCCAGTGAGACTGGAAGGAACTCAGTCTGCTCTTTGACTGTGATACATTTAATGAAAGCACTCCTTAAAAATCAACTGAACTTCTTGTAATGGGGAAAATGTCATCCAGGATTTAGCTGGGATTACTCTGGAGATAAATAATCCACCCCCCTGGATTGCTGAGCCGCACAGCCCACATACTGTCCTTCATACTGATGCCACCGAATCCTAAGCCCTGCACCCTATTTCTTTTGCACAGTAGTATCCAGCAAGCACAAAGAACATCTCCAAATGACGTCCTTTCCTTGGACTGAGCTGCAGGAGAGCCCAAAAAAGCAGAGGAAGACAGTGTATCTCACTAGACAGCAGAGATTTTAATACATCAAACTACAGATGCAGAGCAAGATAGGAAACTCTCATGAAAGGTACTCAGCAAATTTACTCATAAAGATGCTCCAGGCAATCAGACCTCATTTGAAACCTGTTCTGCAAGAAATCCTAGTTTGGGCAGCTCCTCAAACAGAGGTGAATGTACTGGCTTGCTTAGGGAGGACAGAGAAGAAAAAAAAAAAGGGATGCACTTTATACAGCTAAGTGTGAAAAAAGAACATTTTATCTGTGCTTGCAATAAGCATTCTAAGAGACTGGTCCCCGAAATGGTCTGCTGCAATACTGAACCATCAATTTCATGAACCAGACACACAAAATGAATAAATTTAAGAAAACCTCCTCTGAGCTTTTGCAGTCATGTGCCACAGCACTCTGCAAGATGAGCCTCTCCTTAAGATTACTCATTAAAATATCAAGCACTGAGAGTAAGTACTGGAATGGTGGACTTGGGTATTTTGTTGGCTCTCTTCTTATAAAAAAAGTTTCCCCAAGTGGTGGGGGAGAGAAACCCCATCTCCAGTACTGTTGGAGCGGAGTTACAAACTCCTCTGCAGTTCACCTGTGTGTGTGTGCAAACCGTGAGAGCATCCCCACGGGGGACAAGGATCACTCCGGGTGCCACGCAGGCGGGGGGACGATACAAGGTCCGAGTGGGGAACGATACAAGGTGCGAGCGTGGAGACCGGTCACCGGCAGGGCGACAGCCTGTGTTTGGCTTTCTGCTATTCCTCCTCATCCCATCGATTAACACACAGCGCTCAGGCAAACATCCCGGGGAAGTGCTTATCCGTGAACAGAAGTGGCTGCAGCCGCTTCCATTAGGAATAAATATAGAGCGAGGTGGATAAATAGCAGCTCCGTGATTTTTAAGGCGAAGGCGTAGCACCCCGCGGATGCGGTCCGTGCCTGCAGCGCTGCCGGAGCGCGGCTCCCGCAGCCGGGGCACGGCGGGAGGGGGCCAGGGCACAGCGCCGTGCCGGGGCCGGCGGGGACGAGCGCAGAGCC